>CM051463.1:12245358-12606023 GCA_028095005.1 Rhynchospora pubera | reverse complement strand
ATTTTAAGAGAGTGTACATTCATTTCGAGTAATTCGATCACTATAATCTACATTTAAGCTCGATATACAGTGTAGAATAAGTTTGTGATCTTAAAATTCAAAAGGATTAGATTATACATGGATATTACTCACATTTTGTGCAAATAATGTAGGTTCAGGACTGAGTTGGAGTATTTCACGCGATTGTGCATTTATTTCAAACCATTTAGTCACAATAATCTACATTTAATCTCTTTATACTGTGGAGAATGAGTTTATGATCTTAAAAATTCAAAAGGATCTGATTATATAGAGCAATTACACACATAAATAGCAATAATGAGTGTTCTGGATAGAATTAGAGCATATCACGCGATTTGCGCATTCATTTCAAGTCATTTGATCAAAATAATCTATATTTAATTTCTTTATACAGTGGAGAATGAGTTTACGATCTTAAAAACTCAAAACAGTTTTATTATACATGGCAATTACGCACATAAAGTGCTTATAAAGATCGTTCTGGACCGAATTAAAGAATTTCATGCTATTGTGCTTTCATTTCAGGACATTTGATCACTATAATTTTTATTTAACCGCTTTATACAGTGGAGAATATGTTTATAATCTTAAAAATTCAATAGAATTGGATTATACAAAGCAATTACGAGCATAAATTGAAAATAATGAGCGTCCTGGACAGAATTGGAGCGTTTCATGCGATTGTGTATTCATTTCAAGCCATTTGATAACTATAATCTATATTTAAACTTTTTATACTGTGGGAAAATAAGTTTATAATCTTAAAAATTTAAATGGATAGGATAATGCTTGACAATTACACACATAAATTGCAAATAATGAGCGTTCAAGACAGAATTGGAGCATTTCACGCTATTGTGCATTCATTTCAAGTCATTTGATCACACTATTCTATATTTTAGCTATTTATACAGTGGAGAATGAGTTTACGATTTTAAAAACTTAAAAGAGTTTTATTATACGAGGAAATTACGCACATAAAGTGCAAATCAAGAGCGTTCTGAACAGAATTAAAGATTTTTATGCTATTGTGCATTCATTTCAAGACATTTCATCACTATAATCTATATTTAAGCTCTTTATACAGTGGAGAATAAGTTTATAATCATAAAAATTCAAAAGGATTGGTTTATACAAGGCAATTACGCACATAAATTGCAAATAATGAGCGTTCTGGACAGAATTAGAGCGTTTCACGCTATTGTACATTTATTTCAAGACATTTGATCACAATAATCTATATTTAATCTCTTTATACAGTGGAGAATAAGTTTATAATCTTAAAAATTCAAAATGATTGGATTATACATGATAATTACGCACGTAAAGTACAAATAATATGCGTTCTGTACAGAATTGGAGCATTTCACGCGATTGTGAGTTCATTTCAAATCATGTGATCATAATAATCTATATTTATGTTATTAATACAGTGTACAATGAGTTTATGATCTTAAAATTGAAAAGTATTGGATTATACATGAAAATTACGCACATATATTGCCAAATTATGTGTTTTGTGGACAGAATTGGAGAATTTTAAGAGAGTGTGCATTCATTTCGAGTAATTTGATCACTATAATCTACATTTAAGCTCTATATACAGTGTAGAATAAGTTTGTGATCTTAAAATTCAAAAGGATTAGATTATACATGGATATTACTCACATTTTGTGCAAATAATGTAGGTTCAGGACTGAGTTGGAGTATTTCACGCGATTGTGCATTATTTCAAACCATTTAATCACAATAATCTACATTTAATCTCTTTATACTGTGGAGAATGAGTTTATGATCTTAAAAATTCAAAAGGATCTGATTATATAGAGCAATTACACACATAAAGAGCAATAATGAGTGTTCTGGATAGAATTAGAGCATATCACGCGATTGCGCATTCATTTCAAGTCATTTGATCAAAATAATCTATATTTAAGTTCTTTATACAGTGGAGAATGAGTTTACGATCTTAAAAACTTAAAAGAGTTTTATTATACGTGGCAATTACGCACATAAAATGCTAATAAAGAGCGTTCTGGACAGAATTCAAGAATTTCATGCTATTGTGATTTTAATTCAGGACATTTGATCGATATAATCTATATTTAAGCTCTTTATACAGTGGAGAATATGTTTATAATCTTACAAATTCAAAAGGATTGGATTATACAAAGCAATTACGCGCATAAATTGCAAATAATGAGCGTTCTGGACAGAATTGGAGCGTTTCATACAATTGTGCATTCATTTCAAACAATTAGATCACTATAATCTACATTTAAACTCTTTATACTGTGGAGAATAAGTTTTTAATCTTAATAATTTAAATGGATTCGATTATACATGGCTATTACGCACATAAATTGCAAATAATGAGCGTTCAAGACAGAATTGGAGCATTTCACGCTATTGTGCATTCATTTCAAGTCATTTGATCACACTAATCTATATTTTAGCTATTTATACAGTGGAAAATGAGTTTACGATCTTTAAAAACTCAAAAGAGTTTTATTATACAAGGCAATTACGCACATAAAGTGCAAATCAAGAGCATTCTGGACAGAATTAAAGATTTTCATGCTATTGTGCATTCATTTCAAGACATTTGATATCTACAATCAATATTTAAGCTCTTTATACTGTGGAGAATAAGTTTATAATCTTAAAAATTCAAAACGATTGGATTATACAAGGAAATTACGCACATAAATTGCATATAATGAGCGTTCTGGACAGAATTGGAACGTTTTCACGCGATTGTGCATTTATTTCAAGACATTTAATCACAATAATCTATATTTAAGCTCTTTATAAAGTGGAGAATAAGTTTATAATCTTAGAAATTCAAAATGATTGGATTATACATGATAATTACGCACGTAAAGTGCAAATAATATGCGTTCTGTACAGAATTGGAGCATTTCACGCGATTGTGCATTCATTTCAAGTCATGTGTTCATAATAAACAATATTTTTGTTATTTATACAGGGTACAATGAGTTTATGATCATAAAATTGAAAAGTATAGGATTATACATGACAATTATGCACGTATATTGCCAAATTATGTGTTTTGTGGACAGAATTGGAGAATTTTAAGAGATTGTGCATTCATTTCGAGTAATTTGATCACTATAATCTACATTTAAGCTCGTTATACAGTGTAGAGCAAGTTTGTGATCTTAAAATTTAAAAGGATTAGATTATACAAGGCAATTACGCACATATTGTGCAAATATTGTGCGTTCTGGACTGAGTTGGAGCATTTCACGCGATTGTGTATTTATTTAAGCGCATTATACAGTGGAGAATATGTTTATAATCTTAAACATTCAATAGAATTGGATTATACAAAGCAATTACGAGCATAAATTGAAAATAATGAGCGTCCTGGACAGAATTGGAGCGTTTCATGCGATTGTGTATTCATTTCAAGCCATTTGATCACCATAATCTATATTTAAACTTTTTATACTGTGGAAAATAAGTTTATAATCTTAAAAATTTAAATGGATTGGATTATGCATGACAATTACGCACATAAATTGCAAATAATGAGCGTTCAAGAAAGAATTGGAGCATTTCACGCTATTGTGCATTCATTTCAAGTCATTTGATCACACTATTCTATATTTTAGCTATTTATACAGTGGAGAATGAGTTTACGATTTTAAAAACTCAAAAGAGTTTTATTATACAAGGAAATTACGCACATAAAGTGCAAATCAAGAGCGTTCTGAACAGAATTAAAGATTTTTATGCTATTGTCCATTCATTTCAAGACATTTGATCACTATAATCTATATTTAAGCTCTTTATACAGTGGAGAATAAGGTTATAATCATAAAAATTCAAAAGGATTGGTTTATACAAGGCAATTACGCACATAAATTGCAAATAATGAGCGTTCTGGACAGAATTGGAGCGTTTCACGCGATTGTACACTTATTTCAAGACATTTGATCACAATAATCTATATTTAAGCTCTTTATACAGTGGAGAATAAGTTTATAATCTTAAAAATTCAAAATGATTGGATTATACATGACAATTACGCACGTAAAGTACAAATAATATGCGTTCTGTACAGAATTGGAGCATTTCACGCGATTGTGTGTTCATTTCAAATCATGTGATCATAATAATCTATATTTATGTTATTTATACAGTGTACAATGAGTTTATGATCTTAAAATTGAAAAGTATTGGATATACATGAAAATTACGCACATATATTGCCAAATTATGTGTTTTGTGGACAGAATTGGAGAATTTTAGAGAGTGTGCATTCATTTCGAGTAATTCGATCACTATAATCTACATTTAAGCTCGATATACAGTGTAGAATAAGTTTGTGATCTGAAAATTCAAAAGGATTAGATTATACATGGATATTACTCACATTTTGTGCAAATAATGTAGGTTCAGGACTGAGTTGGAGTATTTCACGCGATTGTGCATTTATTTCAAACCATTTAATCACAATAATCTACATTTAATCTCTTTATACTGTGGAGAATGAGTTTATGATCTTAGAAATTCAAAAGGTTCTGATTATATAGAGCAATTACACACATAAATAGCAATAATGAGTGTTCTGGATAGAATTAGAGCATATCACGCGATTGCGCATTCATTTCAAGTCATTTGATCAAAATAATCTATATTTAAGTTCTTTATACAGTGGAGAATGAGTTTACGATCTTAAAAACTTAAAAGAGTTTTATTATACGTGGCAATTATGCACATAAAATGCTAATAAAGAGCGTTCTGGACAGAATTCAAGAATTTCATGCTATTGTGCTTTTATTTCCGGACATTTGATCACTATAATCTATATTTAAGCTCTTTATACAGTGGAGAATATGTTTATAATCATAAAAATTCAAAAGGATTGGATTATACAAGGCAATTACGCACATAAATTGCAAATAATGAGCGTTCTGGACAGAATTGGAGCGTTTCATACAATTGTGCATTCATTTCAAACTATTAGATCACTATAATCTATATTTAAACTCTTTATACTGTGGAGAATAAGTTTTTAATGTGAATAATTTAAATGGATTGGATTATACATGGCTATTACGCACATAAATTGCAAATAATGAGCGTTCAAGACAGAATTGGAGCATTTCAGGCTATTGTGCATTCATTTCAAGTCATTTGATCACACTAATCTATATTTTAGCTATTTATACAGTGGAGAATGAGTTTATGATCTTAAAAACTCAAAAGAGTTTTATTATACAAGGCAATTACGCACATAAAGTGCAAATCAAGAGCGTTCTGGACAGAATTAAAAATTTTCATTCTATTGTGCATTCATTTCAAGACATTTGATATCTACAATCAATATTTAAGCTCTTTATACTGTGGAGAATATGTTTATAATGTTAAAAATTCAAAAGAATTGGATTATACAAGGCAATTACGCACATAAATTGCATATAATGAGCATTCTGGACAGAATTGGAACGTTTTCACGCGATTGTGCATTTATTTCCAGACATTTAAACACAATAATCTATATTTAAGCTCTTTATAAAGTGGAGAATAAGTTAATAATATTAGAAATTCAAAATGATTGGATTATACATGATAATTACGCACGTAAAGTGCAAATAATATGCGTCTTGTACAGAATTGGAGCATTTCACGCGATTGTGCATTCATTTCAAGTCATGTGTTCATAATAAACTATATTTATGTTATTTATACAGTGTACAATGAGTTTTTGATCATAAAATTAAAAAGTATAGGATTATACATGACAATTACGCACGTATATTGCCAAATTATGTGTTTTCTGGACAGAATTGGAGAATTTTAAGAGATTGTGCATTCATTTCGAGTAATTTGATCACTATAATCTATATTTAAGCTCGTTATACAGTGTAGAACAAGTTTGTGATCTTAAAATTTAAAAGGATTAGATTATACAAGGCAATTACGCACATATTGTGCAAATATTGTGCGTTCAGCACTGAGTTGGAGCATTTCACGCGATTGTGTATTTATTTAAGCGCTTTATACAGTGGAGAATATGTTTATAATCTTAAAAATTCAATAGAATTGGATTATACAAAGCAATTACGAGCATAAATTGAAAATAATGAGCGTCCTGGACAGAATTGGAGCGTTTCATGCGATTGTGTATTCATTTCAAGCCATTTGATTACTATAATCTATATTTAAACTTTTTATACTGTGGAGAATAAGTTTGTAATCTTAAAAATTTAAATGGATTGGATTATACATGATAATTACGCACGTAAAGTACAAATAATATGCGTTCAAGACAGAATTGGAGCATTTCACGCTATTGTGCGTTCATTCCAAATCATGTGATCATAATAATCTATATTTATGTTATTTTTACAGTGTACAATGAGTTTATGATCTTAAAATTGAAAAGTATTGGATTATACATGAAAATTACGCACATATATTGCAAAATTATGTGTTTTGTGGACAGAATTGGAGAATTTTAAGAGAGTGTGCATTCATTTCGAGTAATTTGATCACTATAATCTGCATTTAAGCTCGATATACAGTGTAGAATAAGTTTGTGATCTTAAAATTCAAATGGATTAGATTATACATGGATATTACGCACATTTTGTGCAAATAATGTAGGTTCAGGACTGAGTTGGAGTATTTCACGCGATTGTGCATTTATTTCAAGCCATTTGATCACAATAATCTGCATTTAATCTCTTTATACATCCGAGAATGAGTTTATAATCTTAAAAATTCAAAAGGATCTGATTATATAGAGCAATTACACACATAAAGAGCAAATAATGAGTGTTCTGGATAGAATTGGAGCATTTCACGTGATTGTGCATTCCTTTCAAGTCATTTGATCAAAATAATCTATATTTAAGTACTTTATACAGTGGAGAATGAGTTTACGATCTTAAAAAGTCGAAAGAGTTCTATTATACGTGGAAATTACGCACATAAAGTTCTAATAAAAAGCAATTTGGACAGAATTAAAGAATTTCAAGCTATTGTGCTTTCATTTCTGGACATTTGATCACTATAATTTTGTATTTAAGCTCTTTATACAGTGCAGAATATGTTTATAATCTTACAAATTCAAAAGGATTGGGTTACACAAAGCAATTACGCGCATAAATTGCAAATAATGAGCGTTCTGGACAGAATTGGAACGTTTCATGCGATTGTGCATTCATTTCAAACCATTTGATCACTATAATCTATATTTAAACTATTTATACTGTGGAGAATAAGTTTATAATCTTTAAAATTTAAATGGATTGGATTATACATGGCAATTACGCACATAAATTGCAAATAATGAGCGTTCAAGACAGAATTAGAGCATTTCACGCTATTGTGCATTCATTTCAAGTCATTTGATCACACTAATCTATATTTTATCTATTTATGCAGTGGAGAATTAGTTTACGATCTTAAAAACTCAAAAGAGTTTTATTATCCAAGGCAATTACGCATATAAAGTGCAAATCAAGAGCGTTCTGGACAGAATTAAAGATTTTTATGCTATTGTGCATTCATTTCAAGACATTTGATCACTAGAATCTATATTTAAGCTCTTTATACAGTGGAGAATAAGCTTATAATCTTAAAAATTCAAAAGGATTGGATTATATGAGGCAATTACGCACATAAATTGCAAATAATGAGCGTTCTGGACAGAATTGGAGCATTTCACGCGATTGTGCATTTGTTTCCAAACATTTGATCACTAGAATCTATATTTAAGCTCTTTATACAGTGGAGAATAAGTTTATAATCTTAAAAATTCAAAATGATTGGATTATACATGATAATTACACACGTAAATTGCAAATAATATGCGTTCCGTACAGAATTGGAGCATTTCTCGCGATTGTGCATTCATTTCAAGTCATGTGATCATAATAATCTATATTTATGTTATTTATACAGTGTACAATGAGTTTATAATCTTAAAATTGAAAAGTATCGGATTATACATAACAATTACGCACATAAAGTGGAAATCAAGAGCGTTCTCCACAGAATTAAAGAATTTTAAGAGATTGTGCATTCATTTCGAGTCATTGGATCACTACTATCTATATTTGTGACACCCCGGAACCACGGATGCCGCAGCCGCCGCGAGCGCACGCTACCACCCGTGCACCCGCAAGGCTTAACCAATCCTAACATACAAACAACATTTATTATTCCCAATTATTGTACAATATAAAAGTCTAATCTTACATATGTCCATGATTTATTAAACTAATAATATAATACGTGAACAACTGTCTGGTCATAAGGTATTGGACACTGACCAAAAATACGATGGCCTTACTAGTCGCCAAGCTTCCGCTGCGCCACTCTGATCCAAAACCTGGAACCCACAACCAAAGTGGAAACAATGCAACAAGCAGAGAATGAGATAATTATACAATTATCTCAGTGCGGTATTCAGTTCCAGCCACACGAACCTTGAGTACATGTTTTGGAACTAATTACCGACCGAGTTTAAAAGCAACAATTAAGCAATACATATTTTAAGATATGATAATAACAAAATAACAATTGCATTAACAAATACATTCATGTAAATCCATATATAAATACAATTCATGCAATGCAATGAGCTCGGCAATTCATTCAAGTATCAAGACAATCTCAACCATCAAGTAACAATGCAAATGCCGATTCAGTTTGGTATTGTTCAAATGCAAGTCTGGTTTACAGATATCACGAGTCATTTGGTTCCTCCCCAGAAGCAGGGATCAGAACCTACTCCTCCCCAGGCACAGGGATCAGAGTAAAATTCAGAGTCAACTAGTTCCTCACCAGACACAAGGATCAGAACCTACTCCTCCACAGACACAGGGATCAGAGTACAATTCAGATTCAATTCAGACAAATCGGACTTTCAACAAGTACCTCAAGACATAACACTGTAGACCTTGGATTAAGCTTAACCACACCGATTGACACGCCGAGTAGCGAGCCCGCGTACAAACGAAACCTGTGCCATTCAACCGTACAAGAGTACTTAACCATCCATTCCATTTCCATTCACATCAATCGGATAACCATTCAATATGCATACATAACATTTATCATAATAACAATATGGTAAAATGCAAATATGCTTGCAATTCAATCAATTCAAATATGCTATGCAAATAATAAGTTCTAACAATTACTCAAGTTAGGTGTGGAATCCGCACCTGACAGCAAAAGCACTTCATAAGCAACAAGCAAGAAACAATCAACATCAAGCATAGACAAGCAATTGTAGTACTTCATTTGTATCGGTTACTTCTTGCTCCGATACGTTTGTCCAAGTCTAAGAAACAAAGTTTATATCTAAGTACTTACTTTAAAAAATCAAACGAGCAACTAGAAGATACAAGCAACACGTACTTAAATATAATCCCAAATTACGACATAATATGTGGCCGGGTTAAGGTTTACCACAACTTAAAACAAACAAACATGACACGAGTAAGTTTAAGGCTTAAACAATACATTTCTAATCTTCAAATCACCAAGTAATACCTAAGAAGTTCTAGAGCTCTTCACGAGCTTTCTAACAGTCTTTGAATCACCTAAAACGGACTCCGGATGACAAAGTTATGGTCAAAACAAAATCTGTTCTCAGAGGGAACAATCCGGACCGAATTGCAACTAATCTGGACCGAATTTCAGAAGCTGTAATTTCCAGAGGAACCAATCCGGACCGGATTATTGTTTATTCGGACCGAATTCCAGGGTCAGAACATTGAATATGGACATAACTTTTATATAAACTCACTAAACTTGTACCTGTAACTAAATGGCTTAAACCAAGTACATTCAAACACAAAATTAACCACTTAAACTATTGAAATTTTCAGAGATTACTATCTAACTTAACAAATAAGTTAAAATACCAAAATTACTAGAAACAAGTTTTAATCCACAATTAAAAGGTTTAAATCCAACTCTCAAACAAAGAATGAAATGCAAACTTGGGAGAAAATCATTACATGCAACCATATAGCTTAACCAAATTCTCATGCATCTATAAAACTTTATCAAAACAGAAAGTACTAAATCAAAACTTGCATGCAAACCAAACCTTAGTATAAAATCCAAATTTTACAAATGTACCATGCATGCAACTATACCTCCTTTTGAAATCTAGTTTAATGCACAAATCAATCAAGCAATTTCAGAAATTCGTTTTAAACTCGAAGCTTAGTTCATGCATGACCAAAACCTCACACAAATCAAATAGAACACTAAATGTAGCTAACAAAACCTTGCATGCAACTAATACTAATAGAAAACATCATTTTCAACCCTTTATTTAAGCTAAATCCCAGAAATTGTTCAAGAATCGAAATGATTTGAAGAAAAAATGAGTTCTTACCAAAATGGTGCTCAAATCCGAAATTTCTTGGCTTGCATGTACTCTCCTCTTCATCCTCTCTTCAATTCTGAATTTTGTAAAACTTTTCAGAATTTATTTGTATTTCTTTGAGGTGGAAGTAGTGTATTTTTCTTGAGAACAAGAGAAGAGAAGAAAATAGGCAGTGGGATGTTTTTAGGAGAGAGAGAATATGTGGCTGTGGGAAAGAAGGAAGAGAGAATAAATGGGTGGATTTTTACAAAGAAGCCCCTCGTTTTCTCTAAAATCTCTAGTTCACTTAAATTTCAGATTTAAGTACTATTTCAATAAGTTTGAGACCCAAATAAACCATCGGAATTTTTTGTACTCAACATGAAAACAATGCTTAAAATAATTTTACATAGCAACTAAAATAATTAAGCATGCAAAAATTAAAATTCTAAAAACTGGGTATCACAATATTTAAGATCTTTATACAGTGGAGAATAAGATTATAATCTAAAAATTCAAACGGATTAGATTATACAAGGCAATTACGCTCAAAAATTGCAAATAATGAGCGTTCTGGACAGAATTGGAGCATTTCACGCGATTGTGCATTTATTTCAAGACATTTGATCACAAGAATCTATATTTAAGCTCTTTATACAGTGGAGAATAAGTTTATAATCTTAAAAATTCAAAATGGTTGGATTATACATGATAATTACGCACGTAAAGTGCAAATAATATACGTTCTGTACAGAATTGGAGCATTTCACGTGATTGTGCATTCATTTCAAGTCATGTGATCATAATCATCTATATTTATGTTATTTATACAGTGTACAATGAGTTTATGATCTTAAAATTGAAAAGTATTGGATTATACATGACAATTACGCACATATATTGCCAAATTATGTGTTTTGCAGACCGAATTGGAGAATTTTAAGAGATTGTGCATTCATTAAATCATTTCGAGTAATTTGATGACAATAATCTATATTTAAACTCGTTATACAGTATAGAATAAGTTTGTGATCTTAAAATTCAAAAGGATTAGATTATACATGGCAATTACGCACATATTGTGCAAATAATGTGCGTTCAGGACTGAGTTGGAGTATTTCACGCGATTGTGCACTTATTTAAAGCCATTTGATCAGAAAAATCTATATTTAATCTCTTTATACAGTGGAGAATGAATTTATGACCTTAAAAATTCAAAAGGATCTGATTATATAGAGCAATTACACACATAAAGAGGAAACGATGAGTGTTCTGGACAGAATTGGAGCATTTCATGCGATTGTGCATTCATTTCAAGTCATTTGATCAAAATAATCTATATTTAAGTTCTTTATACAGTGGAGAATGATTTTACGATCTTAAAAACTCAAAAGAGTTTTATTATACGTGGCAATTACGCACATAAAGAGCTAATAAAGAGCGTTTTGGACAGAATTAAAGAATTTCATGCTATTGTGCTTTCATTTCAGGACATTTGATCACAATAATTTATATTTAAGCTCTTTATACAGTGAATAATATATTTATAATCTTACAAATTCAAAAGGATTGGATTATTCAAAGCAATTACGCGCATAAATTGCAAATAATTAGCGTTCTGGACAGAATTGGAGCGTTTCATGCGATTGTGCATTCATTTCAAATCATTTGTTCACTATAATCTATATTTAAACTCTTTATATTGTGGAGAATAAGTTTTTAATCTTAATAATTTAAATGGATTGGATTATACATGGCTATTACGCACATAAATTGCAAATAATGAGCGTTCAAGACAGAATTGGAGCATTTCACGCTATTGTGCATTCATTTCAAGTCATTTGATCACACTAATCTATATTTTATCTATTTATATAGTGGAGAATGTGTTTACGAACTTAAAAGCTCAAAAGAGTTTTATTATATAAGGCAATTACGCACATAAAGTGCAAATCAAGAACGTTCTGGAAAGAATTAAAGATTTTCATACTATTGTGCATTCATTTCAAGACATTTGATCACTACAATCTATAGTTAAGCTCTTTATACTGTTGAAAATAAGTTTATAATCTGAAAAATTCAAAAGGATTGGATTATACATGGCAATTACGCACATAAATTGCAAATAATGAGTGTTCTGGACAGAATTGGAGCGTTTCACGCGATTGTGCATTTATTTCCAGACATTTGATCGCAATAATCATTATTTAAGCTCTTTATACAGTGGATTATAAGATTATAATCTTAAAAATTCTAAAGGATTGGATTATACAAGGCAATTACGCACATAAATTGCATATAATGAGTGTTCTGGACAGAATTGGAGCGTTTCACGCAATTGTGCATTTATTTCATGACATTTGATCACAATAATCTATATTTAAGCTTTTTATACAGTGGAGAATAAGTTTATAATCTTAAAAATTCAAAATGATTGGATTATACATGATAATTTCGCACGTAAAGTGCAAATAATGTGCGTTCTGTACAGAATTGGAGCATTTCACGCGATTGTGCATTCATTTCAAGTCATGTGATCATAATAATCTTTATTTATGTTATTTATACAGTGTACAATGAGTTTATGATTTTAAAATTGAAAAGTATTGGATTATACATGACAATTACGCACGTATATTGCCAAATTATGTGTTTTGTGGACAGAATTGGAGAATTTTAAGAGATTTTGCATTCATTTCGAGTAATTTGATCACTATAAGCTACATTTAAGCACGTTATACAGTGTAGAATAAGTTTGTGATCTTAAAATTCAAAAGGATTTGATTATACATGGCACTTACGCACATATTGTGCAAATAATGTGCGTTCAGGACTGAGTTGGAGCATTTCACGCGATTGTGCATTTGTTTCAAGCCATTTGATCACAATAATCTACATTTAATCTCTTTATACTGTGAAGAATGAGTTTATGGTCTTAAAAATTCTAAAACATCTGATTATATAGAGCAAGTACACACATAAAGAGCAAATAATGAGTGTTCTAGACAGAATTGGTGTATTTCACGCGATTGTGCATTCATTTCAAGTCATTTGATCAAAATAATTTATATTTAAGTTCTTTATACAGTGGAGAATGATTTTACGATCTTAAAAACTCAAAAGAGTTTTATTATACATGGCAATTACGCACATAAAGTGCTAATAAAGAGCGTTCTGGACCGAATTAAAGAGTTTCATGCTATTGTGGTTTCATTTCAGGACATTTGATCACTATAATTTATATTTAAGCTCTTTATACAGTGAAGAATATGTTTATAATCTTACAAATTCAAAAGGATTGGATTATACAAAGCAATTACGCGCATAAATTGAAAATAATGAGCGTTCTGGACAGAATTGGAGCGTTTCATCCAATTGTGCATTCATTTCAAACTATTAGATCACTATAATCTATATTTAAACTCTTTATATTGTGGAGAATAAGTTTTTAATCTTAATAATTTAAATGGATTGGATTATACATGGCTATTACGCACATAAATTGCAAATAATGAGCGTTCAAGACAGAATTGGAGCATTTCACGCTATTGTGCATTCATTTCAAGTCATTTGATCACACTAATCTATATTTTTTAGCTATTTATACAGTGGAGAATGAGTTTACGATCTTAAAAATTCAAAAGAGTTTTATTATACAAGGCAATTACTCACATAAAGTGCAAATCAATAGCGTTCTGGACAGAATTAAAGAATTTCATGCTATTGTGCTTTCATTTCATGACATTTGATCACTATAATCTATATTTAAGTTCTTTATACAGTGGAGAATAAATTTTTAATCTTAAAAATTCAAATGGATTGGATTATAATGGCAATTACGCACATAAAGTGCAAATAATGAGTGCAAAATCATGACCATTCTAGACACAAATTGGAGTATTTCACGCGATTGGGCGTTAATTTCAAGTCATTTGATACAATAATCTATATTTAAGCTCTTTATACAGTGAAGAATAAGTTTATAATCTTAAAATTTCAAAAAGATTGGGTTATACAAGGCAATTACGCACATAAAGTGTAAATAATGAGCGTTCTGGACAGAATTGGAGCGTTTCACGTGATTGTGCATTCATTTCAAACCATTTGATCACTATAATCTATATTTAAACTATTTATACAGTGAAGAATAAGTTTATAATCTTAAAAATTCAAATGGATTGGATTATATCAAGACAAAATTGAAGCATTTCATACCATTGTTCATTCACTTCAAATAATTTGATCACCCTAATATATATTTAAGATATTTATGCAGTGGAAAATGAGTTTATGATCTTAAAAATTCAAAACAGTTGTATTATACATGACAATTATACGCATATAAAGTACAAATAATGATCATTCTAGACAGAATTGGAGATGTATTAGATGACGGTAGATGACAAATGCGTGAATAATGTTATCGGCTCCGTTGAAATAATGGACTTTAGTGAAAGGGGTCTTAATTAAAAATAACCCTATTTTGACGTTCATAAAATGTACAACATGTCGCAACTGTGCTAAATTCCGTCCATTATACATACACTATGGTTTTGGGGGCATTGCTTTATGTGAGATTATTATGTACACCAGGATAGTCATTTCGGTTCTGCTAAAGTGTGGATAAGGCTTTTTATATTTTGTCCTTGTTTTAACTTTGTTGGTCGCTGGCATTAAACTTGACTTTATTTTTTTTTTTTGTCTTTGAGAGATTTTTTGGCATTTTTTCTTTATGCAGGAAACTTTTCTTTTAAGAAAGAGGTTTTTTTTTTTCGTGAGCTATTATCGTGATTGTACTCTTGCTTCTTCTCAATCGTTTTTATTTTTTTTATCATTGTTTTTATTTATTATTAATATTATCTACTTCTATTTTATTTTTGCTTATTTATTTGTTTTGAAGAAAAAAATTTTCTGTGACGGCATCTTTGTTTTCATATTCTACTTTTCAAATTGGTGCCATTATTCCATCCTTTTTAGTAAAGTGGTATTATTTTTTTGTTAGCTGCTTAGCTAAGTAGTCAGTTCTCACGACAATTAATTTGGATGATTTGTGTAAACTACAAAGCAATTGCTTGTAACTTGTATTGTCAAGTTAAAGCACTGCCATACGAAAAATCTACTCATCTAACACTAAAACATGACAGTAGTGAAACGGAGGAAGCGGAAACAGTGCACAGATGGGTTACCAGTGAAGCAAGGCTTTACATGAAGCACTGCTAGCTCGGGCGTTTTTTTTTCCCTCGAGTTTTCTTTATTTGTTTTTGTTTTTTTGCGTTGTTCTTTCTGTGCTCTTTGACAGCCTCTGCCAAAGTTTCAAAAAAAAAAAAAAAAAAAGAAAACGGAGGAAGCATTCGAACTCCATAAGTAGAAAATGATTCTAATAAATTTATTTAAATTTTCAAAAATTATTTCAACCAAAATTTCACACACCACCACTTACATATCTAAATAGACACTGCCATATAAAACATACATAACAACAATGAGAATTTCTCTCTTTGTTTATCTCCCTTCACTACAATTACCTATGTACCAAGAGAACTAAGTGGCTCTCTCTGAGCATTTAAGTTACTATGCTATTCACCAATTGAAGTTTTGCTCTATCAAAACTTGAGACTCAAAACTTATCGGAGGGCATTGATGAATGCTAGGAGGGAATCCACATCCCGCTTCTCTGACGGGTACTTGATAGGTCTTGATGCACGTTTTGGGAAGAGAAGAATTGTTGGAAAGGTCCCAAGCTGGAGTTCTTCCGTTGCAAATTGCCTCTGGTCATCTTCATCAGCACGGAATTTGGCAACCTTCACGCCAGAACCTGATAGTTTCTCAGCCAACTCAACATAAGATGCTTCCATTCCCTAAAATTATGACAAGGTTTCGAATATCATAAGTCAGATCGTAACAGAGGAGGCATACAAATCATACATATCAGGAAAAATAAACTAAAATAAAATAAGATGAAGGAAATCTTACTTGGCAAAATTGGCACCAAGGAGCGTAGAGTACAACAATCCAAGACTCGGCACGTTGCTCTAACCTCAACAAATTCTCAATCCCAACTCGGCTAAGGTTGACAATGTTCTTTGTCTCAAATATATCTGGAGTGCCGTTTACTGTAGATGCCGATCCATTACCATTAACCCCAGCTTTCTCCTCTTGGCTGATATTTCCCTTGTGGAGACCGCATTCCTTCGCCTTAGCATCCTCCCACCACCACCTCCCTTCTCTCTCATGCTGTCCTGGAAGGACCGGCCTGGTGCACGGTTCACAACCAATGGACACGTAACCCTAAAATTGAGTGAATAAAAGTTTGTTAAACCAATCACCAATGTCAGATCAAAATCTTTCTGTCAATGCTACAAAAAGTGCATGTGCAATGCTTGTACCTGAGAGTGAAGAGAGTTAACAGGGACATCCATGGTACGAAGGAAATTCCAAATATCCTTCCCATCAACGTTGGCCACCGGGTTCCACTTAATTAAGCTTCCTGCACCCCCAGAGATTCCTTCGAATGATGGATCCACCTGCAAAATCACTGTCATGTTAATCAATGTGCCATAAAAAGCAAATTCTTTTTCTGAGAAACTATATAGGGCCGAATAAAGGCTTCCAATTGAGCTTATTTATACCAAGTAAGATGTCAACTAGGCGAAAAGGGGGCAATTTAAAAGTTCTAGTGGCCATCCTTTTGCTAATTGAATGATAATTCAGTTCATGGAGACAGCTAAATAGTTCATACAAACCTGAACAATAGGGATGTGTGCACGGGTCCCAGGTGACTGGTCCTTCCTCTGGCCAGTGATCCAAGCCCGAAGACCACTAAGAGCCCGTCTCAACGGCCTGACCTTTCTAATCCGGCAGCACTCCTGGTGCCCATCCTCATAAAACGAGAACAAACCCTTTTGCCTGACAAGAGCCTGAACCTCACCGGCATCAGGAAACATGTACTCGATGTGGATGTTATAGCACTTCTCGACTTGGTCGAAAAATTGGTACGTTTCAGGGTTAAGCCGGCCGGTGTCTAGACTGAATACTCTGAACGGGCGGCCAGTTAGTTTTGCGTACTCTATCAGGGCTACATCCTCAGCACCACTGTTTAAATTAACATCAGTAAGAAAAGATGTTAGATATAAAAATTTCAATTTTTTTTTAAAATTTTTTAATATTTACTAATTTCTGTTTTAATTTGTTCTTAATTAATGTGATTTGATGTGTCATGTGGGTACTTGTAATAATTAAGTGGGGCAGAGACATTTTTTCTAAGTCAACTGAGAGGGCTCGAAATTTTATTTCAATTAAATTAATTGACACAAACACGTCTAGGTTCAATGAATGATTCCAAATTATATGTTGTGTGGCGCACATATAGTATCTAGGTAAAGTGCGAATATATCCTGGAATCTACAGAAATGATCATTAACCACAGATTTGAGCGAACATTTTTGTGGCCATATTTTTGTTTGCTTACATGCAAACAAGCTGTCACCATCTGTCAAAGACGGATTTCTTTACCAAAAACACATGATGCACTAGCACAACACGTTCAAACTCATTAGGACCAGTACAATTTTGGAATAATGGAAGCCACTCTTTTCAGTTTTCACTAAAAAAAAAAACACTCTTTTCGTTGCCATACATACTAAATTAAACAAAACCTAAATCCTAAAATGCTTCTCGCAGCTCTAAACTACAACTGGAAATTGACAATTATGACCTTGAACCCCAAGTCCAATTAGGGACATATAATGGATGTTGACTTAAATTAAACAAAGCATCACTTCAATAAGAAATCATTTATCTTTGCCCCTGTTTGCTTACATAAGTTGACTAATCAATTGACAAACGATACCCGAAATCACCACCAAGTAATAATCTATTGGCACAAAATCAAAATCTCCAAACGTGCAGGCATATTAGTGATATATTTCTATATACAAACTCATAAAACTGAACAGCATATATTATTCTAAACTCACTACACCTAGTAATGATCAGTATAGACACAACCTAGATCAAAACATAGGAATCACGAGCTAGTGGGACCCAATAAATAAATAAACAAACAAATGAATAAGTAAAATAAGCCTCATATTTTAAAATTTTGCATTCCGCAATTACCCAAATTAAATAACAATGAATCAAAAAAAAAAAAAAACTACAACTGACCTGAAGGCAATTGCAATGTCATTCCCAAACATCTTCAGCGCCTTATCCATAATCTCCAACGGAGATGCATTCTCCAATTGAGCAGCCAATTTCTCATAATCGACCGGCCCGGCCGCCACCTCCTCTACCCTCTTCTCCACCTGGATCACTGCTCCGTTGGAGACAGCTGTTGGGGCCACCACCGCCTCCGCTCTCTTTCCCGGCTCCACCGCATGGAGCGGGCCCACTGTCAGCCTCCTCGCAGAGGTTGATTGGGAGATTGACGACACCAGATTTACATGCCTCACTGCTCCAATTTGAGTCGCTGCGTTGGGAATTTGGAACGAGAAATGTTGAGGTGTAATTTTGAGAAGAGATGGGGAAATTTACAAATTTACGCATGTTTTGAGCTGAATTACACAACCATCTTCGAAAATTTGTTATAATTTTCTAAAATTACCTCAATTTTTAAAGAAAAAAGCTCTTTCGGAAGAAAAAATAGATACCTTTGCGATCGCGAGAGACGATGGTATGGGAAGGAATTGAAGCAGTAGCGGATGCCATGGAAACTGAAATGGTTAATTTGTATTTTGATCCCTCGAAAGAGTAACAATTACAGGTACACTGCCCAGTGAATTGGCGCCGCGTCTGGTTTTAGCAAAACTTCTCTGCTCTGGTTGAAAAAATTTGAGCGCGCAATATATAGTGCCAGGAAAAGGGGATGGAATGTGGTGCATTGAACCTAGACGGGATTTGGAGTGCTGACGAAAATACACGTGTCAATTTTTGGTTGGAGGATGAAGTTTCACTTTTTTTTTGAAACACAGGATGAAGTTTCATGGCTCCTCGGTGTGGCGAAGGGCGTGCGTCACACATTGCAAGTGGAAGAACCGTGCGGGTGTAGTTGTTTGGTACTTTTTGTTTCTCTTCCGACGTAAAATGTATGTAATGGATGGTTTTTGCAGTAAAAATGACCCGCTACATTGTAGCTATGAGATAAAATGGAGAGGCGGCTGCGGAGTTTAATTCTAGATCTTGATCTCATGTATCACTTATCCGTGAGAAATTTTGTGTGGTTACGTGTATGGGGCTGTTTGGATGGGTAAGGAATAAGCAATAATAGCAAATTCCGGACGGAAATTTATTCCTAACCATTCAAACTCTTCACAAAGTTACACACTTTCCAATGCTTTCTGCATAGTAATAGACTAATCCTCTTATTCCTAAGCGATCCAATCGGCCCCTAAGTATTTTGTGTGACAATGAAGGAATTGATGGATCTGGCGTTCCTCAAAACTGGTTCAATGCATTTTAGTCACCTCACAAACGAATTAAATCAGAGCAATGAATTTAATCAATATGTATACGTTGATGAAATAAGATTGCTTATACGTTCATTAGAAAGAGTATCTAATTTCTCACACCTAGTTTATTATTACAACTAGTATTTCGAAAATCAAACCAACTGTCACATCTTTCAAATTACCAAATGTCAATTGGTTTCCCTTGTTTAACTAGTGGCAAAATCAGACATTAAATTGACGGAACTTTTTTTCGTGTTTTGAAGAATTTTTATTTATTTATTTATTTTTTGTGTGAGGTCAAATAAGAGTATGAGGGAACAGATAATTTTGATTACATACCACATATAAACTGTTTTGCTGACCCTTCAAAACGCTAATAATAACATGAAGCACATGTAATATTGTTACACAGAAAATCCAAATAGTTAAACCTGTCGTTTGGGACATTGAAAGCGACTGGCACCACATCTACTGATCTACAGCAGATTGCAATACCATTAATTAATGAAATTATGATTAGCAATATAGAAATAAAAAAGGAAGACGTCCTTCTTTGACCACTCACGACAGTGTTTTGTTTTGCGTAGGCGCTGAGATCTTAAATTGCCTGTGGAAATTTTGAAGACGGAAAATGAAAAAGACAGAAATCAAAGGATGCTTAGTGCTGACGTCATCGGACAGAGACCGGGATTTTCTGTAATATTTTTTATGTAATGTTTTCCTGCAATCTTTGTGCACTTGTAAATATGTAATGGTACCAATTTGATGATATAAAATCTGACCCATTTAATCTAAAACATTAATATTCAAATAAAAAGTTTCTTGAGGAAATTTTATGTTGTGCACATCATGTGATATGTTTAAAAATATTATCATAACATGTTTGGCCGCCAATGCAAATCCTGTGATGTGTGTGTGTGTTTTATAGCTGATTTTTTCTCACAAAAATCATCATATTTACTGTAAAGCGATATTTATGTATTTCTCGAGGACTAGTACAAAACCAATTATATACATTTTCTATTTGAAAATGATGTGCAATCCAGAGAAGATGCTCCAAAACACTTGTTGGGATTAGATTCTAAAGTGTGGTGGCCTCATGAAATTGTAATAGTGACTTGTCAGAGTCTAATTTTGACAATGAGGTGATTATTTTCCTCATTGAAACTTGACGAATGAAGATCACTTTGGCCAAAAAAAAAAAATGGCAAAGAGAGAACAGAACAAAGGGGCCGTTTGGATGAACCCGGAATTTGCAAGAATAGCAAATTCCGGAATTTAATTTATTATAAACAATCCAAATTCTTCATAAAGTTACACACTTCCCAATAAATTTATTCCTAGGAATTGCAAATTCCCCAAATTCCTCAAAATCCTACAACATCCAAACGGCCCCAAAGATAATAACACCAGAAGAAGATTCGGCTTCTGTGTATGATTTTCTTTCAACGAATTGGTGGAGCATGATTGCTAGCTTTTTCGTGATGGTGATCGGGAATAATCAACGTTGGATAAATTTATTAGAAGAAAAAAAATATTTTTTTTTACTCAAATTTAAGTTTACCTATTAATTGAGGATAGAAATTTGCGACTTTGTCAACATGGGTGCAAAATACTATAAGATATTCAGAGAACAATCAAGGACTACTTTACTGAGAGCCCTTTAATTTGATAAGCTGTAATGCTGTATTAACTTTTTAAATATAACGTAAGAAAATTTTTATATATATACGAAACATGACCTTATAGTATGTTTTAAAAGTTATTTACATTTTATTCTCACCTTGTGAAGATAAGTATTATTTAATTAAGAGTATTATAATTTTCAATAATTAAAATAGTTGACATCTGTTGTAAAAAGGTATATATACATATACACCCGCCCTTACTGAAAAGACAGAGGCATGTCAGAATTTTTTTGTTCGGACCAAATGGTGCCAATCATGCAGCAACAATTCCTAATCTAGCGGAAGTAAACTTTGTATGATATAACAATCATGCATTCAGCATGCTGATCATAACATTATTATTTCAATATAAAATAAATGCCACATATAAGAATAGCGGCTTGAAGAACAGTTAGTTGTTGATGAATTTGTAAAAACCAAAACTCGAAAAACAAGATATTTCATCTATCACATTATATAGGTATTTTGATATTGATGTTAATTGGCATAATTAAGATATCAGAGGCTCCGTTTGGATGCGTTGAGAATAAGGTAGGAAGAAGGAAGAAGGGAAAAAATTTATTGGGAAGGGGTAAATTTATTGGGAAGTGTGTAACTTTTGTGAAGAGTTTGGATAGTTAGAAATAAATTTATTGGTAAAAAGTGGTTATTTCTCATTCCTTATTCCGGAAAAAGCCATCCAAACGGAGCCAGAGAAAGTTAAATTAATTTTCAAAGTATAAATAATGATACGAGAATAAATAAAGTGCTTTTAGTGAGTATAGAGGATCTTGAAGGTAGAGTTTTTAGCTGTTAGATCGAATCAAGATTTCGTTTGTTGAACATATTTAGAGGCTAAAAGTCTCAACCTGATATGCTTCATCTTTAAATTCCTTCGTTTTTTTCCGTTAATTCTCATAGACCAAATGCTGAAGCACCCTTCTTCTAAGATGAGAATTGATGTCAAAGGACCAGAAATTGAAAAGACTCATTGACTTTGAAGGATTATCTTCTTTTTTTTAAGGGTTTTTTTTCGTTTAATGATATAGAAGACTATATAATGTGCATATTTTTATTTGGTATAGTTTTTTGTTGATTTTGTAAAATATTAGAATGACTATTTGTTCATTATAAATTAATTTTGATTATTATTTATTATTATATAATTTGATTATTATTTTACTATCATTTAATTATATGAAAATAAGAATAAAAAAATTTAGATACGCTTTAATTGACTTCTTAAATAGTCATATTTTTAATTGCAAAAAATGTCTGATATTTTATTAGTTACTATATTATATTTTAATTACATAACAAAAATTAAATAGTAATATCATTTAATGTACAAATGATATATATATTAACTAGTTAGTATCTAAATAATACAATTTTAAGAAAAAAAAAATGTTCTTGTGATTAGGAATTTATAATAAGTACGTGGAGGGGACCGGTGAAGAATGAGAAATTAATTTGGTGGTAGGCCTAGAACTTTTTAAGTAGAAATTAAGTGGGTTGTTAGAATAGGCCGAAATTATTTAATATAAGAATTTAGACACAAAAAATTTTAATAGAAAGAATTATTTAATTTTTTTTAATAAGAAGAAAGTTCCTATCCGGTTTATAACCGCGTAAAGTATCTCTCCTTTTTACCTATTTATAAAACGCATTCAATGGTTTCCAACGCGTTTCATGAACGGGTAAGAAGGAGAATAAATCGTCAGACCTTCCTACCCGTTTACAAAACGAGTTGGAAGCCTTTGAACGCGGTTTATAAACGCGTAAAAAGTTTGTTATTATTTTCACTCCTAAACGCGTTTTATAAATGCTTTTTATTTGTGTCAAATTCAGATATCCATGTCACCTAAGCAAATGCACCATTTTTATTTAATTAAACTGAACAAATGACTCTTTGTTTTTTAAAAAAAATTCTTAACCAATTTGATACAAATAAACGTGGACTACCAATTTGATTTACCAAGACCACATTGTAGACAATTCTTGTTAAGTATTTAAATAAAAAAAAATTGGAGAGACTACAATGTAAAATATAAGTTTGTATAAATAAATAGTAAAAATATAGGGTCATCGGTGAATAATGTACAAATAATATAATGTATGTGTAATAGATATAATAAATATATTACACATACATTATATGCATTTAATTGCACATTTTTTTTTGAACATATGTATAATATCATTTTGTTTGAAATATGATTTCATCTTTTTGTAAATAAAAAAATAAAGAGAGTAAAATGCAAAAGTTAAATTTATAAAAATAAATAGTAAAGATGCAGGATCATCGACGAAAAAATCTCAATTATATTATTTGTATATTATTCGCAGATATTAATATTGTCATTGTTTTAATAACTACCTTGAATTAATATTGTCATTATTCGCCGATATTAATATTGTCATTATTCGCGGATATTAATATTGTCATTGTTTTAATATTCTCGAATTTGTACATTATTCGCCGATATTAATATTGTCATTGTTTTAATTAAGAAAACAAATCATATAGGGAATATTAATGACAATATCAATATTAATAATTGGACTTCAAAATATAGAAAGGACGAAGTTTCAAATTTCATTCCATACTTAATGTTCCCAAGAAATATAAATAAGAATACTATATATGCTAAAGACGAATTATATATTCCGTTCTTGACTGAATCATAATTTTATTCAATTTCTGAAAAGGTCCAATATTAAAATTTAAAATTAACACAAATAAAACACGTTCATAAAACGCGTTTAGGAGTGAAAATAATAACAAACTTTTTACGCGTTTGTAAACCACGTTAAAAGACTTCCAACTCGTTTTATAAACGGGTAGGAAGGTCTGACGATTTATTCTCCTTCTTACTCGTTCATGAAACGCGTTGGAAGCCATTGAACGTGTTTTATAAATGGGTAAAAAGGAGAGATACTTTACGCGGTTATAAACCGGGTAGGAACTTTCTTCTTATTAAAAAAAATTAAATGATTCTTTCTATTAAAATTTTTTGTGTCTAAATTCTTATATTAAATAATTTCGGTAGAATAGGAGTTGGATTTTAGTTTATGCCACAAGCTTAAGAATTAGAATTAAAGAATTAGCTCTTGGTCTAGTGACAAAAAATAACACACTTTCATTAATTGAAGGTTGCGGATTCAAAATCCTGCTTGATTCCCATCTTATCTTCAGAAAAAAAAAACTTAAGAATTAGAATTTTTGTAATGTTCCAGAATTTCTTGAAGTAAGTACAAGATAAATGTCAATTTCGAGTGACATGTAAAAATAACGTAAACTACAAATGATCTCATTTTTAGGACAAAAATACATCGAAAACTATAGGGACAAAAATTCTCTTAGTTTCCGTCTTCCCTTTTATTATTATTTTTTAGTTATGTTTCCTAATGTAAATTTCAATTAATCTCAAGCTGTAAAAAAATAATTTTAATTCTTGAACATGACAATTTCTCAATTTTCATTATTGTTGTTGTTGTTGTTGTTGTTGTTGTTGTTGTTGTTGTTGTTGTTGTTGTTGTTGTTGTTGTTGTTATACTTTTTTTACCTTTAAAAGAGTTAATTATCTAATACATTATTTTAAAATTTTCTATTAACTTGTTTTTGTCGTCCGTTTGTTGTCATTTCTTAATTATTTTCTCGCTAAAAATCTAATTAATGTTTTTTTTAATATTTGTATAGCACAAGTATTTGAGACTATACTTTAAAAAAGGATTCTTCAGTATTTATATATGTACTGACAGTTATAAATTTATGATACTTATGATCGATCGGTAACACAAATGAGAAGTTGGCACATGGAAAAATGTTTTGAAGTATACGCATATATTAATTTTTCAAGGAAATTTATACCGTTCAGTACCAAAATAAGTCCTTGATTTCACAAAATTAGTTCAGGCTGTCAAATTAACAGTAAAAATTTTGTCAGTAAACAGCGGCGCAAATTAATCTAGCTTTAGCTTTTACAAGGATTATAAATATAGAAGCAGAGTTTTGTTGGAATATTCATCATCCGAGTATTTCTGATAAAAATAGATTCTTTCACATTTAACCATCTGTAAATTTTTTGCATTTATCAGCCATTAATGTTGGGTTGGGTATATGAGGTGGAGCCGTGGAGCGCATTGCTTGCCTTTTTGTTTGACGACTGATTTTCTTACGGTACAACATTTATTTTAGCATTAGGAAACTAACGTCGACATGCCTATACTAAACAACTAGCAGTAGTTTAGAGTTAATAATATTACATTGGAATATCTTTTCCAATTTTCATGCTTTGAATATCATTTTCAAATTGAGACGATCTTTGCATTCTGATGATTATAGAATCATTTTGTAGACACATTTATTGATACAACTTTTTGCGATGAAGAATATCACACACGAAAAATATTGTTCTAACCAATTGAGATAGACATCGCTTTAATAGTCCCAACAATCTAATTTCACGAAATCAAATTATTAGTTATTTGTAGTCTATAAACAGTGGTTGAAATTGGAGCATAGTTTCATTCTAAGATTGTGAAAGTTAGCGTGTGGCAGCACCGAGCTAAGCGTGTCGACCACAAGCATTTGTCCACAAGCATTTTTTTTTTTTTAAAATTTTCTGGACATTCAACAAAAGATGCTTGGCTTGTGTTCTATTATTAGCTAAAATTGTGTGGCTGGCATGTATATTTGATTCACGTGACCTTCATTATCGATCGCAATATTTTCTTTCAAAATTAACCTAATTGTTTATTTAATTTGTAGAGGCGACTGAAGATTTCTTTCATTACCATTCACTCAGCTTGTGGTTGAAAATCCCGAAATTGAAGGACCGGTTCCAACATTTCGACCAGTAAAAATTGAATTAAAAAACGGCTTTACATTGTTTTTTCCTCCCCCGGTCCCCCCTCAAAGTGTAAGGGTTATGTTTCATTTTGAAAGATGAACGTACTATGTGGATCCTTGGTATTACCTAGGTCGATGCTTGTAGTATTTTTCTAATTTTTCTGATTTTTTTTAACCAAGATATAAATTGCTTGGCTTGAATAGAGCAGCTTAAACTCGATAAAAAATAGAACACTAAGGTTCAAGGAAATTCTTGGCTACAATTTTGACAACAAAATTTTTAAATTAATTAAATGATTTCTTTAAAAAGCTAAATTAACCAAACAATTTTACGGACTTATACATATATATTGACGCCATTATGGATTATTTGAGTCATTGCGTGTCAAATTTCATGTAAAGAGTCATTTGATATTTAACAAATTATTAATTAATATGGACCATGGTTAAATTTCAGTCCTTGGGTAAATGATGAAATTTATTATTTACATCAAATTTCACAGACTTTGTGAGCTTGATATGTATAGTATCGATGTAAAGTATTCTGTGTTTTTTTTTTAATGTTTAAAAAACTAAAGAGTGTCACAAACATGTATATATTCCCATCTACAAACGACAAATGAGATGAGATCTGTCCAAGCAAAGTTTCAATGAAAAAAAAGGAAATATTTTATTGGATAATCAATAACTACAAAATTTAATAGGCCCATGTTACTTGACACATGAGGAATTACAAGAATTAATAAATTTATGCATGACAATACAACATTACACCCTTCCGAACAATTCTCTACAATTAGCTCTCCATCCCTACCTTCTAGACTATAGAAAATATTTGTTATGACCAAAAGTTTGAAGTTGCTAAAGAAAAAGACATCATTATGCTCAAAATTAAGGAGAGGACTTGTTTACTGTAATTCTTTTCCCCTTTTCTAATTTTAAACATGCTAGATCCATTATTTCTGGCCGTCTGATTTGTATTGCTACCGGTGTTTGAGGTACTGCCTAGTAGCTTGCTGAAGAAAAATTCAGGAATATAAAAAGAAAAAGCTATAAGAAAACTTGTAGCACGTACATAAAAGAACAGAATGATATTTTCAATTGGGCTATTTTCTCTGACATGGATAAGGTCTAATAAGGCTTTAATTTTGGGCTGAAAGGCCTCTTTTGACGTTGTTTATGATTAACTAAAAGGCCTAAGAAGGGCCTTATTTGTTTGCTAATATTAGGTCCATATTAGCCAGATTTAGGCCACGGCAGGTTGGAAGCATTATGGCTCAAGTAGTTAAGTGTTATATTATTCATTTTATTTTGAAGCACCGTAAAGACTGAAGCACTATTTATTTCATTTTTATCGGCATGTTTTAAGTCAAAATTGGCACCAAACCTGCATATTTGGAGAAGCGTCCATTTCTCCAACCAACTTTTATGTTATTGTGTAAATTTAGGAAGAGTGTTTTATTTTCTTGTGAAGTACAAGGTAAAAGATTTATTTACCTTCCAGGAAAGACGCAACTTCCATGACCTACAAAAAAAAAAAAAAGGAGACATCTCTATTAAATTACTATAATATGTTGAAATGATTAAAATGCAAATCCAAAGAAAATATTCAAAGATATTTTCAACGAAAAAAGAACTAGTGATAAATTCTACTAAACCAACAAGCTCTCTTCCTCTCTAGTGGGGCCATAGTAATTGACAGAAGCCGAACAAAGACCTAGTTACTGCAAAAAAAAAAAAAAAAAAAAAGCTAAGCCTCTCATGCACCGCACCAGAAATGTTTTATTCTCGTCCATGTAAAATTGTAAACTATATACCTATCAATCGCATGAAACTGATCCCTCAACTAACTTGCACTTAATCAATCTAGACAATGCCTACGAGGCTACCAACTTATTCTCCTAAAGAAAGAAACAAACAAACAATGCAGACAGAGATGGGCTAAAATCAGCCACGACTGACGGATGCAACCGTCAGCTACGATCAAATCTCAATTTTCGTGATTCTAACAGTCGATCCGAACCGTTCAATGTGTTCTCCATATTGTAATCTCGTTGGAGACAAAATTTTATATTTTTCTGAATTTTTTTAGTATTTCTTTGATATTTTACAAAATTCTTAATCTAAACAATTCTGGACCCTTCAATAACTATGATTTTTAAAAATATCAAAGAAATACTAAAAAAATTCAGAAAAATATAAAATTTTGTCTCCAACGAGATTTCAATATGGAGAACACATTGAATGGTTCGGATCGACTGTTAGAATCACGAAAATTGAGATTTGATCGTAGCTGACGGTTGCATCCGTCAGTCGTGGCTGATTTTAGCCCATCTCATGCAGACATGGCAAAAGTTCCCAAACGAAATGATTGAATGGATAGGCAAACATCTGCAACCTTTTTAAATTTGGTTTCAGATATCTGGGCAGTTCATTCACACTTCCAAATTTCATGCATGATCGATTATAGAAAACTATTACCATGATCTATCATAAGAAAAGAAACTATAATTATGATCAATTATAAAATAACTTCTACCATAAAAATTAATATAAAACAATATTACCATGATCTATTAGCAAACTGCTCTGTTACAAGTCTTATTGTTGTAGAGGAAATAATTTTGTATTTACAAAAATAATAACAGACACGATTTGTGTTTGAAAGTTGACATATTTAAACTCCAAATGTCGCCATTTTTTTTTTTTGAAAAGAACGAATATGGGTTATATAATAACATTAGTTTAAAGTTCAGCTGACATTTTTTTAAATTTTCAATTTCAATGCATTTGTTAAAGTTTAATATGTTTCAGTTTCAAGAACAAAAACTCCCAATGACATCACACGGCGACACCATAGCATTAGCGTCACATGAAAGATCACTGAGGTCTTTGCCACAGAGAAACCACAAAAAACAGAGGTTCCTTTCCGCTCCAAATTGAAATGATAAATGCCGCCGACAAAATCAGCTGCAGAAAATTCAGCCCCTTTCTTTCATGTAATAAATCATACTCATAAATCATTCCTAACATCCCTGGACCCATCACAAAACACTGGAGAAGAAACTTTAGTTTCATTACTGAAGTGCTAGTAACTAGTAGCCCCCAGTGTGAATACAACTGACACTAAACTATTGCACAATTTTGAAATAGTCAACTATTGCGGACAATCGGCTAGGAAGCAAACAAGTTTCCCGTGAATTCCTCTACACAAAATACTCTAAAATCTGCAATTGGTAAGGCGACCTTTGCGTGTTTCATCAAACATGAAACGCCACATGCGTACTAGAACTATCACTACCTTCCCAGTTTCTACATTCTAGACACTTCAAAGTTAATACTTCTTTAGGAAATGGATGTTTCCTTTCCTCCAATAATGGAGACAATCTTAACAGATCACATGAGAGTAAAAGACAAAAGTTCCCAGCCAAATACAGCTCAGCGTTCTCTCCAGTAAGTACGTCCCCAGGTCCCATCTTATACCTCAGATGCCTTATTACTTCTACTATGGTACCCTTCGTGTAGCGGGTCATATCTAGACATAAAAATAATGGCATCTGACCGTTACACCAAGGTACAGAGAATTGTAACTCTGCAAAGCTCGGCAAAGAAACATAGAAGGGAATCTCCATCTTCACTATTAATAAACCTCTTGTGATGATGGATTAATAAATGATAAATCCCACACCGATAGTGTCCCAGTTACAGAAGAAACAAGAGATATCTATTGTTTTCTTGAACTGCTATCAAAAGGAACTGTTCTCCTAACCTATTTCCCTTTCAAACACCTTTGTGTACCAAAATCAAATCTAAATTTGGAATTTCATGTCCATACCAACTACCAACGTTAATACAACAAGTATAGATTAAGTATTATTTTACATTTGTTCTTATGTGATCCTTCAGATAGTACAAAATTAGATTCTAGCAGTTTTTTTTTCCCTCCTAACAAATGACCAATTTGCCACATGTGAGATAGAAACAAAATCTACATCATAAATGCTTACATTTAATCACATTCCATTGTACATTTTTGGACATGTTGCCCACCGAATACCTAATTCAAAATTCGTTTGAAAATAAAAATAGAAAGTATAGAATTTTGATGGATGTTCAACTATAGTTATCACTTATCAGCTTATTAGGTAGTATTTCACCAGGTTTCTATTGAAAGCATCCTGAATATATACCTGACTTGTTTCTTTTTATATTTCTATTGACAATTAGTAAACCCAAACATAACAAAAATCTGATTTCAAATAAGCATGAATCCCAAATATATTAAATACCTCGAAAAAAATAAATTGTAAGAATATAAAGAAAACTCACTTGGGTCAGTAGTAGTGACCACACCGGCGCCCTGAAAATAGCACGATCCTGATCCTCTACCTTGCATCTGGTAATAGCTATTGAATGCATAAGAAGCATGGCTCCTTACGTCATTTGGGTTGTAACAACTCTCACCAGGTTGTATTTCTGAGCAGTTTGCTCGGCCAGGTCCACAAGCCCAGTCAAGTGCCGCCTTTAAAAAGGATTAACAAAACAGTTATTTATTTTTAAGAAAAGTTTTTAAAAAAAATCAAGTATTATATTGTATTACAGTACCATATCAAAGTGGAACAACTCAGTTCAGTTTTTCCAACACAAAACATACCACTAATTTCAAACTTAATATCTTTCCACATTAGAAAATCTAAACCATGCCCTTAATCAATAAAGGTTTTGTGTAATTGATCTCGTGCCATTAATGATATAGGTCATTATCAGGCATTGAATTTTAACACAACTGAGTAAAGAGGATGTAGTTTTGCTTTTCAATAGTCTCATAAATGTTGTATCATTTTCTGCAAAACACTAATTTCAAAGATGAATTAAACTGTTTGGTAATTTTCATTAGGTACAGAATAAGGAGGTTTATATCTGCAAGATGTAGGTATGTAATTTTCAATATTACTGATATATATAAACCTCTGACTGGAGTAATCAACAATTGAGAAAAAATTATGACCTTCCTGATCAGCAAAAGGTTGTGTTAATTGGTCTCTTTCAGACTCTCACAGTCAATAGTTTGGTCTTATCAGGCATTGAATTTAACAACGCCAAGTGAAGAGGATAACTATTGTTTTTTAATAGGTGATAAATTTTGTATCATATTCTGCCGAAACTAACTTTATTAGGTATGGAACACCCACATTTACATCTGCAGACATAGGTATGTAGATTTCAATATTACTGATATTTACAAACCATAACTTGCCTTCCCGGTCCGGTTAAAAGTTCTAACCCATTTATATGATTAAAGATTATTACCTGTACTGCTTTGATATCTGCCTCGTCTGATGCCACACAAAATGTTTGATTTGTTGTGTCATTTGCCAAGAAGCCTCCAGTACCCGAAACATGCAATAAATAAACTGGTGTACCATTGCCATAGAAAAGCCCCCAATTGGCCTCTGAAATAGGCCCTGGCCTCAAGTCCTCATTGAACAACTCGTACACATAGACACTAGAAGTGAATTCTGGGTGGGATGGTGTACCGGTGTGTTCCAGTATGTGCTTGACTAGGTTTGAATTGTACGTATCAGCATTATCTTTTGTTGCATATGGCTCTACACTATGATCACCATACGAAGGCCATCCTGTCTCTGTTACAATTACTGGTATGCCGGTGAAATTGAGGTTCTTCATTGAAAAATGCACTGCATCTATCATAGCGTCATACACATTTGTGTAATGTAACAATGTATTTGTATCAACCATTTCCAAAGACGGCGGCAGGGGTTTAAATAGGGCATTGTCTAAGGGAACGACACCTTTGCTCTGCATGAACGCATAGTAAGGATACAGATTCACCATCAAAGGTGAAGAGTTGTTTGACAAAAAGCCCAAGAAAGGAATAATGAAAGATTGGGTTAATGAATTATTGAAAAATGATTGAGAAGGTGGGAAGGGGTCCTGGACAAGAGAGAAGGGCAGAGGCGTTGACACAGGAATCGAGAGATTATTTGACAGAACTGCATTGCGCAAAGATTGCAAGGCCGGTAGAAGAACAGGCAAGGCCGAGGGGAGAGAGTTCGGTACCTCATCACCAACTGCGATTCCAGAAATCTCAGTTGAAGGAATATATGGTACGATGTGGCGAGTAACCCAGGCAGAGGCAGTGGTTGTTGACGAACCAAGAGCAATTAGCTCATTGTTAGGAACACCTACCAATACCTTGATGCCTGTGTTCGCAAGAGACGAGAGAAGGGATGAATCGGCATCATAGAGACGCACGTGTGTGATTTGTTGGGCTTTGAGGAAGGAGACAAGATCAGTAGGTGAGAGGAGGTTGGAGACCGAGGTGCCGATTGTCACCCCAATAAATGAGGATTCATTTTGAGCTGTGCAAAGAGAGAAATTGAGTTAAGTTGGAGCAAATGATACAGATTGAGAGGAGAAAGAGTAAGGAATGAGGAAAAGAGAGAATGCATGCTTACCAGAAAGGCAGGGCAGAGGGTACAGAGATAAGAGGTGGAATAAGAGGAATAGTGGAGATATGGAGGAATAAGTGCTGATATTAATGCCCATGAGTCTGCCCATGGCCAAGAGAGCTCCTTTGGGGAGTGTGAGTTGGGAGTGGAAGGAAGAAGAGTCCTTTTTGCTAGCGCGTGCAGAATAGATTGGTGGGAGAATTGTGTATTCTTTGCTTTTTGGAAAGTACTGTTTGGTTGTGTATGTTCGTCTCCAGTTAGAATTTAATGGATGATCCACTATTAGAAACTTCCAATTGACAGGTCATAGCATCAGAACAATATTGAGCAAAACAAATAACACGCATAACTATTAGAGGACGATTAGAAATTCGTATCTGATAATCTTCAATATATTTTTCCAACGATTTTTATTTTATTGTCTCTCAGGATCTAATACTTACCTTTGTACAAAACACGCATTGTATTTCTATACATGTTCCTTCAACAAACAAAATTAATAATGCTGATTTGCTTGCGTGGCATATAAAAATATTCTCATTCCAGAGTTAGAAATCCTGTTGAGGGTCTACTGTGTCTGGTTTGCAGGAAGTAAATTCTAGAAATTTGCACTTAAAGAAAATTGAAACAATACCCATGCGTAGTCAATTTCATCAATGCGGATCAAGATACAATATATATATATATATATATATATATATATACAGTTAAGAAAAGTAAAACAGATGCTGTTTCAGTGCACGTTGACAAGCGAGAGGCACACAATTATAAAATACCAATTTTCAAAGTGGAACATGGACAAACTATGTTTGTCTGGATTCGCAAATCATGTCGTTTATCTAAAACTTTGCAAACTGAAACCAATATTTTTATTTTAAGTATAACGCGCTTGCCTCCATTTCCACATAACAATGGACATATCCACTAAAACATTTCTCTATTATTATGCCCATTTTCAAAATTGAAACCATGTACATCCTACAATAAATTACAGAGATAGACAATAAAAGTTAGAGCTTTGTCAAAACCTCAACGCCAGTTTTTGTGATCAATACAGTATGTTCAAATTTGACAGCTCTGCTGCCATCAGATGTGACAATTGTCCAGCCATCATCCCACGTAACACACTCGCTACTTCCCATCGTCAGAGTCGGTCCTAAGAAATAAAGAATGAAAATTTTCAAATTATATGTTGAGCTAGTTTTATAAGTTTTCAATATATATCATTCTAAAGCCAATACACTAGAATCACAAAATATTATTTACACCAAATGAAATGGAATAATTTGGTTTTGCCAGAATATACCAATAGTGAATGTCTGGCCTTCAACCATACGTCCAGGTTTGTCGTTACCTGGAAACAAAGATTTGTGTAAATACAACATATTAAAAACAGTTGCAACTTGCAAACATTATCGAAAATTATGTGTACAATGGAAGTATGACAGAAAGGATAAATAGAAAATTCAACTCACGGTGATGCAAAATAAGGGGCTCAGAGTGCAATATGGACCCAATCCCATGGCCCACAAATCGCTCGAACAGACTAAAGTCATACCTTTCGGCATATTCACTAGAAGGAAGAATATAAAGTGTTATATATGAAGAAGTAAATTATATCAGAGAATTTGATAATTATTGACATAAAAAGAAACCTAATTCTCTTGCCAATCCTTCTATACAAAGCTCCATCTTTGCAGGCAGATATGCCCCTTTCTAAGCAACCCTCCGTTACCTACTTACCTGATTCCAAATTCAACAAAACAAAGACTTGAGAATTTGGAACTATCTTCTAAATGCAAACTAAAGATGCAAGTATGTGAAATTGTGAGCCACCGAGAATCAAGGAAAACCTGAGAGAGAGAGAACCTGTACAAGGCGCTGTACGAGTTCATTCACTTGTCCACAAATGAAAGTCTTTGATGCAGTTCCATGATAACCCTGTTCAATAAACAAGCGGACAGTCAACATGTAAAATAAATGAAAGAGGCTTTAATATACTAAGGCTAGGGAAAAAAGTTGAAACTGACATGATGTTTAGGAGAATATTTGTGTGAGGAACCCATATAGTTATAGAAAATATTAGCTGGTCCTGTGCCAGTAATCTTGATGCCTAATATTAAAGAAGTTTTCTGATAACAGGAATGATATTTATGTCGGCAGTAAATTTATTTATTTATTTTTGAAATATGGATAAGGCTCACAAGTCCCACTGTAAATAGGGCCCATAAGAACATGGAACTCACTCCATCTAAGATTTAACTCTAGTACATCAACACAACCTATTAGTTATGTCAGCCTAAAATTTTATAACTATAATTTCTGGAAAAGGAAGTGACATACAAAGAATAACTTACATTTAAGAAAACTGCAATATCAACGGTTATGATGTCTCCATTCTGTAAATAAACAAATGGGATTAATATTACTAGGCACTGTAAAACCACAAATTGGTTTATAGATTTCTTTCTATTATTCATTTACTTGCTATGTGAGTGCGGGGTCGGAAATTTGGGAGGGTGTGTCCTCAGATTCTATGACAGGCACATGTGACTATTACTAATCATAAACGCATCTGACATTCTGACAACAACTTTTTTGAAGGTATATGTTGTTAACAAGACCAAGCCATTATTTGCAACTTTGAAGAGTTTTGTCAACTCAAAAACCTATTGCTCCATAGGAACTAATAATTAAGGTAAAACCAGATGTAGAGTTTATGTTATCGAACTGGGAGGCAATTGACACCCATCTTCTTTAAAATTTCACAAATCTGGCTAGAAAGCAAGTATTTCAGTCAAGGTGAAAAGGTCAGTGATAATTTAGCCATATCGTACTACTTTCTTCTTCTTTATTGTTTAAACTATCGAAATTTGCATCAATTTGCAAAAAGTGTAAAAATCATAATGAATGGTAAGCTACACAAAATATCAAATCAAGTAATTTTACTGGCAAATGTCTACAAATGGTTAGACAACAGCTAAGTTTTTATCTTACAAAACCTGTAGTTGACGAGAATCAGGAATGCCATGGCAAACACACTCATTTACTGATGTAGAAATACTCTTTGGAAACCCACAGAAACCGAGCTGGGATGGGTATGCACCTGCCTCAATAATCATACTATGCACCGCCTTATCTATTTCCTTTGTGGTAACTGATGGCTAATTTAAGATCAAATTAGACAAGAAAATGCAACCATCAACAAACAAGACATACTTGCAGTATAAAAGCATACATGTTTTCATCAACTGCAGTATGGAATATGTACCAGTGGATATATTTCACAAAGAAAAAATTTTGTTTTGAGGGGGCCCGGGGGGGGGGGGGGGGGGGGAGGGGCGCTCGCTAGGTTAGGCTGAACTGAGGGCAGCTGAAACTCAATTTTACCTTAATTGCACAAAAGTGGTGCAGTTGCAGCTCATTTTGATAATTAGGGAAACTGAAACTTGATAGCGCCTAAGCACAATTAACAGCTAGCTCATGCTAGAACGCACTAAACAGAGGCATTAGTCATGGATTCACATTCAGCCTTAACAGCACAATACAATGCCTATATAAAGATAGGGAAAGGAACTAGCACACACTAACCCTAACTAATGTCCCGGCTAACTCAAGGGCACGGGCCACCAGCTGGCACACAGCTCTCATTCCAGAAATTCCCTCAGAATCATGAACCTGGCACATGTCAGAAAGTACCGGAGACTGAGTGGTCCCCACATAAGATGGCCTGGGAATATGGTCTGGCACTGGAAGTGGTGGAGAGATACTTCCAGGTCTCAATGGTGCCCGCTTTTTTATTTTCACTCTACTCTGAGCCTCCCTTAGCCTTATCATTTATAAAATAAAAAGATAAATTACATAAATCCAACACAACTAATGGATCATTGAATTATAAACTTAACAATGTAAGGAATCAACACTTAAAAAAAAATAACATACTTTCTTATCCGCATGGCCTCCTCATACCCTGACAACTTACTCCAAACAACAATCCATCGTTTTCTCGCAACCTTATTCCCTATACATCCAAAAAAAAGCAAAGATTAAGACCAATTTACACAAGGTTTCACTTTCACAATTCAATCCAATCAAAGTTGGAAAAGAACATGTGTACTTCGAATGGAAAAAGAAATACTTACCAGTGAGATGCGAAAAGGAGATTCGGTGAGATTGGCACTGGAAAACCGTGTCGTTCCGTGAGAAAGATTGAAGAGAGGAGGTGGAATGGGGAGGTGAAACGAGTGTTAACCCAGTCATGGTCATGGTTAATTTATTTCACTTTTTTTGGCGTGCCGCGGAAGGGAGTATTGAGTAGAGAGAAAAATGAAAGGTAGCAGTGAGCCGCCGGAACTGAGACTCTGAGAGGAAGGAAAAACAAAAAACAAGAAGAACGAGAATGAAGCGAGACTCAGACGGGGAATGCAGAATGCTTACCCGCTCGGGCTGACAGTGGGTCGATCTGTCAGTCTTGCGATCGGATCATATGTGACACCGTATGATATGATACTATGTGTTTCAGCCTTTTTAATATAGAGATTTCTAACTTTTAATCTAACATATAATAAAGGTATGTGGATGATATCAAAGCATGCGAATGAAAAGGTACTTATCAAATAAATGTCTAGTGAATTGCAATTTTAGCGTATCGTGATGTGTCGTGTCAAACACACGTGTGTTTAGCATCGTGTCGTGTCGTGTTGACACGGGTTATATCTACAATCGTGTCGTGTCGTGTTAATTGGATGGAAATGGTGACACAATATGGAAATTGACACGGCACAATTAGAAACCGTGTTGACATGCCACGACACAGTTGTGTCAAGTGAACCGAGAGAGAGACAGAGAGCAAAGGGATAAAAGAGTCCGCGGCACTGCGCCAGAGATTGGGTTTAGGTTTTGGGATGTGGGTGCCCATCTGTCAGTCACTGATGAAGGATTCTTCGTTAACGGTGATGACAACAATTTCGGGTTCTGAAAAGTACTGAATGAAGAATGGATGATCCGGCCTGTTACTGCAAGTGAAGAAACTGAACGGGTTTGGACGCATTTTTATAAAGTTCATTTCTAGAAGCAAGCTTGAAGCCCATATAAGAAATGTCCTTGGACCTTGGTAGGATGAATTGAGAATTATTTGTCTTTGATTTCACATTATTTGATCATCTGAAGCCTCATTGATTAATTTTCGATACGATGAATTAATTCAATGATAGATAACTTAAAATTAAATTTTATTAAGACAACAATTTTTTTTGAGGTTCAAAAAACAACAATTTATGTTGCGTGTAATCACACTAAAACTCTAAAATGCTCCTTTTTTTTAAGTTAATACGTGTTTTTTTCCCCATGAATACATGCATTTTGCATGAGAAACCCGCTTAACTATAAAATTCATTTTTACCATAGGAATCCTGATTTCCATATGTTTCTATTCCGTAACTTCTTCGGGAGCAGAAAATAAAAAAAATAAATAACTACGTTTTTTTTCCCTAATTGAGATTATTTTTTCTCTAGCCAAAATTTGTTGACAAGTGTCATATTATGATGGAATTTCAAATTTGAATAGACTATTTACACAATTCAAATTAATTCATCTATCACAATTCAAATTAATTCATCTATTCAATGATTGTTTTGTAAATTTGTGCATTAGAACCTTCAATAATAAAATTAAAATATTGAAGGAAAACAACAAGTTATACAAATATCAACATAAGTTCATACCAAAACACAAAAATATGATAGCCTATATATATATATATATATATATATATATACTATGATTGCAATCCGTGGATTTTAATTGTTGCATATATAAAAAATAGCATACTTTCTTATCCGCATGGCTTCCTCATACCCTGACAATTTACTCCAAACAACAATCCACAGTTTTCTCGCAACATTATTCCCTATACATCTAACAAAAGCAAAGATTAAGACCAATTTGCACGAGGTTTCACTTTCACAATTCAGTCCAATCAAAGTTGCAAAAGAGCAGGTGTACTTCGATTGGACACAAATACATACCAGGGAGATGCGAAAAGGAGATTCGGTGAGATTGGCACTGGAAAACCGTGTCGTTCCGTGAGAAAGATTGAAGAGAGGAGGTGGAATGGGGAGGTGAAACGAGTGTTAACCCAGTCATGGTCATAGTTAATTTATTTCACTTTTTGTTGGTATGCAAGTGAGCCGAGAGAGAGCGCAAAGGGATAGAGAGAGTCCGGGGCTGAGATTGGGGTTTGGGTTTTGGGATGTGGGTGCCCACCTGTCAGTCAATGGTGAAGGGTTCTTTTGCAACGGGGCGGACAACTTTCGGGTTTTGGAAGGGATTTATTGGTGAATATGTGGTCCGGCCCGTTATTTCAAGTGAAGAAACTGGGCCTAGATTATAAAGTTTATAAGGGATCTGATGCCTCACTGTGAACTGATGAATAATTCCTCCTTTACTTTTGAATTTCGAAAACCAATTTTATATTGAGTGCAATGTAAAATAAAGACTCTGAGGCATGATATGAAGCTAAGAAATTTGAAATACAATCCATGTATGAGACCAAGTAAGGAATTTAGTTGAGCTTCCTAAGGAAAGAAAATGTATTACAAGGGTTGTTTTGCTTATTCCATGACCCGTCTCATAAATATAAAAAACTTGGTCCAAGAAGGAAAAATTGTATCTTCATTAGGTACTTTGATGCTTCCAAGGACTATGTGTTTGTTAGAGATAGTCCAAGTGGGACAAATACGAAAATCGAGTCTAGTGATACAACATTCTTTGATAAATAAATTTCTAAAGAAAAGCGAAGTTTCTTAAGAGGAAAGACTATATGAGCCAATTCCTTATGCAAATGACACGATGATCAGGGTGTTGAGGCGAGAGGGAGGAATAAAAATTCTCCTCAACATCCCAAGGTTAGAATCATTATGGAAGAGGTATAGTTCGATAGGCCTTAGCTTCTCTGGCATCTAGTAACATCGAGCCGCTGGCTACTTCCAGGACAAAAGTCCTATTAATCTACATGCATCTTGGCGCATCAGGCTACTTAGACCTTGAGCGACTCGCTAGTCCCGAGACTGAAGTGCATACTGAAGAAGTTCCTGAAGCTCACAGGTCTAAACGTGAGAAAGTACTCCGCCGACAATTTGAGATTGAAGGAGTGAGAATGTTCATGGCTTCTAGATGGATTGATTATGCTAAAGATGATGATAAACTCAAACGCAAGAAGACGATTTTGGCTATTGATTCGGATGAATCAAAGAATGTGAAAGAAGCACTTTCTAGTTCTAAATCTAAGTAATGAATGTTGGCTATGTAAGAGGAGATTGATTCTATGAAGAAGAGTCAGGTTTGAGACTTAATTGACTTACTATGAGGTCAAAAGACTGTTGGAAGCAAATAGATTCTCAAAATCAAGCATAAAAGTGACGGGATAATTGAGTGTTACAAAACTCGCTTGGTTGTGAAGGAATTTACCCTAATAGAAGAAACAGACTATGAGAAAACCTTCTCACATGTGGTTAATTTTGTCTTTATCCACTTGATCCTAGCAAAATTCATTTGGTAGGTTTTGCTTCACTTCTCACTATTTCAAAATTTTACAATTCTCTATAAGACTATGTGCCAATCCACATATTAATTTTGTTTATTGCAGCTTTGTCTAGTTCGAAATTATTTTAAAGAAGAATTTGTGTCTCTAAACTTTTAATAGGAAGAATGATTTATTTTTTGTTTTAATAAGAAGAAAGTAATTATCCGTTTTATAACCGCGTTATTCTCTCTTGCCTAATTACCCGTTCATAAAAGGAGTAAAAAGCTTTTTTATCCGTTTTATAAACGCATTATTTTCTCTCACCTAATTATTCGTTCATAAAATGGGTAAAAAGACTTATTTATCCCTTTTATGATGGGATAATTAGATGAGAGAAGAAACATGCACGACTTTTAATAAAATGCCTTCTGTGATGGTCTAATTATCCGTTCATAAAATGGGTGAAAAAGCTTTTTACCCGTTTTATGATGGGGTAATTAGGTGAGAGAAAAAACATGCAAGATATTTGATGAAGGCTTAAAACCTAGGAATCAAATAAATTTATAAACCTAGAGCTAACCTCACTAGTCGTTTTAGTTAAGCTTTAGGGTCGAACCCAAGGGACGGATTAATGAGTACCGGACTTTACTTCCTCACGAAAGCTAGACAATTAAATTTTTATGGAGTTTTTGGTGAATTAAATCTAAAGGTGCAAGTAAATAAATATTTTTGGGTGTTTTAACAATATAAAAGACGTCTTAGGGTTCAGGTTTCACCTCGGTTTGGACTCTAGAACACAGAACTTATCACTTTCGTGCATCAAACGGTGTTTTTCAAGCATATACCGCTCTATTCAGTCCGAACAGATGGTATAAGTGTATGGTTTTGACTCTTTATGAAAGTTTATGCTTTGTGCTAGGGTTTGTTGGTCAAACCTAGATACTCTAATCCTCAGCTTTCGCTTGTTGGACTAGACACTGATTCAATCACAACCTAACCTAATTAACTCAATTGGTTCACAACTTTTGGTATAGAATTCAATCAACTTAAACTTGATTGTTGGAGTTCATAAGGATATCTAGAGGTCTTTTGGACTTGTCTAAAAGTTACACTTTTGGTGTCAACTAATCTCCCCTTTCGGATCTACGATTTATCCCAAATATTTATCTAAATTATCTTGATTAACCTAACTTTAGAACTTAACTAAATGCGGCCGTACATCTAGAAGTTAATTAGACTTAACCAAGTAATTAAAATAAGCAATTAACATAATTCTCAACAAAACAAATCAACAAAACATATCATATCATATTAAGTCAAATCACAACACATCGAAACCTAAGTTACTTCCCTACTCCTAAGACAACATAAATCTAGCCTAACATGAAAGCAAAATAAGATACAAGCTCCATCAAATCAAATATCAAGAGAATGGAAGAAATAAACCAAATATCGCTTCTAACTCAAGATACCGAACGTCCAGAGCCGTGGTTGGGTTGATTCTGCCTTCGTCGCGCCTAGAATTGCTCCAAAGATGATGCCATGGTCGTGCTATGATGAAAGAGGTGGAATCCCACGCCTTTCGGCGTGAGAACGGTGGTGGAAAGGTGCCAAAACGTGGTGGGATATGGAATTTCGTGGTTGGTGGCTTGGATTCCCTTCTTTCTGGCCTAGGGGTGCATTTATAATGATCTCCACGCACATAGAAAGGTAATTGGGGCACTAAGGAAAGAAAACTTGCCAAAAAATCCAATTTCTCCGCATAAAAACTTGCCATTTGAGCTCTGTCGGTGCTCTGCTCGGACCGAGTAAGGATCCACTCGGACCGAGCAGAAGATAGGAAATCCGGCAGTGGTTCACTCGGACCGAGTTACTGTTCACTCGGACCGAGGACTGTTCACTCGGACCGAGCAGAAGCGTGAAATTCAGATTTTGGCCTCCATTTGTATTTTGAGCATAATTTCTTCATCCGGACTCCGATTGAGGCGATTCAAAAACCGTTGGAAAGCTTAGGATGGGCTCTTCAATGCTATTGATTCCATTTGGTCATTTTCTTCTCCTAAATCTTCAATTAAGCCCGAGCATGAGTCATTTGGTCCAAGCAAAGCTCCATTCGGTCCGAGCATGAGTCATTCGATCCGAATGGTGGCTTGAACATCGCCTTCAAGTGCTAGGAATGAGTCGTCTAGCTTATGCCAAGTGCCAAATCCATCTAAAGATTGAGAATCCACCAGAAATCATCAAGAAACCTGAAAATAAGAGAAAAGACGACGGTAGAGCCAATTCGTAGAAAATCATTGCAATTTATCAAATAATTTAATGGTTTGAGTGTTATTTGAGTGCTAAGTACGGTCCAAATATCTACAAATAATGGTGATATCAATATTTAATACATATTTAAATTAAACATGCAAGATATTTAACACATATTTAAATACATATTTAAATTACATATTTATATTTTGCACATGTTCTAAAATAATATGTATGACTATACACACATAATGTATGTATACTATTTTTACTACATGCATTTAATACATGTTTAAATTATAATAAAAATTTTGAATGTGTTATAAATAAGAAACATGCAGCATCATCGATGAATATTTGCTATAAAAAATAGTTATATAAATACAAAGGGTCAACGGTCATAGTAAAATTATGTAACTATCTTTATAGCAAATATTCACTGATGACCCTGCATGTTTCTTATTTACAACACATTTAAAATTTTATTATAATTTAAATATGTATTAAATGCATGTAGTAAAAATAGTATACATACATTATGTGTGTATAGTCGTACATATTATTTTAGAACATATACAAAATATAAATATGTATTAAATACCCTGCATGTTTATTTTCTCACCTAATTATCCCATCACAAAAAGGGTAAAAAGCCTTTTTACTCATTTTCTGAACGGATAATTAGCCCATCACAAAAAGGCGTTTTATTAAATGCCGTGCATGTTTCTTCTCTCACCTAATTACCCATCATAAAAGAGATAAAAAGTCTTTTTATCCATTTTATGAACGGGTAATTAGGTGAGAGAGAATAACGCGTTCATTAATACGGATAAAAAGATTTTTTTACCCCTTTTATGAACGGGTAATTAGATGAGAGAGAATAACGCGGTTATAAAGTGGGTAATTACTTGTTTCTTAATTAAATAAAAAATAAATCGTTATTTCTAAAATTATTAAAATTTTAGAGATAAAAATTCTTTTTTTAAATAATTTCGGTTGTCTAGTCGACTGAATGTAGGTAAAGTCTGTTGTCCATCCGTCTGGACCAGTTGAAATGTACTTCGTCTTTGTTCACCTTGCTCACTGATAGGTTGGTTCATTAAGAGTCCATTATTCGCATATAAGAAAAGTATTGGTCATTTGATAGAAAATTTACTTTTACCATGTTCGAAACTTCATGAGTGCCATTTTGTTTTTTTTTCGAATTTTCTAATCAATTTATTTGTTAGTTGTCTCTCACTAACTAACCATTAAAAGCAAAACACATGAATGCTAATTAAAACAGATTAGGAATAATTTGGGTTATTTTGTCATAGAAATAAAATATGTAGTAAAAAATAGTTGAAATTTGGCCTTTATATATAATTCATGCATAAAAAAATAGAACAAAATCGAAATCCGCAACTGCTATTTTTTTATATCAACCAGTAATTATCCTTATAGAAAAGAAATGGGAAATATCTTACATAAATCATAAAAAATATCAATGAAAACACATTGCATGTCTCATTTTACATTTAGAGAAGTACAAATGGACTTCCAACAACCGAGTCGTTTTCGTAATTCAAAATTCAAACTGTAAATTCAAACCGTTTAAGTTGTTCTCTATATTAAAAAAACTCTTGGAGACCTAATTTTACATTTTTTCGAATTTTTTTGCTATATTTATGATCTTTTCAAATTGGAGGGCTTGAAATACTCCAATTGTATTTTTTTAAATATCATAATATATAGCAAAAAAAAAAATAAATAAAATTTAGTTTCCAAGAATTTCAATATGGAGAACAAATTGAACGGTTCAGATCGACCGATTGATTTTTGGATTTAAAAAACGACTCTGGTGTAAAGGAGACGATTCGTACACCAGAGTGTATTTTATCCATATGTATATGTGTGTGTGTATAACACATATAATTTACTTATATACTTATAAGTATAAGAATAAGAATAAGGATTCGCACGAGATTCTAGAATTTCTTATTCTTATCCAAATTCTATAGTTTTGTTAGTAATAAGGGGCCGGATAAGCCCAAATTCTTTATTCTTGTGTTGTTTGGGTTGCACAAGAATAAGAAATTTGGGGCTTATTCTTATCCGGATCCTTATTCTTGCGCATCCAAACACACCCATATGTATGTATGTATGTATATTTAATGTACATAAATAATAATATATTTAATTTGACAATTTCATCAAAATGATAAAGTTAGAATCATCGGAAAATAAATTCCGTAAAATAAATATTTTACTTTTTTCCCGATGACCTTAGCTTTTTTTTTTACAACTTTATCCAAATCATATTATTACACATATTAAAATTTTTGTATTTATAAACTGTATAATATATATGTATTAATATTTAATAGGGATGTCCGAGGACACCAAATTGGTTTTGAATGCTGGCGAAAATAAAAAAAAGCAAAGTCTGGAATCGCCAAAGGTAAGAGTCGTCCTTACGTCGATTGGCGACCCCCCGAATTACTACTATTGTTAAATGTTAACTCAATTTATTAAATAAGTTTATTTATTTATAATGTTTATTATGAATAAAAAAATTCGGATGTGTCTACTACAGTTTAGGTCTAGTTCTTAGTTTGACATAGTTGGTCTGTTTTTCGTGCTGTAGACTTGTTTTACTTTCCTGCACTAACTTTGATACTTTTAATGTGAATCATGTATAGCGACTCTAAACTTTGGTTTTGTTTTGAATGATATTGGGTACCTGCTTGTGGCGTTTTATTTTTTAAAAAAGGTACTCATTAATTATAATCCCAAATATCATAATGAATCACCAAAATCATATGTATGAACTCTGTCAAAATATCATGCCAGTTTTATAAATAACTGCATTCAGTGTTTCAAGCAGCATCAAATTTTATTAAAAATGCTACAAAATCTACAAAAAATTATAAAACTATTGAGTTCCACTCCAAAATAATGTCTATTAACTTGCAAAAATTTTACAAAAATTTTCAGCTTCAAAATTTCATAAAACAAATAATGTCATAAATATTTGAAATATTATTTGAATTATTCATGCGGTCCATAATTGAAATTTTCATACTATTAAATTCTGTATTTATTTTCCTTATGATAATATAATTATATCGGTAAATAATGTTGGAAAGCTCTCAAACTATTAAGAAAACGAATGGTATTGATGCTGAAATAATCGCAATAGAGCTATCCATTTTATTGGCACACGGATTGAAGCAAAAAGAAACTAAGGCGGCATGTTCGAGCACATGAAGTCGTGAACGGGTGAACCCATGGGAAAGAAAGGCTCCCAGTGCATCCGTACAAATCATGGTTCCTAGTTTTGTAATTTGTAAATTTTCAATCTGTATTCTTGCATATGTATATTATTTTCATACAATTCCTATATGAAAAAAATTCGGTCTTCCTCCCGTCCCATCCCCTCCTTGGTCTCTAATAGTGAGAAAAAAAAAAAACAGCGTGCACGAAATATGATTATTAACAATTATTTTGTATACCCACGTTTTGAACTTGAAAAAAGCAATCAAAATTATAATGATATCAATAAGAAATATTAAACCTTATATATTGGCCACGAGTCTCTTCATTATCAACCTGTAATTTAAAGTCAATAGGGTAAAACACAAAGAATAAGAATTTGCACGTCTCTTCGTTCTTAATCTGGACTATTCTTGTTTTTCTAATGTTTATGGGGCTGTTTGGATTCTCCAAGGAATTTGGAGAATTTCATCTTTCTACCATCAATTTATTATAAACAATCAAAACTCTTCACAAAGTTACACACTTCTCAATAAATTTATTCCTAGGAATTGCAACTTTCCCAAATTTCTTAAATTCCTAAGCGATCCAAACGGCCCTATATGTAGAGAGACGAGAGATTTTAAAATGATTGAGGGGTCTAAACCGAGGACAGGCGGTGAAAGAAAAAGAACATGTCTAGAGAAAGATAGAACATTTGTTGTTTAAAATGGTAGAATGGTCAAATCAATTAGCTGATGGTGTAAAACTAATTTTTATTATTTTACAGTGGTATATAAATAATTTGTTATTTAGTGATGAATTTCTCTAATTTTAAATATTTACAGTGGATATCCTACTGCTCCTCCTCTTATTATTATTATTATTATTATTATTATCATCATCATCATCATCATCATCATCATCATCATCATCATCAAGGTTTTGAAATGGGATTTGTGTGGTTTGATGGTTGGATGGTGATTTAGCGTTTATCGGTGAGAAAACAGTAATAAAATGGTTTAAACGGCGATAAAACGAAGATTTTTAAAAGTTTTATCATCATCATCATCATTATTATGATTATGATTATTATATTATTATTATTATGAGAATGACTATACTACTATCGGTATATAAACTGCTCTTGTAGGCTAGTTTTTTGGACCGTTAAATTGTTTCAAGATCCGTGCGGAGATCTGAAAGAACGGCTCAGATATAGGCACTATCCCCTCCTTTACTTTAATTTTTCCCGTCTCTCTTGCTGTTAAGCTCCGTCTCTCTCTCTTGAATTAAGTCGTGTTTCTCTCTCCCCCCTTGCAACATATCAGCCAGTCGAAAAATAAAAGAAAAGCGAACCCTAGCCTGGGTTTCTACGCCTCCGCCGGATCGCCTCTCTCAAAGCAACTCGATCAGATCGGCGTCTCACTCAGCACCGACGAACAGTCGATGGAGGATCTCTCGTAATAATAGAAGGTCGGAGGTACTTCTTTCATGCTTTTTTCTCTGTGACCATGGTTCCGATTGCAAAACTGATTTTGGAAAATTTAGTTCTGGTTTATTTTCTTTTTAATTTTTGGGGACTTTCTCGTCTCCTTGCTGTACATAAACTCCTTTCTTTTATAAATACAAATACACCCGGCAAATTTCATATCTCAAAAAAAAAAAAGAATTTGTACAATTTTCCCTTTCTCTAATTTGAGTTAAATTCTAACTCTTTCAATGGAATTTAGGACAGATTGCTGTATCTGATATTGATTAGGTAAAATGACATATTTTTTTTTTTTGACTTTAGGAACAGATGAAATAATTCAATTTCAAGGAAGCTGAAGAATATCAAATGAAATAAAAAGACTGAAATGTGATCTCAAATGCATTGAAGTTGCACCTATGGTCCAGAGCATGATCAGTAGTTTCAGACTTTCAATTTTGCGCTTTCAGACTTGTTCATTTTGTTTTAAAAATATTTATTTTGTCATACATTTGAGAGATGGTATCATTGAAGATCAAGTCGCAATTAACGTATTAACATACTGGCTTTGGGAGGTGGTATCATTGAAGATCAAGCAGAGAGCAGCCAGACATGTAGCTTGTTGAGGCATCAGCCTATTGATAACCAAAGTACCTAAATTGCTTTTCAAGCTGTTCCATAAGTGAGCAGAAACAATGCAGTCGAAGAAAAGGTGTTTGCAGATTCAAGCACCTGTTGTTGCTGGCACAAGACACAACTTGGCTGAAATTGAATGTTCCTTTGCTAGTAGCAGTATAAATAACTTTTAAGGAAGGTGGTGCACTAGAGTTTTCATAAATTTGCCAACGGAAAGCAATTTGAGAAGATAATGCCAGCAATTTAGTTATAGTTTTTATTTTATTCTTTCTTTTTGATTTATCTCCAACAAACTGAAGATACGCAAAAGGATAAGAAAATCACCTGAATTAAAGGGTCGTCAGCAGCTCCTCAAAGCAAATGGAGATGTACAGCTGAGGAGGCCTTGCACGCCGGGCCCACCTTTGAGCACTGAACGAAGAGAAGGTGGGGAAAGGGAAAATCGAGTCGACCTGGCTGGAGAGGTTTAGCTTTCGGTTTTCCTTTTTTTGGATCAGGCGAGCGTTTGTTTGTTTGTTTGTTTGTTTTTTTTCTTTTGCGAGCATATCTCCTTTGGAATAGAAACGTTTGGTCAAGAGAGAACAGAAAATAAAAAGATCAGTGACGGAGACGGACGCTTTAACAGCAGACGACGGAAAAAATTAAGAGCTGAGCGCCTCCATCTGAGCCGCTAAATCAGATCTGTGCACGGATCTTGAAAAAAATCTAACAGCCTAAAATTTCAGCCTACAGGAGTAATTTACGTACCGAAGTATAGCCATTCTCTATGATTATTATGATTATAATTGTTGTTGTTGTTGTACAACCCAATTGTTGTGGTATGATCCATCCTAAAGAAGAATTAAAAATAAATCATCTTTTTGTTAATTAATTTACTGTTTTTTTTATTATGTTTTCAATTTTTAGAGACCCATTCTTATTCATAATATTTTTTTTTAATTGATTTCATAGAAAAAAAAGAAAATGTAAAAGGTTTTTGTTGAGAAATGAAGATGATTAAGAGACTCAAATAGCCTCAAATTAATCATCATAGGCGTTTTTTTGTAAAATAACCCTCCAACCTTTTTACGTTAAATGGGTTGCTTTTTAGGAATAACTTTTAAGATATAACGGTCATAAAAATAGCCGTTATGTTTTTAGCCGTTAAGACTGATCTATAAAAGACGTGTACTATAATTCTGTAAAAAAACACAGAGAAATAAGAAATCATTTTTTATCATTCTATTCTCAAATTTAACATGGTATCAGAGCACGATTCTTAATTTTACCAGCAAATTCGTTTCCGCAGCCAAATTTCAAAGCCATGTCTGAAATCAAAAGACAACCAAAAAGCCAAGGAGATCAATCAAACCTGCCATTAACAACCTTACCACCTCAAATGACAGAAAAAAAGAACTGTCTTACTTGGGCGCAAGTGGTAATTATGCCTCCCAGTGACAGAAACAAGAAAAAAATTGTCATTGATACAAATCAAAACACTACTCAGCAAAAGCCTTCAAGTTCTAAATCCGAAAAAGTTATCTCTCAAACCCTTGAAATCAATACAAATTACCTGAGCCAATCGAAAGTTGAAAGCGATGACTCAGTTATCTGCCAAAATACACCTCCTCAAGCCATGGTTTCTGAAGGCCGTTCCTCTAACTCGGAGGGGGAGACGAGAGGAGCACAGCGTTCAAGAACTCGACGTAGCCACTGTCGGAAACAAGAACACTGCCGAGACGAATGCTGGCAACTCAACTCTCATCTCCGACCAAACAGAAGGGAAGAGATAGACGACGGCGGCCATGGCGATACAACTGAGGTGATTACTCGAAAGGGGGAGAGAGAAGGAGATATATGGGATCGACTTGATAAAATCGAGTCCAAGCTAATAGCTTTGATGGGCCAAATTTTGGGCAGAGGTTTAATTAAATCAAATTCTTTTGATTCGAGTCCAGTAGAAAAAACCAGCCCAATCGATTTATGTGTTAAAAAAACCAATAGCTTGGTCAATATCGGTCAAGAAAAAACAAACAAATTGTTACTTGAGAATAAATGTTTAACTATGGGTTTTTCTACCAAAAATGCACCAAAAAATTGTAGTAAATGGATACTTGATTCCGGTGCTACCGACCACATGACGGGTAACCAAAACTTGTTAAAAAATTATCGTCCAATTAGTGGTGACCAATATTTTACCGTAGCAAATAATGAAAAGATCAAAATAAAAGGATGGGGTATGATTAGCATTTTGACAAAAAATTTTTTACAAGATGTGTTTTATGTTGAAAATTGTTCTGTCAATTTGTTGTCCATTAGCAAACTTTCTAAAGATTTGAATTGCGAAATAATTTTCAAAGAAAAAAGTGTTATTTTTCAAGATTTATTTTCGAAAGAAAAAATTGGTGAAGGTTTTCTTGAAAATGGTCTTTATTTTTTGAATAGTAATAAATTTATTTTCAAAACTAGCAAAGATGAAGATTTGAGTAAACTTTGGCACAAGCGTGTTGGGCATCCTTCCAATAGAATTTTAAATAAAATGTTTGGTTTCTCTAATTTAGATTGTAGCAATTGCGAAACTTGTAAGCTTGCGAAACATACTAGACCTCCCTTTCCGATATCTAACTCTAGAAGTAACGATTTTTTTGAACTTATTCACTCCGATGTTTGGGGTCCGGCCCCCGTAACCTCTTATAATGACTTTAAGTATTTTGTTATTTTTATAGATGATTTTTCAAAAATCACTTGGTTGTATTTGATGAAAAATAAAAATGAAGTTTTTTCGCATTTTCAAACTTTTTTGAATTTTGTTGAAAATCAGTTTGAGAAGAAAATTAAAATTTTGAGGACGGATAATGGTACCGAATATGTTAATCAAAATTTTTCTAATTTTCTTAATCAAAAAGGTATTTTACATCAAACTACTTGTGTTTACACCCCTCAACAAAACGGTGTTTCCGAAAGAAAAAATCGTCACCTTTTAGAAGTTACTAGATCTCTCTTGTTTCAAAATAATGTTCCAAAAGTTTTTTGGTCGGATGCCGTTTTAACCGCAACTTATTTAATAAATAGGTTGCCAAGTGCCTTGTTGGATTTTAAAAGTCCTTTAGAAATTCTTTATGGTAGAAAATTAGATATTAGTCATTTAAAAGTTTTTGGTTGTAAATGTTTTGTGCACAACCAAAAGAGTGACAAACTTGATTTTACTTCAATCAAAACTATTTTTGTTGGATACTCTTCCGAAAAAAAAGGATATAAGTGCTATGACCCTAAAAATAAAAAACTTTACATTTCTAGAGACGTTAGTTTTTTTGAAAATGAACCTTTTTATGAAAATTACATTGAAAATAATGTTGAAAATTTTCTTCCAAGTGACTTTATATATCCATGTGTTACTAACATCGAAACAAGTGAGTTTCGAAGAGAATCAAGAAATATTGTAGGTGAAGAATCACAAGAAGAAAGTGAAGGAAACCTACAAAGTGAAGAAAGTCGAAATGAAGAACATGAAGAAACCGAACAAGAAGAACAAATTGAGGAGGATGTCGAAACTCAAGAGCAAGAGATGTCATTGAGACGATCAAGTCGACAACCTCAACCTTCCACGAGATTAAGGGATTTTGTCACTTATTCGGTACAATATCCAATTCAAGATTATATTTCTTATAATAATGTATCTCGTGAACATTATGCCTTCTTAAATTCCTTGTCAAAAATTGAGGAACCAACCAATTATGATGTAGCCAAAAAAGATCCAAAATGGCGTAAGGCGATGGAAGAAGAACTTCATGCCTTAGAAAAAAACAAAACTTGGGAATTGTGTGATCTACCAAAAAAGAAAAAACCGGTCGGTTGTAAATGGATATACAAAATTAAATACCATAGTGATGGTACCGTAGAACGATACAAAGCTAGGTTAGTTGCCAAAGGATATACTCAAACTTATGGTATCGATTACCATGAAACCTTTGCACCGGTGGCCAAAATGAATACCGTTAGGATACTATTATCTATAGCGGTAAACAATAATTGGACCCTTCACCAAATGGATGTAAAAAATGCTTTCCTTCAAGGAACACTTGAAGAAGAAGTGTATATGACTTTACCCCCGGGCCACAAAAAGGAAAATATTTCTAACCTTGTGTGTAGGTTAAAAAAATCAATTTATGGATTAAAACAATCTCCAAGAGCATGGTATGGCAAACTTTCTCATTTTTTATTATTTTGTGATTTTAAAATAAGTGGAGCCGATTATTCATTATTTGTTAAGCATAATACCAATGGTACCACCGCGGTATTAGTTTATGTCGATGACATAATCATAACCGGTAATGACCTAACCGAAATTGATAACATAAAAAAGAACCTAAAACAAAAATTTGACATTAAAGATTTAGGCAAATTAAAATATTTTCTTGGAATAGAAATAGCTCATTCTTCGAAAGGGCTATTTATATCTCAAAGAAAATATGTTCTTGATTTGCTTAAGGAAACCGGTAAGTTAGGTTGTAAGCCAGCCAAAACTCCAATTGACATAAATGAAAAACTTGATAGCGAAAAAGGTGAACCATTAAAAGACGTAAGCCAATTTCAAAGACTCGTAGGTAAATTAATTTACCTAACCGTTACAAGACCGGACTTATCATTTGCCGTAAGCCAAATTAGTAAATTCATGCATTCACCAAGAACACCCCATTTAGATGCCATTAATAGAATATTAAGATATCTAAAAGGTACTCCCGGAAAAGGAATTTGGATGAGAAAAAATGGTACTAATGCAATATGTGGCTATTCCGATGCAGACTGGGCCGGGAGCTTCGATAGGAGATCGACAACCGGTTTTTGTACGTTTGTAGGCGGCAACATAGTCACATGGAAAAGCAAGAAACAAAATGTCGTGGCACGATCAAGCGCGGAGGCGGAATATCGAGCCATGGCATCCACAGCAAGCGAGTTGACGTGGATCAAACAATTACTAGCCGACTTGAATATCAAACATGAAGCACCAATGAAAATGTTTTGTGATAATCAAGCGGCAAGACACATTGCGGCAAATCCCGTCTTTCACGAGCGGACCAAGCACATAGAAGTGGATTGCCACTTTATTAGAGAAAGAATTCAAGCTAAAGAAATTGAGACTCCGTTTGTCAAGAGCAAAGATCAATTGGCGGATATCTTTACGAAGGGATTAAACATTAAGACCTTTGAAGATATATCATGCAAGTTAGGATTGTACGACATCTACCGTCCTAACTTGAGGGGGAGTGTTGAGAAATGAAGATGATTAAGAGACTCAAATAGCCTCAAATTAATCATCATAGGCGTTTTTTTGTAAAATAACCCTCCAACCTTTTTACGTTAAATGGGTTGCTTTTTAGGAATAACTTTTAAGATATAACGGTCATAAAAATAGCCGTTATGTTTTTAGCCGTTAAGACTGATCTATAAAAGACGTGTACTATAATTCTGTAAAAAAACACAGAGAAATAAGAAATCATTTTTTATCATTCTATTCTCAAATTTAACAGTTTTCCAATGAAATATTAATAGGATTATTATGAATCAGTCATGGGAGTATTAAAAACTGAAATGTAAACGCGTTTGATGGACCCATCTGACAAATACTCTCTCTCGTACAAAGTAAAGTTGATAGATAATTAACACTGTTATCGAACATGGAGTCTAGCATAGATGGTCAGTGACTCCGTTTATTCTAGTGAGTTAATAGGTTCAAAGTTGTTTTGGACTTTAGTCTTTTTGAAGGTATGCGAAAGTTGACAATCTTTATCAATAAGAAAAAATATATAATACAAGATAAAAGAAAGAAATACATAATTAATGTACCGGTATCAACAGGTATATCACACAGCACAAACCGATAAGTGGTTTTCAGTTTTCACAATAACCAGACACCGATTTAAGGGATAGTTGCAAGCTAAACATAGAACGCCGGCGCTACGGGTGTCCCCCCACCAAAAACTTCAAATAATTAAGTATTTATCAATTGAAATTTAATTATTGTCTCCGGTGATAAGACATCCATTGTCAAAGTTTACTGTTGAGAATAAAAAATAAATTGAGCTTAGAATTGTAAATTATAAAAAAGTTGTTACCGTACAAATTTACGTTAGAGACTACTACCGGCTAATTTTCTTTACCGTTAGCCTTTACCGCGTGTAACACCTTTGTAAAGAAATCATGATCAATAAGAATACAATTCAAAAAACCAACAATACTTTTGTTAAGCTTTCAGTTTTATAAAATTATCATTTACACCATCGGCTACGAGTTTCAGATTTGTTTTTCTAATATAAACAAAAAATGGTAATATGGAAGGAAATAGGTAGGAAGAATGTTGATGATGGCTCAAACCATGGCAGGCTAAAATTATAAGGTCATCTTTGTTTTATTGTTTTACAAAGACAAGATTAGAGGACTAATTAGTTACAATAAAGCTTAAACCTATAGCCCCCTTAAATAGTCAGCTCTGTGCTCTCAGCCTGAGCCCTAAGGAGCAGGGGCGGATCTACCATCGGAGTGGGTGGGGCTAGAGCCCCACCTCACGCCGTCGAGCCCTTGGAGCCCCCTTTAGCCCCAGCTAATTTTTTCTGCCATTGGAACACTCAAAAGTGAGGCTGAAGAATTAAACAGAGGTTGTCAGACCCACCTAAATATTTTTTCTAGATCCGCCACTGCTGGGGAGCAGTTTCACACTTGCAAATCCACCTCGAAGAGTAATTTGTGCAGCACGGAACTGTCATCGAAAATTGCCTTGCAACGATTTTTCCAAAGTGTCCAGCAGGTAGCACTCCAGACCATATCCCAAACCTCCTTTTTGTCATAATGAAACGATCTCCTGTTTAGCAGCCAAAAATTGCTGAGCATTGTGGCCACCAGATTAATAGTAAGGTTGAACTGAAGTGCAACTGTTTGCTAAATGACGGTTCAAAAGGGACATGCTTGAAAAAGATGAACAGTCTTCTAATTGCTGACAATGACACAAAACACACAAAAGAAGCAGCGTGGTTTTATTATTCTTCGACTATAAATATTTGGTGGAACAAACCTACATGTCAAATTTTCGCGGCATGCAACCTCTTGCGTAGCTAGTTAAGCTTTTTAATTGTTTTCTAGATCTCATTTCACAATCCATGTGCAGAACTATCTACCAATGTTTATAGTTAATCACAAAAATTCATAATGCTCAAAGTAACACAAGACAACAGCTAAGTTTCATCTTACAAAAACATGTACTTGACAAGAATCAGGAACGCCGTAGCAAAGACACTCATTTACTAATGTGCAAATACTCTTTGGAAACCCACAGAACCCGAGCTGAGACCGGTATTCCCCTAATTCAATAATCATACTATGCACCGTCTTATCTATTATCTTTGTGGTAACTGATGGCTAATACAAGATCAAATTAAACAAGAAAATGCAACCATCAGCAAGCAAGACATACATACAGTATAAAACTATACATGTTTTCATCAAGTGCAGCATAAAACATGTACCAGTGGAAATATTTCCGCTTCAAAAATAAAATTTTCGTTTTAGGCTGAACTGAGGGCAGAAGAAACAAAATTTTAGCTTAATTGCACAAAAGTGGTACAGTTGGAGCTCATTTGGGTAATTAGGGAAACTGAAACTTGATAGGGCGTAAGCACAATTAACAGCTAGCTCATGCTAGAATGCACTAAACAGACCCAAAAATTCATGGTTTCATATTCAGCCTTAACAGCACAATAGAATGCCCATATGAATATAAGGAAAGGAACTAGCACACACTAACCTAACTAATGTCCCGGCTAATTCGAGCGCACAGGCTTCCAGCTGGCATGCAGCTCTCATTCCAGAAATTCCCTCGGAATCATGAACCTGGCACATGTCAGAAAGTACCGGAGACTGAGTGGTCCCCACATAAGATGGCCTGGGAATATGGTCTGGCACTGGAAGTGGTGGAGAGATACTTCCAGGTCTCAATGGTGCCCGCTTTTTTATTTTCACTCTAGTCTGGCCTTATTATTTATAAAATAAAAAGATAAATTACATAAATCCAACACAACTAATGAATCATTGAATTATAAACTTAACAATGTAAGGAATCAACACTTAAAAAATAGCATACTTTCTTATCCGCATGGCTTCCTCATACCTGACAATTTACTCCAAACAACAATCCACTGTTTTCTCGCAACATTATTCCCTATACATCCAACAAAAGCAAAGATTAAGACCAATTTACACGAGGTTTCACTTTCACAATTCAATCCAATCAAAGTTGCAAAAGAGCAGGTGTACTTCGATTGGACACAGAAATACATACCAGGGAGATGCGAAAAGGGGATTCGGTGAGATTGGCACTGGAAAACCGTGTCGTTCCGTGAGAAAGATTGAAGAGAGGAAGTGGAATGGGGAGGTGAAACGAGTGTTAACCCAGTCATGGTTAATTTTTTTCACTTTTTGTTGGTGTGCAAGTGAGCCGAGAGCGAGAGACAGAGCAAAGGGATCTTTAGGGGATTAAAAGAGTCCGCGGCAGAGATTGGGGTTTGGGTTTTGGGATGTGGGTGCCCATCTGTCAGTCACTGATGAAGGATTCTTCGTAGGGCTGTCAAACGTGGCCGACATGCACGGAACACCCCTACCGTTTACCGTTTCGTTTAAGAAAACGGTACGATATACCATTTCGTTAACCGTTCCGTTTCCAAAACGGTACAGAAATCCATTTTGTTATTCGTTTCACATAAGAAAATACACATGAAACGGTTTGAAAAGAGGCGAAACGGTTCGAAACTGCACAATTTCCCCCACCGTTTGCTGTTTCGTTATTGAAACGAAATGAAAACTGGTGCCGTTATTCGTGCTGTTTCAGTTAAACGGAACGGCACCACGTTGGTGGCACTGCCGTTGACAGCTCTAATTCTTCGTGAAGACCATATTTAGTAGAGGAGTAAACTGTGGAGTAGCTTAAGGTGAAGTAAATAGTTAATCTATTTTACTCCTCCAATTTTAGATTATGTTTAGTATGAAAAGATGGAGTAAATATAGAATAAGAGTAAATAAAAATGAAAATCATCTCTTAATTCCATGGAGTAACTTTACTCCACCTAAATGGTAGAGTAATTTTCTCCTCCTTACTCCACACTACTCCACCAAATTTAAATTATATTTGAAAAAATAAAAGTAGATTAAATGAGTTACTCTACCTTTAATTTTCTACCAAATATGGCCTAATGGTGCTGACGACAATTCCGGGTTCTGGAAACTACTGAATGAAGAATGGATGATCCGGCCTGTTACTGCAAGTGGAGAAACTGGACGGGTCTGGACGCATTTTATAATGTTCATTTCTTAGAAGCAAGCTTGAAGCCCATATAAGAAATGTCCTTGGACCTTGGTAGGATGAATTGAGAATTATTTGCCTTTGATTTCACATGATCTGATCATCTGATGCCTCACTGATTAATTTTCGATATGATGAATTAATTCCATGATAGATAACTTAAAATTAAATTTTATTAAGACAACAATTTTTTTTGAGGTTCAAAAAACAACAATTTATGTTGCGTGTAGTCACGCTAAAACTCTGAAATGCTCCTTTTTTTTAAGTTAATGCGTGTTTTTTTTTCCCATGAATACATGCATTTTGCATGAGAGAAAACCGCTTAACTATAAAATTCATTTTTTCCATATGATTCTGTTCCGTAACTTCTTCGGGAGCCGAAAATACAAAAAAAAAAAGAGATAACTACGTTTTTTTTTCCCTAATTGAGATTATTTTTTCTCTAGCCAAAATTTTTTGACAAGTTTCATATTATGATGGAATTTCAAATTTGAATAGACTATTTACACAATTCAAATTAATTCATCTATTCAATGATTGTTTTGTAAATTTGTGCATTAGAACCTTCAATAATAAAATTAAAATATTGAAGGAAACCAACAAATTATGTTATGCAAATATCAACACAAGTGCATACCAAAACACAAAATATGATAGCTTCTATATATATATACTATGATTGCAATTCGTTGGTTTAATTGTTGCATATCTAATTTGCTTGAAGAGTTTAATTGTTGGTTTAATTGTTGCATATCTAATTTGCTTGAAGAGTTTAATTGTTGGTCTTTATGCTAATTTGATTTCAATTTTCTTTAATATACAGTGTTATATTGATTGAAAAAGCAATGACAGTACATATATTATTCAATTTATGTCATTTTGAGGTGATGTCAATTGTAGCTACTAGCACTATTCTCAAATTGTCTTGGACATTTCTCATTAGCTAAGAAATTAAAATTTTCAAAGAAGGATTATACATGTGGTTTAATTCTCTAATCGATAAATCATCAAGTGACTAATATTTGTATTGTAATAAATGCGATGTGTGCTATGAAATATTTAAACATATTGAAGAGATATAAATGAAAATGTTCTTTTGTACCAATTAAAAAGTAAAGGCGACCAATATAATGTTCTATACAATCAAATTCTAAATTTTTTTTGTTAGTATTGTAGAAAAGAAAATAGGAAAAAAATGTTAGAGTCAGTTTTGTACAATTAAAATTTAACATCAGAAAAATTAATTGAATAAAAGTTCTGGTCAGATGGGTCAAGCTTTGTTTCAATATTGTAGAATAATTGGAAATAGAATAGTCTGAAATATAATGTATAGTCGGGGATACATCAAAAATAAATTAAATAAAGTGAAATGAGAGGAGCACAAGTGCATTTGAAAGTATATATGTTTACATGGGGGTTAAGTGTATATTGATTATGTTGTTGAAAAGTTTGAAATATAATGTATAGTCGGGGATACATCAAAAAAAAATTAAATAAAGTGAAAATGAGAAGAGCACAAGTGCATTTGAGAGTGTCTACATGGGGGTTAAGTGTATATTGATTATGTCGTTGAAAATTTCCGATATTGTACGCTTGTCCTCCAAAGTTTCGGATTTAATTGTTTTTGCTACAAATTCTGTAGTAAATATTGTTTATTATGTATTAACATATTATTATTATTTTCATATCATTATAATAACTAGCTAAAACAGCCCTGATATGTAACTCTTTCATGAATTTTGACTCACCATAACGTGGATATATATATATTTTTTTTGGTCCTAGATAAATTATGCGTCCATTTTATTACAAAAAAAAGGGTTTCGGGGTTAATGTGGGAAATTAAGATTTTTTAAAAATGTTAACGAATTTTTAAAAACAATTTTATTTTGGAAAAGATGTATAGCCTTTTTTTTTTATCTAATGCGAATGGAGATCAGCTCCAAAAAGAAAATTATAGTATTAGCTATTATCCGACTAAGAACTAGGTCTTATATGCTGATCTGGATTTTTGTGCTTTTCTCCTGTCATATTACTGAATTTATTACATCACAAAGAATGACAACAATTTTATTGTGAGAAGTCGCAATATCTCCATAGTCCATAATAATATAACAAATAAAGACTCATCTGCAACGTGTCCAAATAAAAAATGTCCCAAAAATACGTTGAGTGGCAGGATATGTCCAGTCAAGCAGTCATGGCTGGCGGTGAGAATTAGTCAATGAGATGTTATTTTTTCTCAAAAATTTGTAGTCGGTCAATGTTGTTTAATTAAAGAAGGAAACGACAGGAGGGAGTAAAAAGATTTGGTAATTGTACTGAGCAGTGAGCACAGCTTTTAAATTTTTTAATTAAGGTCCTTAGGCAGTCTACGCTCAGTCGCTCTGTTGCTAGTTAATTAGCGCTTCGATCTCCGCACTGTGCTGCTATTAGCGCTTAGAACTAAAAAGCAAATTGTGAGACTCTATGAATGAATCAATATTGCTGCTTGATGAGTTTCCCAATTGGAGTGGCATTACAGCCAGGAGGCACGCGCGGCCAAGTCACCTCTTTCCTCATTTCTTTCTATAAATCCATGCCATATTGACAGAAAAAGATAGAGAGAGAGAGAGAGAGAGATGGCTAACTCGTTAACCCACTTCATCCACCCAACACATCAGTTGGTAAAGACTCAAAGCTCGAGTGAACGTTTTACTTGTGACCTGTGCCGTAATAGGGGAACTGGCCTTCACTATCAGTGTCGTGCATGTCGCTTTGATCTACATGAGAAATGTGCTGAGTTGCCTGAGAAGATGTCTTTCTTCGCGCATCCGTGGCACGATCTCCATCTCCAGCCTGCAGGTTCTTTTTCCCCTTTGACTATTCTCCAGTCAGCATGAATTAAATAACAATTAGCGATAATTAGGAAAGATTTAAAGTTTAGAAGTAAGATTTTTTGGTAATGTGTTGGATTTGCTTTAACACATAAGGAACTTGATTAATCAATTTGAAACAGATCAAAAGCAAACAAGTAACAACTCAGTGAATCAATAAGTGAAACGACCTGACTGGAATCAAGATGGGTTGACTCAATATCACTGGCACAAAATCTCTTAAGTCTTTAATGCAATGCTGATGTTAGGTGTCATTGTATCGATTAATTCTAGAGTGAGCAAAAAGGAACTGCTTGCCTTTCCCAAATTGAGAAATATACTCAATATGTTCCTGCCTACCTTCACATATCTGGCTACTATCTCCAACTGTTTCTTAACAAATCTCATGTATATATGATCTTGTTTGAATCTCTCCTATCTTTAGAAAATCATACAGAACAAAAAAAAAAAAAAAACAGAGGCTCACCATAGACACGCATCTCTATTAGTATACTTGGAACAAGAATATCTCAGACTACTGATATAACTATACAAGTATTAGTGCTCTTTAACACAATACTAGTGAAATGAGAAGAAATCCTGGTACTGATGTTAGTCCTCTCTGCACGCATGCAGGTTCTATGTCTAGAATTTGCGACCTTTGTATGGAGCCGGTTCAGGGATTTTGTTACCGTTGCATCCCTTGCAACTTCGATGTTCATCCTGAATGCAGCAAGATGCAGCAGACCGTATACACTAACTTTCACCCGCAACATACTCTCTGCCTAGTTCCTACATCCAACTGCAAATGCAATGCATGCAACTTAATCAATCGGCACATCTGGCTGTACAGGTAAATGCTGCTATGATATGTAAATGAATCCTTATCAGAATCACAACCAGAAAATAGGTTAATGGATCAGAAGCTCTATAAATGTCTGGCAAAAATGGAACAAAAAAAAAAAAAATTCATGGATATGTGGATAAAATGTTTCAACAAAATAAGTTTCACGTCTTTCTAGCACAATACACAATATTAACTGGATTAAAAAACAGTACCATAGGTAGCCTTCTGAAGAAAAACTTGCCATTGAAAATGTTTTTATTGTTTTTGAGAATTGTTGCATCGCAACACATACATACGGGCCTAAGTTTGCAAACGATAAATTAGTTAATCAATATTGAACAAAAAACTCTTGGCAGAGCAAGACAAAAACAAGAGAAACCACCGTATTAAGGACATTAATGGATATATAGATGGCAGAGAAACACTTTTGTAACTCTGGATGGCCTAAAAACTAAATTCCTGTTGATTTGGGGTCTGATTAATTTGGCTTGCTTGAATTTAACTCAAAAATACCTTGATATGTAATTTTAAATCTAAATCACAACGCTTAATACCTAATTAGATGAATACTATATTTATTTCTTCGACATAAATGTTAAAATTCTTCAAAATTTTATTATAAAATGTATAAACATTAGTTTATATATATAAATAAGCTAGAACGTAAATAAATATTTGAATTTGTACTTTATTTAAAAATATGAAAAATTTATATTAAAAAAATATATTAATTGAATTTGTGTGGGGCTTGCATAATTGATGTTCATGTTCGATTAAGCTTGACTCCACAGATTTACATTTAATTTAAAAAACCTCGAACATAAATAAATGTTTGATAATTTGTTACTTAAAAATACGAAATTTATATGAAAAAATTATAATAATTAAATTTGTGTGGGGCTTGATTAATGTCCACGTTCGATTATGCTTTATTCGAGAAATTTCTTTTTTAATTTCAAATCAAGCTTGAATGTGGTAACTGGTAACCCTGTTTTCTAAGGCTGCTAGGATCATGGACCAAAAGTCGCTCAGAATGCAGAAGGCCTATATTACATGGATCATGATTGATGGGCAATATATTGATCAAGGCGGTGCTGTGCACTACTAATGGCCTTGACATCTTACGGACAGCCCTAGTCATGAGTCCTGACACGGCCTAGATGGGGTAACTTTAGGATTAGGGCTGAAAACAGAAACTGTTTCAACCGTTATCTCATTTTGTTTCATCTAAAACGAAACAAAACGGCTAAAGAATATGGTTGCGTTTAAAAAACAAAACGGTTAAAGAAATAATAAAACAGTTTTGTCTATGTATAAATCACAAAAATTTTATCAATTTCAATCATTTCGTCTAAAACGAAACGGTTAACGAAATTAGTGGATAATGCTAACGAAATGAAATGGTTAACGAAATATCCTAGTTTCGTTACTGTTTCGATCGTTTTGCAGCCCTATTTAGGATGCACAATGTGTATAACGATCATCGTTGCATGCTATCAGACGGAACAATTTTTGTTGTGTTGATCGTTTCGCTCACTTAGAACTAGGGGTAGGCAAAAAAATCGTTTTGATCGTTCTAACTAAAACGATTTAACTAGTTTAACCGTTTTTCCATTTTTTTCCATTTTTATAATAGAGCCAATTTCATTTTTGTAAATGAAGCAAAGCAGTACAGATACAAGGAACAAAATTGTTCAAGCCCATCTTAGTACAGACACAAGGAACAAAATTGAAACAAAACAGTTCAATCATAGTAAATTGTTCAAGTTGCGAGATTATTACGAATTGCACAAAATCCAATTGTTGAACTGTTCAAGCTAATTTCAAAATCCATAAGCCCTTAGTAAACTGTTCAAGCTGACAAAACCATGAGAATTATCTAATTATTACATCTTAAAAAATCATGTTTCTAGAATTATGCTAAATGCACAAACTTGCCAAGAATTATCTAATTTTTACATCTCAAAATTGCCAAGAATCAAGGCGATCCAGAAAATTTTGAAGCTTTTTAAGAGCTGCTCAAAGAAAGAGAAAATGTCCCAAAAAATCACAAAAATTGAAGGTTCACTACATTAGCAGAACAAAAATTGGTTTACCAGTATCAAATTGAAGGTCGAGCAGCTTGAGAAGTAAACCAGAAACCAAAAACCAGTAAATCAATTGATGTGATTGCAACTGTCACTCTGAGGATGTAAACCTTTAAACCAATAAACCAGTGAACCACCAATAGCAGCTGTCGGGGACACGGCTGAGACTTGGCAAAAGGCTGAGAAAATCTATTGTGGGGAAAGACTGCTGAGACTTGGCAAAAGGCTGAGAAGATCTGGTGCTCGAGTGGGAAAAGAAGAGGCAAGAGGGTGTGGGATCTGTTGTGGGGCTCAAGCGAGAGAGAGGAAGGAGGAGGTCAGATTTGTTGTGGTGTCGCGGTGCGGCGGTAGGATCTGTTGTAGGGTCGTGTGAGGTGGGGTGATGAGTTTGACAAAGGAGTAGTGACTAGGAGTGTCAACGGCAGTGCCACCAACATGTGCCGTTCCGTTTAACTGAAACGGAACGAATAACGGCACTAATTTTCATTTCGTTTCAATAACGAAACAGCAAACGGAATAAGAAATTGTGCGGTTTCGAACCGTTTCGTCTCTTTTCAAACCGTTTCATGTGTATTTTCTTATGTGGAACGAATAACGGAATGGATTTCTGTACCGTTTCGAAAACGGAACGGTTAACGGAATGATATATCGTACCGTTTTCTTAAACGAAACGGTAAATAGTAAGGGGTGTTCCGTGATATTTTTCCACGTTTGACACCCCTAGTAGTGAGAGAGAAAATACACGAGAGATGTGAAGAGGCGAAGAAAAAGATAGAAATGGAGGAGGAATTCACATCTCTACAGCCGAATATCTTGGCGGTACCGTCTAACAAGTCATTTTTTTAAATGTTATTATATAAAATTTAAACGTTAAATCTAAATCGTTAATCATGTTTAATTTTATGGACGATGTATTTTTATATAAGTTTTATAAAATTTAAACTTACTTTGATACTAAATCAAATTGTCAACAAACGAATGAAATATGATTAATAATCACTGATTAATTCTAATACATTCATAATTTGATCATTTAATCAAGTATCAAATCGACTCCAAATTTTGTAAAACTTATATAAAAATGCATCGCCCGTAAAATTAAACAAAATCAGCAATTTGGATTTAATATTTGAATTTTAAAATTTTTAAATATTAGAAAAAACACTTTGGTTGGATGGTACAGCCAAGTCTCTTCGACTGTAGAGGATGTGGATCCGGAAAAAGAGAGAGTCAAAGCGGCATAATTAGGGATTACCTTCGCTTTCCTTCATTGCAATCCAAATAATAATATCCTCTGCAATGTCAACGAAACGGATGAAACTATCACGAAATAGACATGTTTCGTTAACCGTTTTACTATATAAACGAAACCAGTTTTTATTTGCGCTAACCGTTTTGTTGCTGAACTGAAACCAAAATCCTTGACCGTTTTTGTTCCGTTTCAGACGGAATGAAATGATCGGATGGTCCAACCGGATTTTGTTTTCGGCCATAGTCCATAGACCATAGTTACCTTACGATGACGGGTTAATTTATAAATTCGGGGCTCCTCCTGTCCTCCGTATAGGAAGCTCTCTAAACAATAACATATCATAGTATTTTAGAGCGGTATTTGTTATGCAATATAAGTGACCTAATAAATAACAAATAATTGTTTTTTTTTTCTGGAGTCAATGGCTTGTTGAGCTGAAAGTATGATTTATAAAAATTACTTAATTCATGTTACATGTTCCATAAGAGCACAACAATAGGTTAGTACTGCTACAATAACAATAATAATATATAAACAATAAATAAATAAATAAAATGGTGAAGAGAAATGTTCGTTCATTCTATACAAACAGGAATCCGTACACGCTGCTGTAACTTTTATGAGTCGTAAGAGAAATCAAAAGGTACGTAATCTATTTTATGAGCCGTAAAGGGAACCAAATTACCAAAGGGTATGTAATCTAACTAACATCCATATGCAATAAATTGGATTCTCTCAAAATTAATTATCTTTTTGTTTAGATTATTTTGAAATTATACTGTGAAAAAAAAATAAATTTATGTCGTTGCAATGTAAACCTTCATATCAGATGCCTGAACGGGCCATCGAGCCTCTTTGGTTGGATCAGCCGTTTGTTTGCATGATATTGTTGGTAATGAAGTGCCAGTGGAGCATCGCTGATGTGCTTACTCAATTGCTGAGCAACTATTGTCGCGAGACTTGAACTAGTTGAATTTCGGGGTGGGGTTTTTTTTTTTTTTCTCTCTTTATGTGGCTAAACTTGTTTGGTCAGCGTAATCTACCATTTTGTGATAGGATGGCCACAAGGCAAATTTCATTAAATTAAAAAGGAGTCAATCATATATTTGTTAAGAATTTGAGCGGCTAAACAACGAAAATTTAATTTTAGATTCGAAAAGACACAATTCAAGTGCAACGGTATAAGAACCGTGTCTTTTAATTCTCAGCACGTAAATCTCAGAACAAATCAATCACACAATTAGATACTAGAGAATATGCAATTTAACGATTTTCAGCATCAACTTGATGTCTACGCTCTCCACACCTTCTCACACTTTTTTTCTATTATTTTAAGTTAAATGTCTAAGATGTATTATTTGAAATAGAAAGAAAAGATAAATAAACAATAAATAACAAAAGACAACTAGCTATTTTGATAATAAAATTAATATAAGAAAATCTTGTCTTTATTTTTCATATTTTTTTTTCTTCTGACACATAAAGTTCTCTTCACTATAAAAATAAACCAATTCCATAGCCTATTAATCTAAGGGGCCGTTTGGATCGCTTAGAAATAAGAGGAATAGCTTATTTTTAGACGAAAAATATTGAAAAATGTGTAATTTTGTGAAAAATTTAGATGGTTAGAAATAAATTTCCGTCCGAAATAAACTATTTTTTCTTATTCCTTATCCATCTAAACGGCCCCGTAAAAGAATTTGACAAATAGCATTTTTCTTGTCAAATATGCTTGGTCGCTGGGTGCAGAATTCGGTCCGAATGGTTTTCGGTGTGAACTCGGTCCGAATGTTTCACATACACTACGCGAAATTTTGGCTTCTGTAACGGTTAATAAAAGACTTCTGTAACGGTACACGAAACGTTACTGTAGCCCCCGTTACAGAATGTCTAATAACCGTTACAGATCTATAACGGTTATTAGACAATAACCGTTACAGTTTCCACTCTTCTGTAACGGTTATTATCTAATAACCGTTATAGTATTATGCAAGGGAAATCTGGTACAACTTTTTGGAGAACATGTGTAACGGTTATTCTCTAATAACCGTTACAGAAGCCAATCTTCTGTAACGGTTATTAGAGAATAACCGTTACAGATAATGTTTATAATAAAAAAAAATGAAATTATAATATTCTGTAACGATTATTCCTTAATAACCGTTACAGAAGGTCCTTTTTTTTTGTTTCGCTTTTTTGATTGGCTAGCCCAATTTTCTAGCCGAATTGGTACCAAATTGGTACCCAATTTACATTAGATAACTCATGCAGCATACTGTTACAATCCAGTACTTCAAGAGATGCTTATCTGAACACTCATTAAAGCACGCAACTCTTCATATGATTAACAATTCAAAAATTAAAGCACACAACTCTTCATATTTTCAGTTTCAAACTCATTTGTACTATAAATGACCAAACTGTAGAACCCCACGCCTTTTCAGTTTCAAACTAATTTCTCACTTCTCCCTCCTATCTCTCTACTCAAAAACCAACCATGGAAAACCTTGATCCCATCAGAGTTGATGAAGACGACATCACTGCTCCGGCCAGTGTAGAGATCACCAAATCCATTGTCATCCAAACCATGGAAGGTGTAACTTTGCTTGATGTCATGATAGAGATGAGAAGACGCCTCCCTGCAGGACAACACAGAGTGACAACACTCCTAGAAAACCGATTTCTCATAATCGGCCCCTCTGAGCAATGGCGCGATAAGATGTTTAGAAAAGGCACTATTGAAATCACATATGGAAACAACATGAGGCGGCCATTTCCCATCCTCATTGATCCTCCAAGGGAACTAGACCCCAGAGCAGACAGTGTGAGGCTATGGGTAAGAATTGCTGATCTTTCATTTGGATGGTGCTCATGGTATGGAGCAAACATTTTTTTCCCTTTTGGTACAGTTTTACATGCTGATGCACCAACATACATGGGTATAGATGCCAGATTTGCCAGAGTTGAAGTATTGGTTGAACATAGGGATAGAATACCAGCCTCTCGTGCATTTGAATTACACAGAAGAAATGGAAAAATTGACCTACTTCGGGTTCAGTACGTAGTTGAGGAACCACAAATCAGAAACCCACGTCATGAATACATCAAAGTTTTGCCTAGGATTGAATGGTCCCCTGCTGATGAGGCAAGACTGCAAAGTATCAATCCACCTGATAGGGTTGATTCTGGCAGTACTACAACCATGCGACAGAGCAAGAGAAAAGCAAAGAAAAAGGCTGCAAAAACCACAACCCCCAATAATACTCAAGCAAAAAAAGGAAGATAGATGAGGTCATCCCCTCAATGATTACTAGATCACAAACCAAGGGAGGAAGCAGAACTAAGGAGACAGGAGTTCTCATTGGAGACACCAGGGTAATCAAACCTACAAGCTCTAGTTCTAAAGGAAAAGGAGTACAAGAAGATCATGAGGCACAGTTCAGGAAGGAGATGAAACAGGCTAGGAAAGAGAGCCACAGAGCTCAACATGAGAGCCCAGGGCACACCAGTGGGCCCAGTGTACCCCCTGGGTTCAACCTAAGCTCTCAGGAGACTGATACTGAGGATGAAAAAACTGACACAGAGAGTGACAATACAACCCCTACTGAGGACCAATCAGTCGATAAACTCATGAAGACACCCTCAGAGGAGCCCAGCAAGATTTCATTCTCCACAGAAGGTAACTCTACATTTCTTTCTAATAACAATATGTGCAGAAGTCCTAAATAGCTTAGAGAATAGCTTCTTTCTAGACAATATGTTCAAAAGCCCTAAATAACTTCTTTAGTTTAGAGAATACATAAATCCTAGTTTAGAGAATAGCTCTACATAAGATCCTTATTTTGTTTATCCTTGTATAATCTATACATAAATATACGTTTAACTTTTTCAATAATTGCACTGACTTGAAAACAGACATGGAAAAACCTTCATGGATTTGGCAAAGAAGCAGGAAGCAGCAAAGAAGAGCAATGCCTCCACTGATGACACATCCTCTACCTAGATGCTGCCCTTTTTTTTAATTTCTCAGTTATTTAATTATTTTAAATTCTACAAGCTCTAGTATGTTTGTTGTACTGTTAATGGCAAGAATTGTGTGATGTTTAGATGTATGTTTGTGATGTTTAGATATAGAATCACTTGAAACAATATAAATTGCTCTTGAGTAGAAAGGTTTCTATTGACATTTGACATTTGTGGCCAACAAGCAATTTTTTTTTTTGTAATTTGGTTCATGCGCAATTATTTAGCTCAATTATTTGTCAATTACAACTTAAAAGCAAAAGGAAAAAAGCAGTTAACAAAAATCGCATATATATGAAAAAAGAGGAGTTTATGAAAGTACCGAAGAAATATAAAATTATCCAGTCGAAGCATGACTTTCGATCGATCGATCCGTTGAATCTGCTCTCCTTCTCCTTGTCGTTCTTTCGATTGATCCGTTGAATCTGCTCTCCTTCTCCTTGTCGTTCTTTCGATCGATCTGTTGAATCTGCTCTCCTTCTCGTTCTTTCGATCGATCCGTTGAATCTGCTCTCCTTCTCATGAAAGAACCGAAATAAATAAGAAAAAAATATGAAAAAATACGGTTCAAATTTTTTATTTTTTACCTCAAATCTGCTCTCCTTCTTGTTCTCTTTCTTTTCAGAATTTTTATAAATTTTTTGCTTTTTTTTGGAGTGAAACAGAAGGGATAAGAGAGGTATTTCTTTGAATAAAATGAAAAGAAGAGAGAAAGGAATGCGGCTGGGAAGACTTAACCTAAATACATAACCTTTCTGTAACGGTTATTTAAACATACCGTTACAGAAGACTGGCTTCTGTAACGGTTATTAGGTAATAACCAATACAGATAATTTTTATAATAAAAAAATGAAATTATAATATTCTGTAACGGTTATTAGGTAATAACCGATAGCCTTCTCCGAACAATTTATAGCCTCATGAAATGACTCGGGTTCACCCGCATCCGTGAACAAAGCATAATACAAGGAAGGTGAATACCTTTGTGTAGCTCTTGAAATCCGAGTTGACCTCCTCAACTCTTGTATCGGGGTATTAGTGTGCTCTTCTCCAACAATGCCTTCATTCTCATGCGCTTCCACCGGCTCACTCTCATCCTCATTATCATGACCACTTGTTTGAGGATCCGCTAGCATTTTAGGTGCAACACTAGCATCAACATGCTTCTCCACATGTCTTTCTTCACTTTGCTCTTTCTCATGATTTTCCATGAACATCACATCTTCACGAAATATGACATCTCGGCTTCTAATTGTCTTTTTCTCAATGGGATCACACACCCTATAACCCAAATCATCACCGCCATAGCCAACAAATGCACACCTTCGTGACTTGACATCAAGCTTATTCCTCTTCACATTAGGAATTTTCACATAAGCCTCACATCCAAAAGTTCGTAAATGGCCATAAGAGATCTTCTTGCCACTCCATACGACTTCCGGTATGCCACCGTCCAATGCCACACTAGGTGATCGGTTTATGAGATAAACCGCCGTGTTAGCCGCTTCGGCCCAAAATGATTTTGGAAGACCCGAGTGAGACAACATACTTCTAATCCTCTCCACAATGGTCCGGTTCATCCTCTCAATGATCCCATTTTCTTGTGGAGTGTATGGAACCGTCTTCACTCTCCGAATGCCATTTCTCGCACAAAAATTGTCAAAATCATTAGAGCAAAATTCACCACCATTATCGGTTTTTAAACACTTAATGGATTTTTCACTCTCTTTTTCAACACGAGATTTAAAGTCTTAAAGGTTTCAAGAACTTGATCTTTTGAGGACAAGGGATAAATCCAACACTTCCTAGAAAAGTCATCTAAGAAAGTAACAAAATAACTAGCACCACCAAGAGATTTGACATTAAATGGACCACACACATCGGAATAAACCAATTCCAATGGTTTCACCTTTCTATGGGACTCATTCCTCTTAAAATTCACTCTCTTTTGTTTTCCCATTACACAATGAACACAAAATTCAAGAGATGAACAATCAAAAGAAGGAATGTAATTTTCATTTTGCAACACTTTCATACCTCTTTCACTTAGATAACAAAGGCGGTTGTGCCACATGTGCATATCACCATGCTCACTTGCCATAGCAACAACACCATTTCGAGGCGCTCCATGAAGAGTGTACAAACTCCCATCTTTGTGTCCCTTCATCAATGTCATGCAACCCTTTGACACTTTCCATGATCCCTCACCAAAAGATACAACAAATCCGCCATCATCAAGTTGACCCACCGAGATAAGATTCTTGGTTATCTTGGGAACATACCTCACATTGCTCAATTTACATTGCCTTCCATTGGCTTGCTCAAGCTCAACATCACCAACTCCAAGAATCTTGCATGGCCGACTATCTCCAAGATAGACATTCCCACCATCTACATCCTTGTAGTTGACAAAATAAGAACGATCCGAGCATATGTGGAATGATGCACCTGAATCCAATATCCAAACATCCATGTTCTCCTTCTCGGAACTTGTCACACTTAGAGTCACCGCATCTCCAATCTCATCGGAAACTATACTCACTTCACCATCTTGCTTCTTCTCTTTTTGCTTGCCTTTCAAGAGGGGACAATCTCTCTTCAAGTGCCCTTCATTCTTGCAATGCCAACAAGAAAATTTTCGGCCTTTAGACTTTGATCTTCCTTTGCCTTGAGAACCACCCTTCTTGTCCGAGGAATTGCCCCTGGTCACCGGCCGTCCCCTATCAACCGTCAATGCCTCACTAGGCCCGGTTTCCAATTGGGTTGTGGCCTTTCTAGTTTCCTCATTCATCATTGAAGCAACAACATCACTCAATTTGAATTGGTTGCCCATTGTGTTTGCAACGGTAGTCACAAGAGTATCCCAACTTGTAGGCAAAGAGCTCAAAAGTAACAAGCATAAAACCTCCTCATCAAGGTTTACCTTCAACGACTTCAATTGAGCCGCAATTGAGTTGAACTCACTTACATGCGTTCTCATTGAAATGTCATCCTTCATTTTCAAGAGAAATAACCGCTTCATAGCATGCATCTTGTTTACACCCGAAGGTTGCTCATATGATCGCTCCAATGTGGTCCAAAGCTCATGAGCGGTCTTACATTGGTAGACATCAAACAAGATAGATGGTGAAATACACGGCCTTATAGCCGCCAAACACTTCCGATCAAGCAACTCCCATTCATGATCCTCCATATGAATATGTTGTGCACCCGGTCCCATCAATGGTAAATCCAAATCCCTTACCACCAAGTAATCTTGCATTAGCATTTTCCAAATTGGCCAATTGCTATCATTCAACTTCTCAAATTCCATTGCTTTTTCCATTCTATCACCACTACACGTGTAACCACTGAAATACACAAGAACTTAGACCTACACCAATCCAAGCCTCAAACTCCTATTCTCGACACCAACGAGCCAACACTCTCTGATACCAGTTGTTGGGACACGCTCACAGGTGCCTAGGCACAGCGGAAGCCAAGTAAACAAGGAGGTAGTAATTTCGACAAACACGTGATGGGAATAAAACAATACCCTATAGAATAAAGCTATGATGGTACCACTTGAGAACCAATCGACAATAGCACAATCAAGCACAAGAAAATAAAGAGAGACACAAGATTTTACGTGGAAACCCGAAAGGAAAAAACCACGGGAGCGATCGGTGCAAATCCACTAAATCAAGAATTTTCTTACAAGTACATGGAGATCATCAAGCTATCAACCTTTCTCTCTCTCTCACTCACACTCTCACTCACTATTTGAGGTGGAATTAACAAGAAATACAAGAGAAATAGCAAACCCTAAATAGCTTCACCAAGGAAGACAAGAGAGCATAAGGAGATGGGGTCTTCTATCTCTGGAAATGATACGCACCCTCTTCTCTCATTTCCGTCCCTTTTGTTTTCTTTCCGTATGGGCCTGCATGGGCCACGGCCCATCATCATTTGGCTTCATACAATAACAAATGTACCTTCATCTTTGTTCACCTGGCTTTACTGATCTAATTTGGCTTTCGCTGACTGATCTTTCCCAACAAAGCGAAATTAAAAAGAACACTTCATGAGTGCCAATACAACTGATTATAAATTAATTGGGTTATTTTGTCATAGAAAAATATATGAAGTAGTGAAAAGGACTTAAGAAAATATTCTTCCAATCAATTCCTTGTGGAAAAAATTTCAAAATCCGCAAGTGCAATTTGTTATATCAACCAGCAATTAATCGTCCTTATATAAAAAAAAACAGAAAAATCTTACATAAATCAGAAAAAAATGTATCTAAAAAATTACAGTACAACTCTTAGTTTCTTTCATTTGTACGCTTTCACCATAAACCCATGTCTGCATTTAGAGAAGTACAATGGACTTTCAACAGCCTTGAGTCTGAGCAATCCAACTATGTATTATATCACATCAGTACTGTTATGGATGCTTGAAGAGCTCCATTCTTGAATGGCAGAACGAAGGGCATAATTTGGTGTAAGTTCGAGGTGTAGAAGGGGCAAATTTGTCATTGGTGATGTCTCGTGGCCACTATCAAGCCAACCTTTAATGGCTTCAGTTTCGTATGTATAACCATCAGCTGCGACGCAAGGATCCTTCATTACGTCCTGAAATTCATAATTTTTCATCGAAATTAACAAAAGGTTAAGTTGTCAGAACAAGATCTTTTCCAAAATTAAAGGCTGTTAGGTACCATTACCACATCTAAAGTTTTATTTATAAATTTATTTTATATTTACAAAACAAATATGTATGTACATAATGCAAAAGGAGAACTTCTATAATAATGATAACAATTGCACTTTCAAGAAGTATTAAAACTTCCAGTTCTGGGATATCAAATTTTTCATGACACTCAATCACTCATAAATGGATGGATACATCTCAGTTGGGTGTACTGGATTAATGTGGTCTTCCTAGGAAATGCTCACAGTTGGGTTGAGGCAGAATATATGTGGCACTAAGGTTTCAATGACGTCAGAGAAAAGACAGTGGTCTCTACTCTCTACTCTCTAAGTTGAAGTGTGGATCGATAAATGACAGGGAAACTGGTTCCAAAGTTCCATATCGAAGCTTGCTGTCTTCCTAGCAGGTGTAGACAGGTCGAATTAAAAAAAAAAAACTATTTTGGGTTCTGGTGTTTATATAAAATGAACATCATCAAAAGTGAAAACGTGTTACAATAAAAAAATTATTTCTCAGCAAACTGTTAAATCACAACGTAAATAGTTTTAATGTTGTGATTTAGCAGCTTGCTGAGAAATGACAGGCTTTCATACTTCGACAAAATTCCTTCTGAGTAATTTAATAAATATAAAGGAGATTGAGAACAAGATACTTGGAAAATAGGACACATGAAGTATGAAGGTATCCCTTTGTCATCAAGTTGAGATTTGAAGCTGGGCGACACTGACAGTGAAGCAGCCTGCATCAAGGATTCAACCAGCTTCCACTCACTCTCCAAATCAGGGCGCTTTTTCCTACGCATCTGAGCACATCGTAATCCGAGATTGACCAATTGCTCGGATTGCACAAAAGGCCAGTCTCCAGCTGACTTGTCTATAATCAAATGCAGGGAATCAGTCTCAATGGCATCCTCTGCATCAGCTACTATGTTTGTAGGAGGCTTTCCAATTAATAGTTGAAGGACGATTATACCAAACGAGTAGACATCAGATTTTACTGTCATCTCTCCACTCCTAAGAAATTCTGGGTCCATGTATGCAAATGTTCCACTGAGGTATTTGCTACGGTACGCTAAGGTGTTTGTGTTGGTTTCCGTTAGGAGAAGAGAAATGCCAAAGTCGCTGATCTTACTAACCAAGTTGCCATCCAGGAGGATGTTTGCTAGTGTAAGGCCTGCATGGACAATTGGATTAAGGTTTGAGTGAAGGAATCGGAGAGCGCTGCAGATTTCTCCAATAATACGTGTTCGAACCTGCCATGTGAGTGGCGGGCTTCCCCCTAGGCATGCAAGTCGATCTTCAAGGCTGCCATTAGGTAAATACTCATAGATTAAAGCTGAATTTTCTGAGCATGTTCCTATCAAGGTAACAAGGTTTGGGTGCCTCATTCTGCTTAGGGTTGCCACCTATTGATGCAAATTAACCAATAAATATGATCGAGTTAGTCTACAGTTATTTCAATCCTTAGAAAACTACAATTTCATGACTTATGTATATCAGTTAATCTTGTGCCATATATCACTAACATTTAGTTCCTTGTTTTGCATATATTAACAGTTCTCACTAATTGAATTATGTGATCACAGATTGGTTTTACTGAAGATATACCTCTTGTTCAAATTCTGATTTGCTCTTGAGGCTTTGAGGATGCAGCATCTTTATAGCAACCATGGTGTTGCGTAAAAACCCTTTAAAGACACTACCAAAACCTCTTTCACCAATTTTATGTGAATTACTGAAGTTCTCAGATGCCTGCTCAATGTCTAATAACGAAAATTCAGAGAATGCTACATGAGATCCATGACTAGCACTTCCTCGTAATTCTTCTGCCTCTTTAACTACGCTATCTCTCTCCTCTTGCAATTTTTTATTTTCTTCTTGTAGCAAATGTAGTTGACTTTGAATTGTTTTTATCTCCTGTTTCTGTAAAACCTCACCTTTAACTGCATTGTCTCTATCCTCTTGCAATTTTATATTTTCTTCTTGTAGCAATTCTAGTCGGCTTTGAATTATTTGTATCTCTCTTGTCGGCGTTGTAAGATCCTACTAAGAGAAAAAATACTTAAAAAAAAGTGTATTTTTTTGGACAGACCTAACTGCCAAGGTTCAAGGGAAAAAGAAAATAGTTGTAAACTTGTAATACCAATTGAGTTAGGACATCGGCTGCAGCCATCACTTCGCCATGGCTGCTCCTATTATTGTCGTTACTGCTTGTTCCACTGTCATGATTATGCTCTATGGACATAATGTGCCCAACGCATCTAATATGAAGGTCTATATTGCACATGCCACACCTACAAAAGAGAGATAAATCTCTTATTTAATTATCTGGAGTACAAACATACATTTTGTCAAATAGCATTGTTATTGTGCCACTATTTAAACCTTTGCATAGCAACATTTACCTATACAACCAGATGTGCCCATTGAAACACCCGCAGGCACAGCAGTTGTTGTATGAAGGGACTAGGCAAAGACTATGTTCTGGGTGCAACTTAGTACGCACAATTTGCAGCGTCTTTGTGCAATGAGGATGCACATCAAAGTTGCAAGATATGCAACAGTAATAAAATCCCTCCACCGGCTCCCTACAAAGGTCACAAATCCTAGAACCTGTACCTGCAGAAAAAGGAATCAAAGAACTAATTAACAGTATATACTAGCATATGATCGATCACTAATATTTTCGTTTTTCCGAGGTTGGTCGGCCATCGCCAAAAATCTTTATTAAAACAGAACTCCAAACAATAATAGACAAACAGCGGGGATAAATTATGGAATCATTAAATTCCTGAGTTTAGTTAGGGCCAAAATCAATTAAATTATTTAGATGAATCAACTGAAACATCCTCAATCCGATTCCGTAATAGTAACAATAAATAAATAAACACAATAGGTGCACAACAGAGGAAAGAAAAATAACCTCGCTTGAGATGAAGATTGTGCCAGGGATGTGCAAAGAATGATATCGTCTCAGGAAACTCAGCACAATGCTCATGTAAATCAAAGTCACATGCATCACATCGGTAGTGAAGGCCACTACCCCAGGCTCGACACACATCGCAAGTATATTGGCCACTCGGGCTGTAAGTCCTTACTAACCTATGAGCTGGGTGGGAGCAATGGGTTATCGAGCTGGCCATCCCTCCCTCCCTCCCTCTTCCTTCCTTCCTCCTTCCCTCCCTCTCTTTCCTTTGTTGGTATGACATGTATAATGTATTCATACAAATGAAGTCAACACACAATGTGCTAATATTCTGTAGGTAATTAATAAGTCTGTCAGTCATTTATTGTATATATGTTGTGCCATCATACCATCATGACCTTTACAAAGTCTTCCGGCCTCCAAAAAAAAAAAAAAAAAACCCTTTTCAAGTCGTCTGAGATGCCCAGCTGCCCATCCAAAGTCATGTTCATATACCTCATTAAAGATTCAAAATTAGCAAATGCTTTTAATTTTTAATTTTATATTAATTGAAAGAAGGTAAGGTTCTCTGCGCACAATTACTTAGGTCTCTCTACAATTTAAAAAATAGAAATATGAATAGAATTATAATTGTGATAATGCAAATAACATGTCCTCCTGGAATTTATGGAAGACGCGGAATAAACGTATCTTCACATGGGCGAACACTCGCGTTTAGTTATTACTCAGAACTATTTCGAATGATATCGACTTCTGGACAAAGCATGCCTAGGAATTTCTAGTCTTTATTTTTTTAAATTCTTCTTTTTTATTCTTTTTCTTTCCTCTTTTGTACAGTTTTCTTTTATTTTTTCTCGTAATTATTTTTTATTAATATAATTTATCGGTGTGGTGATTGCCACCTGACCATAAAAAAAAGGAAAATCAGCCCTAAACCCTCAAATTATAGTTAATTGGAAATATCCCCTTGTAATCTTCATATTTGGAAATATCCCCCTCTAAATATATTAGCTACTGATATTTACTCTTTTGCTGTCATCTTAATAATAAAAAAACATTGTTTAAAACATGGGACAAAAATACCCTCATCCCTACCGATTCATCTTCTTATTACTTCCAACTCTGTTTAATCAGAAAGAAATATTCCTTAGAAAATTTTTTACTTCCTCTTTCAAACATGTTCTTTTATGATTCCATCGCTAGAGCAGGCATCCTCGAAGCATATGCTTTTGACTCGTTGGCAACAAACTATTTTTAAATTTTGTTGCTCATCTTTATATTGCTCTGTCATAACACTGATTTATACAAAAATGACGTTCAAAGAGATGTCATAGGCTTAACATGACAAGTTAAATACATGCTTCAAGCACTCTAAACTACTAGCAAAATCTGTCTCGACATCCAGTTTCAAGTTTAATACCTCCGGTCCCTTGTGTCATTGCTACTGGTAAAGAATAATAGTATTGTATTGAACTGGTAAAAGCATAGAATTTGCATCACAAACAGTGATCCTCAACCTAGCTTAATACTTGAATCTCATGTACTTACACCACTCTACTGAAATTAGCTTTTATCATTAGGATTTGTGGGGAACAACATCCTGGAAATATATTGCATATCTTCAAAACCCTTGTTTGGTAAATAAGCAAGGACTTCAGAAAGGTTATTAAATAGACGGATTAGTTTCTCTTCCTATTATTAAAGGGAGTTTATCCTGTTTCGTATTCTGAGTGAAAAGATGAAGTTTGGACTTCGCACAATTACTCTAAAAAAACGGAAAAATGAATTTTGAATTCAACTTTCATTTCTCTTATATTTGGGCAAAGAAAATATGCGAGCCTAGCTTGATAGGCTAGACATTTAGGAAAGCTGTGCAAATAGAGGAGAATACAAATATCATATATTTTCTTTCAATTAAAAAACGATAAATATTGGGAAGATGAATCGTCAAGGTTGAGGGTACTTTAAGTCCGAAATTTTTTAAAACACTTCTGTACTATTAAAAATGCATCAAAAGAATATATCTATATATTATAAATATGTTTAGAGGGGGATATTTTTCAAATTTTAAGATTAAAGAAAGATATTTCTAATTAACTAAGATTTGAGAAGTATAGGGCTGATTTTCCCTTAAAAAAATGCAAATAACATGTCACCCGCGATAACTTCAAAACAAATTTATGAAAAATAGATAAATATTTCAAAAATTGAACTAATTAATTTAAGTTGACGTCCTTGAACGAGTGTTAATCCAGTCATGGTCATTTTTTTCTTCTTTGGTGCGCTGTGCGCACAATAAGAGCGAGAGAGCAAAGGGATAGAGAAGAGAATCCTAAAAAGGACTGAGATTGGGGTTTGGAAGTGATTGAACGACGAATAAATGATTCGGCCCATTATTTGGGCCCTTCATTAAGTTGAAATTGTACACTCTCTAATGAGCCTTAGAGGCGGTGCTCTCTATTTTTTACTCAAATTGAGAAATGATAATGGTTATCCGCAGTTTTATCGTCGTTTGCTTTGAACAAAATGAATATATAAAATAAACAAAGTGAATTGATAGATGATGAAAGTGAACACATAAATACAAATAAGTTTTGTCATCTCTTTTCAGATTTTTATATGTATCTTCAACTTATTTTTATTGAACTTATTTGTATATATGTGTTTATTTTGATCATTTATATAATCACCTTGATTATCTTATGTGTTTATTTTGTTCAAACGATGACAAAATTGCAGGTGGCAGTCATCAATTTCCACTCAAATTTAATGTTCTCCATTTTTCCCTTTTTAATTTTACATAGTAGCTCGGTATGAACTTTTTTTTTGTTAGATATTGTAATTTAATTTTAATTATTATAGAAATTAATAGCTGAACTACAAATTTTATTTTAAAAATAATAAGAGCCTGATCGGAATAGCTGCCATCAAGAATTCATTTCATTTCAATAAAATAGAGTTAAAAAAAAATAATTTTTAACTAAAATTTTGTGATCCGAACTAATCGTAAAAGAATTGAAGTTGGATGATTGGAACGATATTAAATTAGAAAGGAAATGATTTCACATCGATCTTAGCATTTGACTAATTTGCCCTCCTACATATTTCTTCAAACCTTTTAATGGTATAGCCAGGCCCAAAGTGCTAGTACTGTACAGGATTGATAAAAGAAAAGTATTTTAAGAAAAAAAAAGAAAAGCTATATAAATTACGCTCTTGCTAATGGGGGAAAAAAAAGAACAGTGCCGCCCAAATTATGAGAAGAAGAATGCCACTCAATTTGTTCATAGCTAGTACGGCGATAATCCTCTTTTATATTTTCTTCTACTAGATGCCAAACATTTAGCAATAAGTGCGATGTTATAATGTCTGATTGAAAATTTTTGAGGAAATTTTCCAATAACAGAGGAGCGAAATCAGAAATGCTCAAACACTCATTTTATGACAAAGAAAAAGAAAAGGACAACTGTATTCGCAATACAGCTCGATTACTCTGTGTGTGTAAGACAGAGAGAGCGACTTGGAGGAGTAGACCAAGTTTGCTCACTTGCTAATGCACGAGTGACAGATTGAGGGTGGTCGGTTACTTGGCTGTTGGAAGAGGCAAAGTAGCAGAAAAAAAACTAGCGGTGGTGTTGGAGAGATAAGTATCGAGAGGCCGAGAGGGTGAAGGGCTATTTGGTCACAGTGATTTGACTATAAGGAGCGCATCGTTCGGCGAAAGGAATTCGTGTCAAATTTCTACAATTTTGATGAGAATTTGTTGAGCCGATTTTTTCTCTCTAAATCGCCAACATTGAAATCCATACGGTACCGCTCATAGGAAAAACTGTTAAAATAAATTCTATTTCTAATTCTCATGGTGTTCTTTTTGAAAATTAAAATAAAATAAAAAAATGAAGATTTGATGTACTTCCAATATGAAATATCTTCTTCTTCATAGACTTTTTATTCAATATCAATTCAACATCGAATAAAGATAGTTATTTCATGATGGTTAAGAAATCTGAAGAAAACAACCACTAAATCATATTTTATGAAATGTCCATAGAAGGAAAAGAGCAAATATTACAAAAAAGTGTAGAAATGAGAGAAGTCAGAAAATAGTAGAGAAGAAGAGACGTCAAAAATAAAAAAAGAGTAGAAAAACAACATGTAACGTACCTAACAAATCATTAAGAGAGAAAGACGAATTATAGAGAAGATTTTGAAGACGTGATGGCAGAGGAGAGGCGATTTTACCAACATCACCATCAATGTATTCCCAAAAAACACAAAAAAATCACTATTAATAATGCATCATTCAGTTTTTTATTATAAATATTCATTTAGATAAGTATAAATATTATATTAATAAATACAAAAGTTCAGTTTATTATATATAAAAGTTCGGTACACGGAATAGGTCACGAACCGGACGTACAAAAATGCATGAAAAAATTAAAAGGGCCATGAACCGATTCAGTTCAACTAATTTTTTTTTACATTATTGCATAAAAAGGTGGATTTAGGAGAAGAAAATGACTAAATGGAAGAAATAGCATTGTAGAGGTCATCCTAAGATTTACAGCGATTTTTTTAATCGCCTTATTCGGAGTCAAGATGAACAAATTATGATCGAAATACTATCTCAATACTAGGACATAACTCCAACACCAAGATACCCGAAAACATCCACTTTACTTCAACTTTAGATTTAATTGCTCAAAACTTCATAAAAATATTCTTTTCCAGCTTTTTAAAAAGGATAAGTCCGGTATTCATTAATCAGGATTCATTCTAAGTCATTTAATCATAATAGTCTACATTTAAACTCTTTATTATGTCCAGAATATGATTCATGTGATATTTATGAAAAAAGATTGGATTATAAATGTTAATAACGCATATAAAGTGCAAATAATTCACAGAAAGTGTCACACCCCAAGACAGAGGGTGCCGACAGCCGCCGTGAGTATGCACCTACTTCGCACACACGCAAGGCTTTCTCTAGATCACTACCATATAAAATAAAATAAAAAAATGCATGGATGTGCATAGTTTCAACCTAAAAGCAAACTGTATGAACATTTAGAAGGATAGAAAATTACCAAGACTATCATTTTAAATAATCATTTCAGATATAAGATTACATAAACATTTTTGCAGAAAGTGCAAGTACAAATGTTTATATTTGACATAAAGTTTCAGATTTAAACTCAACAAACAGCATGCAAAATATGTACTCCATAATTACAAAAGCATGTGTACTTAATACACATACATGTAGATACACTATATGAACATGAGCTGAAATGAAAGTGCACACGCAAATTCTTTTTATATATAACCTAAAACATGCATGAAGACTATATGCAAATATTTCCATGCAAAGGCTAACGAGAGACCATTATAAAATTGATTACATTTAAATATACAAGTGTATACGGTTACACTTACACTATTAAAAGGGCCAAAGTGTTTAAAATTCTAACACATGATTTACATGTATATACATTCAAAGGAAAGAAAAGCAAGTAGGAATATAATTTAGACATGGAGATGCTGTTCAATATATATAGAAGTAATTACTAAGGAAAAGTCAGATTTACAAGCACGAGTTAACTGTACAATCATCGCCAAAATATAAATATTTGTTTAGTAAACATAAGTTAACAAATAATATACCAAAGTACAATCTAATTGGACCATCATCCCAAAATTATGTAGTCAAATATAACAATTACTAATATACAAGTTGGTCCAGGAAATAAAATATGCAATACTTAGAGATTACATGATACTCGCCAAGTTACAAACAAATGGCTTACTTCTTCGCACATGTGAACTCTCTTGCTAACCCTGGAACCCACAAAGTGGAGAATGAGATAAAGAAAACTTTATCTCAGTACGGTATTTAGTTCCAGCCACTTGACTTTTAATTTCAAGTTCAGAACTAATTACATTACTGAGTCAAAACACAATAACATATTTATTATGAAATTATTTACATCTTATTTCAACAAACAAAGCAATATCAATTTAAGTCACTTAATGCAATATGATACATGAGTTCAGCAACAATTCCATAGCAATTCAAATTTTAAACAAATGTAACAAATGCTGACTCAAATATTTGGACATTCTAGTAATATGAAGGTCTGGTTCCATTGATTGATTCAAGTCAATAATGCTGCGAGCCACCATCTTTGGGGGCTTCCAACAGCCAAATAATTCACACTTAATTTAGTCAAAGAAATATTCCAATTGTACATGCATGCTGGGAACACTCACCCTCTGAAACTTTAGAGTCCCGGTACATAAGCGCTTATTACACGGTGCTTGGTAGGATGGGTCATGACTCCACCTCCAAACATTACGAGTGTCTATCTCAACCACACAAGCTGTACTACTTATCACATTCAGAACCCATTTCAATGAAATACCATTCAACATGCCACTTAAATCATGCATCATTTATAGATAAACAGATTTTCATGAATGCAACAATTAATGAACACAACATGCAAGTTACTAATTAAATCTCTATTTCTATATATAAATATATATATATATATATAATAATTAAATTAAAACTCAAGTGGAATCCGTACCTTAGGCAGCAAGCAAAATCCAAAGAAAAGCAAGCAAGCAAGCAATCAAAGTAATTCTATAGTGCATCAGTCGTGTCAGCTGCTCCTAACTTTCAACTTATAATCTCTCGATTCTAAACAACATAATTTCCTCTTTAGTTTTAAACTCAAATAATTTACTTTTATATTTAGAGCAGTCTCTAATTTAATAACAATTGCAATTATTAATCAATAACCTTAAAGCATGTAACTACAGTCCCTGCTTAATATCAGTTTATATGTTTAGGGCCCAAGATTACATGTTAGTGATAGTACTAGTGAGTGATTTCAAGACTAGACAATGGTTGATAGTACTGGACAGAAATAACAAGTAGATAAATAGTGGCACCAACAACTTCTATTCATTTAAACTCATTAATTTCAGTTATCAAAATCAAACAAGAAATTGTACAAATAACTTAACATATGTTTACAAAAGGATGGAACCAGGTTTCATAAGAAAGGAAAAGAATTATTGAAAACTTGTACTTGGTACCAACATTGTACCTACTCGATTTGGAGCCAATACAGTCCCTAAAATACAACATTTACACATTAAACCCTACCCATTAGCATAATCTTTTATGGCTGGTTTCTATAGTAAGAAACATGAAAAATTAAATAATTCATATGAGCACTTAGATTTATAATTATTAATATCTGAACCATAATAAAAGAAATTTCCAGAAAAAAAAACAATTCAGTTTGCAAAAGAGAAGCCCAAACTTAAATGTATTTTGCAAAGCTTCATGAAACTCTAAATTCAATTTTTACAAAGATGGTTTCAGAAATTTTGTGAAAACACTAATTTCATCTACAAAGATGCAATTAAGGTAATTTATTTAAGATAGAATTAAAAAGCTTACTTCAAATTTCTGTAGCAAATCATCAGTGAGAAGCGATTTAAACCCAACCCTCAACAATTTCATTTTCAGCAACTTGACCCACTTGAGAAACTTGTTCCTAAATTAAAATTCATATTTTCTTATTAAACTAGGTCTGCACATACACATGGCTTGTTTGGTGTTTGTTTCCCAAAGTCCTATTATGTATATAACCATACAACCATCTAATTACTCTATTTAATTAGTTGTAATAATCAAATAAATTAAAGAGCAATATAATTTGAAATTTCAGCAATGTAATCTGGTTTACAAAAGTGAAACCAAATTTCTCTATTTTGCACAAGAATAAATTATAGTGAAAAACAATTTGATAATTCTTATAAAGCTATCTAACTTTTCTAATTCAATATCTGAAATCAATTTCTACTGACAAAACTAATTTCATATCTAATTTCAACTAATTGGAAAATTTTTTTCTTGAAACCCTAGAATCAACAAACACGCAACCAACCCAAAGAAATTAACAATTATCTTGAGAAATGACAAGAGATGGAAATCTAATACCAATCGAAGAACTTACTTACTCAATTTCTGTGACAATCGGAGGTGTACAAAATCATGAGAGAGACCTTCTAGATTTTCAATTTCTCCACTGGACACACTAGAGAAGCTTGCTTCTAAGATAGAATCTCTTATTTTCTATAACTTTCAGAGGTTAACTATAAGGTTTAATGTATCGATTAAAGATTGGTGTGAGCTCGGTAAAGAGAAAGAAGAACATCGAAATAGAAGAAGGATATAAGCTGTACAAGGTGACTAGTCCCAAATAAAAAATAAATACGGATTCCCCAAAGTACCTTATTCTTACACCATATTTACACATGGTGCATGAATAATAAAATGAACCTAAGACTTGCATGGGTCCCATTAGTAAGGAAAAGATATATTGAAAGAATACCAAAGTTCAGACCACACATAATAATTTAAGTACGTAATATGGTATCCAACGTATATGCTTCACAACCCTTGTATACAAAACGGCCAAAAATAGTGAAGATTTATTTTCCAAATATTAGTATTGCCAAAAGAAAATATCCAACTTCCTATATACAGAAACTTATGATGCGTAGTAGAAACTATTATAATATAAATAAAAAGCTAGAATTTTTGTATTCTTTTTCCAAACACAGCAGTGAGTATATAAATTAAATTAAATGTTAATTTCATGAAAATAAATTATTCACATTAGAATCAAGTAGGTGCACCCAAATTTAAAAAAAATTTTAATCAACAGCATAATTCTCTAGTATCACATCCCTTCCCCCTTAAAAAAAATTTCGACCTCGAAATTAATGCAAATAGTAAAATCAAAGGGTGTCTTCAAGTAATTTAATCTATACTTCTACTCCAATTTATAGAAATTAGCAATAAACTAGAACTATTTGGGTCAAATATGAAAGTAAATATGCCTAGGCATTTTTCACGAGTCGACACATATGGATTCTGTATTGTAAGAATAGAGCTCAAGTACTACAAAACTAGGACAGACCAATACCATAGAACTCAATCAGGATAGAAAAGTAGAACTTAATGACTCAATAGAATGCAATCAAACTCTCTGTTCATTTCTATTTATTTTGATTTTCTTATAACTGCCAACAAAAATTTAATACTTTTTTCTTCATATTTATAGTTGTGGGAAAAAAAAACTCAATTCAGAGAGAAAAAAATTGTTTACAGTTTTAGCAAGAATCTAGATTGTTATCAACTCATTCTAAGTTTCAATCTCAAAAGCTCAATTACCTTCGAAGCTAACAAAAATTAAATATCTCAATTTAACGGCAAACAGACAACTATAGCTTTAGAAATAAACTATTATTGAGGTTGCAATCAAAGTAGAGGGAATTTATAACTATCCCATACCGATAAAGTAGAAGATACAAAATGTATTAGAAAATTCTCAAATTGCTAGAACTTATAAATCCTTTTTAGTCAACAGAATTCAAATGGTTATGCAAATGACATGGTACAGATTGGTATCAGCTTAGAACTATATAAGAAAGATAGAGACAAGGCTCAAGTAGTAATATACTTTTCATAGCTAAGTTTGAGATAAGTATTCAGCCTCTGCTTTAAACAAATATTAAAGTTAAGTAATATTTAGCAATACATAACATCAATTAAATCTTTAATAACATATTTGTAACGACAAGCTTCTAGAAGTCTAATTATGCCAATGTAAATTTAAACAAGTACTATCATCTCGCATTTACGGAAAAGACCTTGTAACAAGTGGTACTAGTGCCATATAAAAAGAAATTGATTTAAACCCAACTCAAGCTAATACTGGTTACTTTCAAATTAGAGTTGACAAAAACTTATTCGTAAATATCATGCTTCTCTATGTACAGCTTCAAAATGAACAAGAAACTAACGCATATAATAATTGAACCACATTACTCAAGAATTTTTTTTTTTTTAACATCAAACTGAAAGCCAGAATTTATAAGCATGCAGTTCAAGTGCAACCAAATAATAGATTCATCAACTCTAATTGAGAACAGATAGAATCTAAAACTATTTCTATTAGTTTGAGGAACACCCATAGAATATCTTAAATATTCCAATTTAAATATAAAACAAACACTATAAAATAAAAAGGTCAGCTTGAAAATTTCAGTGTTCATCCTACAAATCACTTAGTTTACATGTACCACTTAAGAACTATGTAACTTCTTTTCAATTTGTCACAATTAGGTTTATATTATTTATCAAATGTGCGTCCTATTACGCTTCTGCTACACCACTCATTATTTCATCTTTTTTTTAAAAGCTTTAAGTTCGGCTAGCTACTAACATTTTGAAAGGTCTGGTCCATTTCTTATCTTTTTAGAAAGCACGGTAATACCAAAATTACTCTTGCTGCCTTGGTGATCAGTCAAGGAAGTAAGGGTAATTCTTGTATTAATGAGATTCAATCGACAAGTCAGATGATCAGTCAGCTTGTTTCATCCTTGTGCTAGAAAAAGATAAGAAAATATTTACTCAAATAAGTTACAGAAGCTTTAAAATAACTCAAATTATTACTCTCTGTATAAGACGTGACATGAAAACCTCATGCAAAAATATATCTTTACGTCTTTAGCAGTAGCAAAACTACATTTTTTAAAACATCAGCAGCATATTTTATGGAACTGTGCCATGAAAACTAAAATTTTAAGCAATCTCAATTGTTCCATAATAGATCTTTATGTTATCTTAATTTAAACTATGCACAATAAAATAAATTATAAAAGTCTAATTTATGCTCCATTTTAACTTAAACGAATTATGCTTGACACACAAGCAAGAGTACGATTATATACAACTGAAAAAAAAAATCATCTTGCACTCTGAGTTTCAATTATAACACTTCACACAAAATTTAGTAACCACAAGCAAACAATTTATTATTATTATTTTTTTTTAAGAATCCAATTTACTTGCTAAACAATAACTACTAGAATTAATAAGTCATCAGAAATTTAAACATGAAACAATCAGAAATACAATTAATATATATAGTATATATATATATATACATACAAATACAAAGCATCTTTATATTAACACACTTATAAATAAGCTAAGCAAATATTAATTTGTTGTCATAAATGTGAAGAAATCAAAATCATTTACACAAGCAACCCTTTAGACCTACCCCACTCACGCAACCTATTAATCCGGTTTGGTTGTTAACCATTCTCTGATACCATTCTAACTGTCACACCCCAAGACAGAGGGTGCCGACAGCCGCCGTGAGTATGCACCTACTTCGCACACACACAAGGCTTTCTCTAGATCACTACCATATAAAATAAAATAAAAAAATGCATGGATGTGCATAGTTTCAACCTAAAAGCAAACTGTATGAACATTTAGAAGGATAGAAAATTACCAAGACTATCATTTTAAATAATCATTTCAGATATAAGATTACATAAACATTTTTGCAGAAAGTGCAAGTACAAATGTTTATATTTGACATAAAGTTTCAGATTTAAACTCAACAAACAGCATGCAAAATATGTACTCCATAATTACAAAAGCATGTGTACTTAATACACATACATGTAGATACACTATATGAACATGAGCTGAAATGAAAGTGCACACGCAAATTCTTTTTATATATAACCTAAAACATGCATGAAGACTATATGCAAATATTTCCATGCAAAGGCTAACGAGAGACCATTATAAAATTGATTACATTTAAATATACAAGTGTATACGGTTACACTTACACTATTAAAAGGGCCAAAGTGTTTAAAATTCTAACACATGATTTACATGTATATACATTCAAAGGAAAGAAAAGCAAGTAGGAATATAATTTAGACATGGAGATGCTGTTCAATATATATAGAAGTAATTACTAAGGAAAAGTCAGATTTACAAGCACGAGTTAACTGTACAATCATCGCCAAAATATAAATATTTGTTTAGTAAACATAAGTTAACAAATAATATACCAAAGTACAATCTAATTGGACCATCATCCCAAAATTATGTAGTCAAATATAACAATTACTAATATACAAGTTGGTCCAGGAAATAAAATATGCAATAGTTAGAGATTACATGATACTCGCCAAGTTACAAACAAATGGCTTACTTCTTCGCACATGTGAACTCTCTTGCTAACCCTGGAACCCACAAAGTGGAGAATGAGATAAAGAAAACTTTATCTCAGTACGGTATTTAGTTCCAGCCACTTGACTTTTAATTTCAAGTTCAGAACTAATTACATTACTGAGTCAAAATACAATAACATATTTATTATGAAATTATTTACATCTTATTTCAACAAACAAAGCAATATCAATTTAAGTCACTTAATGCAATATGATACATGAGTTCAGCAACAATTCCATAGCAATTCAAATTTTAAACAAATGTAACAAATGCTGACTCAAATATTTGGACATTCTAGTAATATGAAGGTCTGGTTCCATTGATTGATTCAAGTCAATAATGCTGCGAGCCACCATCTTTGGGGGCTTCCAACAGCCAAATAATTCACACTTAATTTAGTCAAAGAAATATTCCAATTGTACATGCATGCTGGGAACACTCACCCTCTGAAACTTTAGAGTCCCGGTACATAAGCGCTTATTACACGGTGCTTGGTAGGATGGGTCATGACTCCACCTCCAAACATTACGAGTGTCTATCTCAACCACACAAGCTGTACTACTTATCACATTCAGAACCCATTTCAATGAAATACCATTCAACATGCCACTTAAATCATGCATCATTTATAGATAAACAGATTTTCATGAATGCAACAATTAATGAACACAACATGCAAGTTACTAATTAAATCTCTATTTCTATATATAAATATATATATATATATATAATAATTAAATTAAAACTCAAGTGGAATCCGTACCTTAGGCAGCAAGCAAAATCCAAAGAAAAGCAAGCAAGCAAGCAATCAAAGTAATTCTATAGTGCATCAGTCGTGTCAGCTGCTCCTAACTTTCAACTTATAATCTCTCGATTCTAAACAACATAATTTCCTCTTTAGTTTTAAACTCAAATAATTTACTTTTATATTTAGAGCAGTCTCTAATTTAATAACAATTGCAATTATTAATCAATAACCTTAAAGCATGTAACTACAGTCCCTGCTTAATATCAGTTTATATGTTTAGGGCCCAAGATTACATGTTAGTGATAGTACTAGTGAGTGATTTCAAGACTAGACAATGGTTGATAGTACTGGACAGAAATAACAAGTAGATAAATAGTGGCACCAACAACTTCTATTCATTTAAACTCATTAATTTCAGTTATCAAAATCAAACAAGAAATTGTACAAATAACTTAACATATGTTTACAAAAGGATGGAACCAGGTTTCATAAGAAAGGAAAAGAATTATTGAAAACTTGTACTTGGTACCAACATTGTACCTACTCGATTTGGAGCCAATACAGTCCCTAAAATACAACATTTACACATTAAACCCTACCCATTAGCATAATCTTTTATGGCTGGTTTCTATAGTAAGAAACATGAAAAATTAAATAATTCATATGAGCACTTAGATTTATAATTATTAATATCTGAACCATAATAAAAGAAATTTCCAGAAAAAAAAACAATTCAGTTTGCAAAAGAGAAGCCCAAACTTAAATGTATTTTGCAAAGCTTCATGAAACTCTAAATTCAATTTTTACAAAGATGGTTTCAGAAATTTTGTGAAAACACTAATTTCATCTACAAAGATGCAATTAAGGTAATTTATTTAAGATAGAATTAAAAAGCTTACTTCAAATTTCTGTAGCAAATCATCAGTGAGAAGCGATTTAAACCCAACCCTCAACAATTTCATTTTCAGCAACTTGACCCACTTGAGAAACTTGTTCCTAAATTAAAATTCATATTTTCTTATTAAACTAGGTCTGCACATACACATGGCTTGTTTGGTGTTTGTTTCCCAAAGTCCTATTATGTATATAACCATACAACCATCTAATTACTCTATTTAATTAGTTGTAATAATCAAATAAATTAAAGAGCAATATAATTTGAAATTTCAGCAATGTAATCTGGTTTACAAAAGTGAAACCAAATTTCTCTATTTTGCACAAGAATAAATTATAGTGAAAAACAATTTGATAATTCTTATAAAGCTATCTAACTTTTCTAATTCAATATCTGAAATCAATTTCTACTGACAAAACTAATTTCATATCTAATTTCAACTAATTGGAAAATTTTTTTCTTGAAACCCTAGAATCAACAAACACGCAACCAACCCAAAGAAATTAACAATTATCTTGAGAAATGACAAGAGATGGAAATCTAATACCAATCGAAGAACTTACTTACTCAATTTCTGTGACAATCGGAGGTGTACAAAATCATGAGAGAGACCTTCTAGATTTTCAATTTCTCCACTGGACACACTAGAGAAGCTTGCTTCTAAGATAGAATCTCTTATTTTCTATAACTTTCAGAGGTTAACTATAAGGTTTAATGTATCGATTAAAGATTGGTGTGAGCTCGGTAAAGAGAAAGAAGAACATCGAAATAGAAGAAGGATATAAGCTGTACAAGGTGACTAGTCCCAAATAAAAAATAAATACGGATTCCCCAAAGTACCTTATTCTTACACCATATTTACACATGGTGCATGAATAATAAAATGAACCTAAGACTTGCATGGGTCCCATTAGTAAGGAAAAGATATATTGAAAGAATACCAAAGTTCAGACCACACATAATAATTTAAGTACGTAATATGGTATCCAACGTATATGCTTCACAACCCTTGTATACAAAACGGCCAAAAATAGTGAAGATTTATTTTCCAAATATTAGTATTGCCAAAAGAAAATATCCAACTTCCTATATACAGAAACTTATGATGCGTAGTAGAAACTATTATAATATAAATAAAAAGCTAGAATTTTTGTATTCTTTTTCCAAACACAGCAGTGAGTATATAAATTAAATTAAATGTTAATTTCATGAAAATAAATTATTCACATTAGAATCAAGTAGGTGCACCCAAATTTAAAAAAAATTTTAATCAACAGCATAATTCTCTAGTATCACAGAAAGTGCAAATAATGTAATTCTGAGCCTTATTTGACCATATTATTCAGTTCTGAATTCATTCTAAGTCATTTCATCACAATAATCTACATATAAACTCAATATTCAGTCTAGAATACGATTCATTTGTTATTATTTAAAAAATATTAGATTATACAAGGTAATTACGCATATAAAGTGCAAATAATGCAATTATGAGCATAATTTGATAATTTCAATCGTTTTTTGATTCATTCTAACATTGAAACTCTTTATTCAGTCTAGAATACGATTCATATGTTATTTATTCAAAAATATAGGATTATACATGGTAAATACGCATATAAAGTGCTAATAATGTAATTATGGGCATCATTTGACCATTTCAATCGTTTTTGGAGTCATTCTAAGTCATTTCATCACAATAATCTACATTTAGACACTTTATTCTGTCTAGAATACGATTCATACGTTATTTATTCAAAAAAATAAGATTATACACAATAATTACGCATATAAATTGCAAATAGTGCACAAAAAGTGCAAATAATGCAATTTTGAGAATCATTTGACCATTTCAATAGTTTTTGAATTCATTATAAGTCATTACATCACAATAATCTACATTTAAACTCTTAATTCTGTCAATAATACGATTCATATGTTATTTATTCAAAAGATTGGATTATACATGATAATTGCCCATATGAAGTGCAAGTAATGCACAGAAAGTGCAAATAATGCAATTCTGAGTATCATTTGATCATTTCAATCGTTTCTGGATTTATTCTAAGTTATTACATCACAATAATCTACATTTAAGCTCTTTATTCTGTCTAGAATACGATTAATATGTTATTTATTCAAAAAGATTGGATTATAAATGGTAATTATGCATATAAAGTGCTAATAATGCACAGAAAGTGCAAATAATGTAATTCTTTGCATCATTTGATCATTTCAATCGCTTATGGATTCATTCTAAGTCATTTCATCACAATAATCTATATTTAAACTTGTTATTCAGTCTAGAATATGATTCATATGTTATTTATTCAAATAAATAGGATTATACATAGTAAACGCATATAAATTTCAAATAATGCATAGAAAGTGCAAATAATGCAAATTTGTGCATCATTTGATCATTTCAAATGTTTCTGGATTCAATTTACGTCATTTAATCAGAATAATCTACATTTAAACTCTTTATTTTGTCCAGAATATGATTCATATGATATTTATTAACAAAGATTGGACTATAAATGGTAATTGCGCATTTAAAGTGCAAATAATGCAATTCTGAGTATCATTTTACAATTTAAATCATTCATCAATTCATTCTTAAGTAATTTCATCACAATATTCTACATTTAAACTCTATATTCTGTCTAAAATATGATTCCTATGTAATTTATTCGAAAAGGTTAGATTATACATGGTAATTACGAATATAAATTGCAAATAATGCAATTCTGAGCATCATTTGATTATTTCAATCATTTTCGAATACATTCTTAGTCTTTTCCTCACAGTAATGCACATTTAAACTCTTTATTCTATCTAAAAATACGTTTTATATGTTATTCATTTAAAAAGATTGGATTATACAAGGTAATTATGCATTTAAACTCTTTATTCTGTCTAGAATACGATTCATATGTTATTCATCTAAAAAGATTGGATTATACAAGATAATTACGCATATAATTGCATCATTTGAACATTTCAATCATTTCTGGATTCGTTCTATATCATTTTATCACAATCTAAATTTAAACTCTTTATTCCGAATAAAATATAATTTATATGTTATTTATTCAAAAAGATTGGATTATACAAAATAATTCCGCATATAAAGTGTAAAGAATGGACAGAAAGTGCAAATAATGCAATTTTGAGCATCATTTGACCATTTCAATCATTTATGGATTCATCCAAAGTCATTTTATCATAATAATCTACATTCAAAATCGTTATTTAGTCTAGAATATGAGTCATATGATATTTACTCAAAAAGATATGATTATACACAATGATTACGCATATAAATTGCAAATAATGCACAGAAAGTGCTAATAATGCAATTCTGAAAATCACTTGACCATTTCAATCGTTTTTGCATTCATTCTAAGTCATTTCATATGTTATTTATTCAAAAAGATTGGACTATACATGGTAATTACCCATCTGAAGTGCAAGTAATGCACATAAAGTGCAAATAATGCAATTTTGAGGATAATTTAACCATTTCAATCGTTTCTGGATTTGTTCAAAATCATTTCATCCACATTTAAACTCTTTATTTTGTCTAGAATATGATTAATATGTTATTTATTTAAAAAGATTGGATTATACAAGGTAATTGTGCATATAAAGTGCTAATAATGCACAGAAAGTGCAAATAATGCAATTATTTGCATCATTTGACCATTTCAATCGTTTCTGGATTCATTCTAAGTCAGTTCATCACAATAATCAACATTAAAACTCTTTATTCCGTATAAAATACAATACATATGTTATTTATTCAAAAATATTGGATTATACAAGGAAATTACGCATATAAAGTACAAATAATGGACAGAATGTGCAAACAATGCAATTCTGAGCATCGTTTGAGCATTTCAATCATTTATGGATTCATCCTAAGTCATTTCATCACAATAATCTATATTTAAACTTGTTATTCTATCTAGAATGCAATTCATATGTTATTTATTCAAAAATATAGGATTATACGTGGTAATTACACATATAAATTTCAAATAATGCACAGAAAGTGCAAATAATGCAATTCTGTGCATCATTTGACCATTTCAAACGTTTCAGAATTCATTCTTAGTCTTTAATTACAATAATCTACATTTTAACTTTTTATTCTATCCAGAATACGATTCATATTATATTTAATTAAAAAGATTGGATTATAAATGGTAATTACGCATATAAAGAGCAAATAATTCACAGAAAGTACAAATAATGTAATGCCCAGCCTCATTTGACCATTCCATTCATTTCTGGATTCATTCTAAGTCATTTCATCACAATAATCTACATTTAAACTCTTTATTCTGTTTAGAATAAAATTAATATTTTATTTATTCAAAAAGATTGGATTATACAAGGTAATTATGCATATAAACTGCAAATAATGCAATTCTGAGCATCATTTGACTATTTCAATCGTTTCTGGATTCATTCTAAGACATTTCATCACAATAATATACATTGAAACACATTATTCTTTCTACAAAACAATTAATATGTTATTTATTTAAAAAGATAAGATTATACATGGTAATTGCCCATTTGAAGAGCAAATAATGTACTGAAAGTGCAAATAATGCAATTCTGAGTATAATTTGACCATTTCAATCGTTTCAGGATTTATTCTAAGTCATTTCTTCACAATAATCTAGATTTAAATTCTTTATTGTCTCTAGAATACGATTAATATGTTATTTATTCAAAATGATTGGATTATATATGGTAATTACACATATAAATTGCTAATAATGCACATAAATTGCAAATAATGCAATTCTTTACATTATTTGACTGTTTCATTCGTTTCTGGATTCATTCTAAATCATTTCATAACAATAATCTACATTTAAACTCTTTATTCTGCCTAGAATACGATTGATATGTTATATATTCAAGAAGAATGGATTATACATGGTAATTTTGCATATAAAGTGCTAATAATGCAATTCTTTGCATCATTTGACCATTTCAATCATTTCTGGATTCATTCTAAGTAATTTCATCACAATAATCTACATTTAATCTCTTTATTCTCTCCAGAATACGATTAATATGTTATTTATTCAAAAAGATTTGAATATACTTGGTAATTACGCAAATAAAGTGCAAATAATGCAATTCTGAGTATCACTTGACAATTTCAATTGTTTCTGGATTCATTCTATGTCATTTCCTCTCAATAATCCAAATTTAAACTCTTATTCTGTCTGGAATATGATTCATATGTTATTCGTTAAAAAATATTATATTATACAAGGTAATTACGCATATAAAATGCAAATAATGCACAAAAAGTGAGAATAATGCAATTCTGAGCATCATTTGAACATTTCAATCGTTTCTGGATTCGTTCTATATCATTTCATCACAATAATCAACATCTAAACTCTTTATTCCGATTAAAATACAATACATATGTTATTTATTCAAAAATATTGGATTATACAAGTTAATTACGCATATAAATTGCAAATAATTAACAGAAAATGCAAATAATGCAATTCTGAGAATCATTTGAGCATTTCAATCATTTATGGATTCATCCTAAGTCATTTCATCAAAATAATCGACAGTTAAAGTATTATTCTGCCCAGAATACGATTCATATGTTATTTATTAAAAAATATGGGATTATACATGGTAATTACGCATATACATTTCAAATAATGCACAGAAAATGCAAATAATGCAATTTTGTGCCCCATTTGACCATTTCAAATGTTTCTGGATTCATTCTAAGGCATTTAATCACAATAATCTATATTTATACCCTTTATTCTATCAAGAATACAATTCATATGATATTTATTAAAAAAAGATTGGACTATAAATGGTAATTGCGCATATAAATTGCAAATAATGCAATTCTGAGTATCATTTGACCATTTCAATCGTTTCAGAGATTTATTCTAAGTCATTTCATCACAATAATGTACATTTAAACTCTTTATTCTATCTAGAGTACGATTAATTTGTTATTTATTGAAAAAGATTGGATTATACATGGTAATTGCGCATATAAAGTGCTTATGCTGCACAGAAAGTGCAAATAATGCAATTCTTTGCATCAGTTGACCATTTCAATCGTTTCTGAATTCATTCCAAGTCATTTCATCAGAATAATCTACATTTAAACTCTTTATTCTATCTAGAATACGATTAATATGTTATTTACTAAAAAAAAAATAGATTATACATTGTAGTTATGCATATAAACTGCAAATAATGCAATTCTGAGCATCATTTGACTATTTCAATCATTTCTGGATACATTATAAGATATTTCATCACAATAATATACATTTAAACACTTTATTCTGTCTACAATACAATTCATATGTTATTTATTCTAAAAGATTGGATTATACAAGGCAATTTCCCATATGAAGAGCAAGTAATGCACATAAAATGCAAATAATGCAATTCCGAGTATAATTTGATCATCACAATAATCTACATTTTAACTCTTTATTCTCTCTAGAATATGATTAATATGTTATTTATTCAAAATGATTGGATTATATATAGTAATTACGCATATAAAATGCTAATAATGCACATAAATTGCAAATAATGCAATTCTTTGCATCATTTGACCATTTCAATCGTTTTTGGATTCATTCAAAGTCATTTCATCACAATAATCTATATTTAAACTCATTATTCTTTCTAGAATACGATTAATATGTTATTTATTCAAAAAGATTGGATTATACATGGTAATTAAGCTTATAAAGTACTAATTGTGAAAACCCTAAAGATATTAATTGTGAGATAATGTAATTAAATAAAAATCTTCAAGCAAACAAATAAATATAAATAAATACGATTAAAAATCTAACTCAGATAATTAGCGGATAATCAACTCCCATAAAATTAGAAGTCCAATTCATTTCGAGTCCGATATAAAAATTAAATTTCGGCCAACGAATTTTAATCGTTGGCTTTTAAATGGGAGATGATTAAAATGTCCGCAAAATAATACTTTACAGATACTATGATATAATCGGACAATATATGATCCCAAACCCAAATCAAATAACTTGAGTTTATTTTCTTATTTCTTTTATTTTATTTTTAAAGATGTTTTTAGTTTAGGGATTTAAGTCAGAATAATTTTCATACTTAATTAAAACACTGTTAGAAAATTGATTAAACTTGTTAACTGTTTTTCCAAACCAAACAAATGTGACACGTCTATTTATCGTGTAGTTAAGACTTATAGGATTCGTCACAACGTCTATCTTCACATTGTTTATAAATCAAAATTTAGTAAATTAACTCTAAAAGTAATCACAATACTATTAAATCAAACTTTCCACACAATAGTTTTATAAAACAAACTATAGCAAAATTATTCCAAGAATATTTCCTAAACTAACATTTCTGCACAACTAGTTCAGATGAAATTTTGTCAAATTGTTTCTAGAAAATAATTACTAAACTTAATATATTTTAAAACAGAATCCATTCTCTAAAAATCCTAGGTCCAACTCTTCTTAAATCAGAACCTAAATTCCCTCGTAAATGTCTAGGATTTAAGTTTGGTTTTGCACACAGTAACCAGAATGGGATAGATCGTTAGAGTAGATTTTAACGTGTGAGTTTCGTTCGTCAGGTGCACCACAAGACTTCTCTGGACCGGTGGACGACTTCTATCCCGAACACGAGATTACAGGAGCTGGTCAGGAGTTCACCAACCTTCCAGCAGAGTAGTTACTTCTGCACTCCACTTTTCCAGGTGTGGTAGTCTTTTTATGACCTGTGTGGATATCTTTTGAGACTTTGTTATTCTTTAGAGAAGAATTATGAATTTCCTTAAATTGAGCCCTTTTAAAAAGGATAAATGTTTTTCTCAATCAAAATAATATTTAGCAATTAGTTAGTATGTAGTATTTTATTGTGGACTAGTTAGTACCTTTTTCCAGGCGTGTCAATAAAGGTACTACCTAACGGCACTCCATTGGCAACATCCCGGTACCGTGCGATGCAGATCTCTGCCACTGATCATGGTTGAGGCCCCCGGAGAATTCAGGGCGAGTTATACTCGCGGGTAGTTATCTTAGGCACATATATTTTTAGCAAAACATAATTTTACTAGATTGTAGCACGGCAGACCTTCGAGGTCCAGAGGTTATCCTCAATGGCACCCGAATACAATCATCACTTACAATATAAATTGTTCCTGAAAACTTACAATATTGCTAAACATTTAGTAACACTTGAATGACATTTATTAATGTGACTTTTATATAAACACTTGTTCTAATCTTTTGAATAGCCTATTCCCAAAAGACTAGTTCACTTTACCACCACTGAGTATTTGCGTACTCAGCCCCACATAATTGTTTGTGGAGCAGGTTCAGGTTTGATAGACTTAGTAGAGGAGCACTTGAAGATCAAGCCGAGCTGGAATAGTTTCTTTCCGCTGTGCATTGTTATTTTGTTTGTATGTTGGCTGGACATTTTGACGTGTAAATACTTTACCAGCCCCTTTTTGATGTATGAACAATACTTCCTTTATTTTGTGATATTATTTGTGGATTATCTGTTCTGTGACACTGTTTATTTAGCCTTACGTGTGTACAGTAGAGTGTACACGCGTGGCGGGGCTGTCCATCCCTTATTGCGGCTTGGTTCGGGGTGTGACACTAATAATGCACAGAAAGTACAAATAATGTAATTCTTTGCATCATTTGACCATTTCAATCGTTTATGGATTCATTCTAAGTCATTTTATCACAATAATCTAGATTTAAACTCTTTATTCTGTCTAAAATTTGATTCTTATATTATTTACTCAAAAAGATTTGAATATACATGGTGATTAAGCATATAAAGTGCAAATAATGCAATTCTAAGAATCATTTGACCATTTCAATTGTTTCTGGATTCATTCTAAGTCATTTCCTCTCAATAATCCACATTTAAACTCCTTATCCCATATGAAATATGATTCTTATGTTATTCGTTCAAAAAGATTGGATTATACAAGGTAATTCTGCATATAAAATGCTAATAATGCACATATAAAGTGCAAATAATGCAATCTTTGCATCATTTGACCATTTCAATCATTTCTAAATTCATTTAAATCATTTCATCACAATAATATACATTTAAAATCGTTATTCGGTCTAGAATACGAGTCATACGATATTTACTCAAAAAGATAGGATTATACACAATAATTACGCAAATAAATTGCAAATAATGCACAGAAAGTGGAAATAATGTAATTCTGAGTATCATTTGAGCATTTCAATCGTTTATGCATTCATCCTATGTCATTTTATGACAATAGTCTACATTTAAACTCGTTATTCTGTCTATAATACGTTTCATATGTTATTTATTGAAAAATATAGGATTAGGCATGGTACTTACGCTCAAATAATGCACAGAAAGTGCAAATAATGCAATTCTGTGCATCATTTGTTCATTTCAAACGTTTCTGGATTCATTCTAAGTCATAATCGCAATAATCTATATTTAAACTCTTTATTCTATCCATGGGTGTGTTTGGATTGCTGGAAGAAAGAAGAAGAAGAAGAAGGAAGAAGAAGAAAAAAAATTATAAACAATCCAAACTCTTCACAAAGTTACACATTTCCCAATACTTCTTCCCACTTCTTCCCTTCTTCTCTTCTTCCCACACCTATCCAAACACATCCTAATATGACTCATATGATATTTATTAAAAAAGAATGAATTATACATGGTAATTTCGCATATAAATTGCAAATAATGCAATTATGCGCATCATTTGACCATTTCAATCGTTTCTGGAGTTATTCTAACTCATTTCATCATAATAATCTAAATTTAAAATCTTAATTATGTTTATAATTCAATTCATATATTATTTATTCATAAAGATTTGATTACACATGGTAATTACCCATGTTAAATGCAAGTAATGCACAGAAACTGCAAATAATGCAATTCTGAGTATCAGTTGACCATTTCAATCGTTTCTGGATTTATTCTAAGTCATTTCATCACAATAATCAACATTTAAGCTCTCTTTATTTATCTAGAATACGATTAATATGTTATTTAATAAAAAATATTTGATTATACATAGTAATTATATATGCATATAAACTGCAAATAATGCAATTCTGAGCATCATTTGACTATTTCAATGGTTTCTAAATTCATTCTAAGACATTTCATCACAATAATATAAATTTAAACTCTTTATTCTGTCTACAATACAATTCATATGTTATTTATTTAAAAACATTGGATTATACATGGTAATTACGCATATAAAGTGCTAATAATGCATAGAAAGTGCAAATAATGCACAGAAAGTGCAAATAATGCAATTCTTTGCATCATTTGACCATTTCAATCGTTTTATGGATTCATTCTATGTCATTTCATCACAATAACCTACATTTAAACTCTTTATTCTGTCTATATTTTTTTCATATGTTACTTATTCAAAAAGATTTGAATATACATGGTAATTATGCATATAAAATGAAAATAATGCAATTCTAAACATCATTTGACAATTTCAATTGTTTCTGGATTAATTCTAAGGCATTTCCTCTAAATAATCCTCATTTAAACTCTTTATTCTTTCTAGAATACGATTCGTATGTTATTCGTTCAAAAAGATTGGATTATACAAAGTAATTACGCATATAAAGTGCTACCAATGCACAGAAAGTGCAAATAATGCACAAAATGTGCAAATAATGCAATTCTGAATATCATTTGACCATTTCAATCGTTTCAGGATTAAATCTAAGTCATTTCATCACAATAATCTACATTTAAACTCTTTATTCTCTCTAGAATATGATTAAATATGTTATTTTTTTTTCAAAATGATTGGTTTATATATGGTAATTACGCATATAAAGTGCTAATAATGCACATAAAGTACAAATAATGCAATTCTTTGCATCATTTGACAATTTCAATCGTTTCTTGATTCATTCCAAGTCATTTCATCACAATAATCTAGACTTAAACTCTTTATTTTTTCTAGAATACGATTAATATGTTATTTATTAAAAAAATGGATTATACATGGTAATTAAGCATATAAAGTTCTAATAATGCACAAAAATAAGAAATAATTATATTCTTTGCGTCATTTAACCATTTCAATCGTTTATGGATTCATCCTAAGTCATTTCATCACAATAATCAACATTTAAACTCGTTATTCTGTCTATAATACGATTCATATGTTATTTATTAAAAAAATATAGGATTATACATGATAATTACGCATATAAATTTCAAATAATGCACAGAAAGTGCAAATAATGCACTTCTGTGCATCATTTGATCATTTCAAACGTTTCTAAATTCATTCTAAGTTATTTATTCACAATAATCTACATTTAAACTCTTCATTCTTTTCACAATACGATCCATATGATATTTATTAAAAAAGATTGGATTATAAATGGTAATTACGCATATAAAGAGAAAATAATACACAGAAAGTGCAAATAATGTAATTCTGAGCCTCATTTGAACATTTCATTCGTTTCTGGATTCATTCTAAGTCATTTCATCACAATAATCTTAATTTAAATTCTTTATTCTGTCTAGAATATGATTCATATGTTATTTATTTAAAAAGATAGAATTATACATGGTAATTTCGCATATAAAGTGCAAATAATGCAATTATGTGCATCATTTGACCATTTCAATCGTTTCTGGAGTCATTCTATGTAATTTTATCACAATAAACTACATTTAAATACTTTATTCTATCTAGAATATGATTCATACTTTATTTATTCAAAAAGATAGAATTATTCACAATAATTACGCATATAAATTGCAAATAATGCAATTTTGAGAATCATTTGACCATTTCTATTGTTTTTACATTCATTCTAAGTTATTTTATTACAATAATCAATATTTAAACTGTTAAGTAAGTTTATAATACAATTCATATGTTATTTATTCATAAAGATTGGATTATACATGGTAATTACCAATATGAAGTGCTAGTAATGCACAAAAACTTCAAATAATGTAATTCTGAGTATCATTTGACCATTTCAATCGTTTTTAAATTAATTATAAGTCATTTCATCACAATAATCTACATTTGACACTTTATTATGTCTAGAATCTGATTAATATGTTATTTATTTAAAAATATAGGATTATACATAGTAATTGCGCCTATAAAGTGCTAATAATTCACAAAAAGTGCAAATAATGCAATTCTTTACATCATTTGACCATTTTAATCGTTTATGAATTCATTCGAAGTCATTTCGTCACAATAATCTACATTCAAACTCTTTATTCTTCCAAAAATATGATTCATACGTTATTTATTCGAAACGATTTGAATATACGTGGTAATTACGCATATAGTGTGCTAATAATGCACAGAAAGTGCAAATAATGCAATTCTTTGCATCATTTGACCATTTCAATCGTTTCTGGATTCATTCTAAATCATTTTATCATAATAATCGATATTTAACTTCTTTATTCTGTCTAGAATAAGATTCATATGTTATTTATTTAAAAATATTGGATTACACGTGGTAATTATGCATATAAAGTGCAAATAATGAAATTCTGAGCATTATTTGACTTTTTCAATAGTTTCTAGATTAATTCTAAGACATTTCATCACACTAATATACATTTAAACTCTTTATTCTGTCTACAATACGATTCATGTGTTATTTATTTAAAAAGATTGGATTATACATGGCAATTGCCCATATGAAGAGCAAGTAATGCACAGAAAGTGCAAATAATGCAATTCTGAGTATAATTTGACAATTTCAGGATTTATTCTAAGTCATTTCTTCAGAATAATCTATATTTAAACTCTTTACTATGTCTAGAATACGATTAATATGTTATTTATTCAAAAAGATTGGATTATACATGGTAATTATGCATATAAACTGCAAATAATGCAACTCTGAGCATCATTTGACTATTTCAATTGTTTCTGGATTAATTTTAAGACATTTCATCACAATAATATACATTTAAACTCTTTATTCTGTCTACAATACAATTCATATGTTATTTATTCAAAAAGATTGGATTATACACGGTAATTACCCATATGAAGAGCAACTAATGTATAGAAAATGCAAATAATGCAATTTAGAGTATCATTTTACTATTTCAATCATTTCTGGATTTATTCTAAGTCATTTCTTCACAATAATTCTACATTTAAACTCTTTATTCTCTCTAGAATACAATTAATATGTTATTTATACAAAATGATTGGATTATATTTGGTAATTACGCATATAAATTGCTAATAATGCACATAAAGTGCAAATAATACAATTCTTTTCATCATTTGACAATTTCAATCATTTTCGGATTCATTCCAAGTCATTTCATCTCAATAATCTACATTTAAACTTTTTATTCTTTCTATAATACGATTAATGTGTTATTTATTCAAAAAGATTGGATTATACAAGGTAATTACGCATATAAAGTGCTAATATTGCACAGAAAGTACAAATAATGCAATTATGAGCATCATTTGACCATTTCAATCATTTATAGATTTATTGTAAGTCATTTCATCAACAATAATCTACATTTAAATACTTTATTCTGTCTAAAATTCGATTCATATGTTATTCATTCAAAAAGATTTGAATATATATGGTAATTACGTATATAAAGTGCAAATAATGTAATTCTGAGCATCATTTGACAATTTCAATGGTTTCTGGATTCATTCTAAGTCATTTCCTCTCAATAATCCACTTTTAAACTCTTTATTCTGTCTATAATACGATTCGTTTGTTATTCATTCAAGAAGATTGGATTATATATGGTAATTACGCATTTAAATTTCAAATAATGCACAGAAAGTGCAAATAATGCAATTCTGTGCATCATTTGATCATTTCAAATGTTTCTAGATACATTCTAAGTCATTTAATCACAATAATCTACATTGAAACTCTTTATTCTATCCCGAATACGATTCATATGATATTTATTAAAAAAGATTTGATTATAAATGGTAATTATGCATATAAAGAGCAAATAATTCACAGAAAGTGCAAATAATGTAATTCTGAGCCTCATTTGACCATTTCAATCGTTTCTGGATTTATTCTAATTCATTTCTTCACAATAATCTACATTTAAACTCTTTATTCTGTCCAAAATACGATTCCTATATTATTTATTCAAAAATATTGGACTATACATAGTAAATATGCTTACGCATATAAATTGTAAATAATGCAATTCTCATCATCATTTGACCATTTCAATTGTTTCTGAATTTATTCTAAGTCGTTTCATTACAATAATCCATATTTAAACTCTTTATTCTGTATATAATACGATTCATATGTTACTCATTCAAAAAGTTTGGATTATAGAAGCTAATTACGCATATATAGTTCAAATAATGCACAAAAAGTGCAAATAATGCAATTATGTGCATCATTTGACCATTTCTATCATTTCTCGATTAATCCTAAGTAATTTCGTCACAATAATCTACATTTAAAATTTTTATTCTGTCTAGAATATGATTCATATGTTATTTATTCAAAAAGATTGGATTATGCATGGTCATTGCACATATAGGGTGCAAATAATGCACAGAAAGTGCAAATAATGCAATTCTGAGCATCATTTGACCATTTCAATCGTTTCTTGATTCATTATAAATCATTTAATCATAATAATCTACATTTAAACTCTTTATTCCGTATAAAATACAATTCATATGTTATTTATTTAAAAAAATTAGATTATACAAGGTAATTATGCATATAAATTGCAAATAATGCAATTCTGACCATAATTTGACCATTTCTATCGTTTCTCGATTCATTCTAAGTTATTTCATCACAATAATCTACATTTAAACTCTTTATTCTGTCTAAAATACGATTCATATGTTATTTATTCAAAAAATTTGGATTATACATGGTAATTAAGCATATGAAGTGCAAATAATGCACATAAAGTGCAAATAATGCAACTCTCATCATCATTTGACCATTTCAATCATTTCTGGATTCATTCTAAGTCGTTTCGTCACAATAATCTACATTTAAACTCTTTATTCTGTCTAAAATACGATTGATATGTTATTTATTCAAATAGATTAGATTATACGTGGTAATTACACATATAAAGTGCAAATAATGCACAGAAAGTGCACATAATGCAATTATGAGTATCATTTTACCATTTCAATTGTTTTCTGGATTCATTCTAAGTAATTTCATGACTATAATCTATATTTAAACTCTTTATTCTATTATAAATATGATTAATATGTTATTTATTCAAAAAGATTGGATTATACATAGTAATTATGCATATAAAATGTAAATAATATAATTATGAGCATCATATGAGCATTTGAATCGTTTCTGGATTCATTCTAAATCAGTTCATCACAATGATTTTATATATGGGGTTGAATGTATTGTCCTAGAATTTATCATCCCTTCATTCTTTGGAATTATTCGTTTTTCTTTTTTTTTTCCTATTTTTCAAAGCCTAACTAACTTTCTAATTTTGTCACTCATCTCATCATCCCCTGGTGTTATCATGGAGGGTGTATTTTTCCCTCCCCTCTTGAGCGTATTATGTCGTTCAGTCCCCCCCCCCCAGCTCATGATGGCCTACTACCCACCCCTCCCTGTGACATCCCTGAATTTTAAGACCTGTTTGCAATACATCGAATTCTAAGGTTCTATTTGAAAAATGTCCATGTTTATCCACTTTGAAAATATCTTTTTGATCTTATCCAATTTGAAAATATCTATTTGATCTTATCCACATTTTTAGTAGCTAAGTAATCAATATTTATATAAATAATTTCTGATAATTAATATCTTTATGAATAGGCTCAGTTATTTTTATAAATAGTATTAATATTTTCAGAAATAATAGCTAAGTAATTCCTTCTGCTTACTTAGCCATTAAGTAATCTAGAATATTTACCATTTTAGCCAGATCTCTACTATAAATAGACCCCAGCCTCATTTCATTTCATTTCGTATATCATTTCTGTTTCTCTCTCTTCCTAGCAAACTGTGAATACCACCTTGGCTTTGAATAGTCGGCCATTTTGAATTCGAGTTCTACGTCGCAGTTATAGTCGTCTCGATTTGCTCGTGCTATGGATCGTTCAGTCAAGTAACCGGACTTCTCTATAATTAGTTCCGTATTGCTTGATTTGATTACCGCTTGGCTTTGCTTGCATGTGTATGCACGTGTGTGGTTGTCTTTTTATGACGTGTGGATGCCTTTTGAGATTTTGTTATTCTTTTGATTGGAACTAGCAAATTTGATTATGAAATATAAAAGTGATTTGGAATAACTGAAAATGGATGATAAAAGTGAAACAGAATGAGACCGAGTAGTTAAGTTGTTTTACTTGTGGTTTCCATTATCGGGAGATTGCACCCCAGCTTAATACCGGTGGTCTCCTTATGATAGCAATCACAGGCAACGCATACTGATCTACTCTGCTATTCAGCCACTAGGCGAATTAGCGGTTATTTGGTATATATTCGTTTTGGTTGGACTGGCTGGAACCATTAGGTGTGTGGAAGCGGACTACCCCACGGAACTCCGCGGTAGTAACCCAATACTGGTGTATACTAGCCCCCACTTAGTGCACGGTGGAGGGCAGGAGCGGTTGCAAAGCAATCAGGGTCGGGTGCCTATACATTAGGTATACGCTCGATGGGTAGGATCGATTAAGCACAGGTACGGTCATGAAATACAATATGGTGGACTTGGCGTGAGACATTTTCCCCAGGTCTAAGTAAGGATTGAGACATGTAGGGTGGATTTGGCACGGGAATTATTCCCGCAGGGTTGGAGTTTTGTAAGGTGGATACTCTCGTATTATATTATATGATATTCCTCAAGAAAGTACACCGAATCACATCCAGTCATGTTTAATTTGCTTTAACAACTAATATAGAGAAGCTGCGTCGTTAAATAACCGGTTACTGAGCTTTGTAGCTGACATCCGTTTTGTTCCTTTTCTGCTTGCGACGTAGGTTGACGGGCCGTCGGATGGATGCAGAAGATACCGTCCCACCGTCTCGCCCCGTGTGTCGGTGTATCGGCGCGGGGTGTGACACTCCCTCCCTACACATATTATTTTTTAGTATTATTTTCCTAATTGTTTTAGGTCTGAAGTCTAATTGTCCTTGTTCTGAATGCTAATTATCCGGATAAATATATTAACCACGATAATTAATATCTTTTTTTTTCCGGAACAATTATATATTAACAAGGACAATTAAACATATTAACTAGGATAATTGAACATATCAATTAGGACAACTAACATACTAATCAGGACAATAAATATTTTTTTAGTCTGGGATTAGGGGATCAACTTGGGTGTGGGAGGGAAAGAAGCGTATGCATCAGGAGGATAAGGGTGCATATGCGTTGGATGATAGGGAGTGCATACGCACTGGATGACACAAATGGAGATCAGATGCAAAAATTGAAATAATTAGTATCATAATTACTTCTAGGACAATTAGTTCTATTTTTTCAAACAGTTAAAATATGTAGGAGTTCATTTAGTATCAAAATCAAGGACAATTAGTAGTATTTTCTAAGATAGTTAAAATATCTACGAGAACAGCTAGTATCATATTGTAGGATAATTAATATTATTTTACATGATAGTTAAGATATGTACGAGGATAATTCAAAATCTAAGACAATTAATATAAGTTTGTAATACACTGTGATGGGTTGTGAAGCCAACATAAGGTGGGGTGGGGGCTAGTGGTGGGGGATCCCTATCCTGTGCCGCGCGGCACCATGCCGCGCACCAATCCGAGCCGTACGATCCGATCTCGACGGTTAGATTTTTTCGGACCTTACAATCAGGTTACATGTACGGGGCTCCCTTATCCATTGGATTTAATTTGGACGGTCTGGATTTCTGCGCTGCACGGTGCCGCGCGGCACAGGATTTGGTTCCAGTGGTGTGGGGGGACAATATGGGAAAAGTATGTAGGTACTGGATAATAGACCATGGGGATTAGAGACAAAAATGGAAATACAGACGCTGGTCAAATTTCTAAAAATGAAAAAGAAAAAACATGCAATGAGGGAGGATGCTGAGGAAGGAATAGTCCTAATTAAGTAATTCCGTTTTAATAAAATTTGAGAGATGATTTTCTATTAATTTATTATTGAATTTCCAATACTTATTTATCATGCTTTTATAAGAAAAATATAATTTTTTTTTTCAGACGTAGTTACCAATACTCCTGTTCTCTGTATGTAAATATATAAATTAATGTGAATACAACATTATTGCATGGATTCAATCAAACCAAGATTCAGTATATCTTTAAACTTAATACCTTGCTTAATACAGTACAATAAATAATAGCGTATGTACATCCAAGCGCCTGTGCTGTAGGTCAAATCCAAATTAAATCTGTATCCATGGCATCAAAGAGAGCGCCAGTTCTTGCCGCTATGCTTTTTTGTGTATCCTATAGTTTGTTGATTACAGGACAAGATCTATCAAAACATCTAGTTATAGAAAATGGCTCTAAGGTAACTTTGATTTTTTTTTTTTTGTGTGTTTGCTCTGCTTATCTTATTTTACTAGTGTTAAACCTTTATATACAAAATTTGCTCCATATTCCTCGATTTTTAGTCATAATTACATATATGACAGCTTTAGGGGCGTTTCAGGTTAGCATTCAATTTTTTTTAGAGAAAACATATTAAAACAGAAGAATATCATGAGAAATTAGTCTTTCACGGCATCACTCTGGTTTATCGGTGATCCTCATCATCTGTTTTCTAATCGCTCATTGCAACAAAAAAAATGAAAGATTTAGTACATGAAATTTCAATATCAAAATGAGTATAAAATTATAAATTAAATAATCTATATAGTTGTTTGTACTTCGTACAGCTAAAAGGTCCACTCATTGGAGATGCAAAACCAAACAAGTCATCTGCAAGAACTACTCGAGATTCTCCAATTAAAGCAGCATCTGACAGCTATACCCATGTATGTATATCAGTTTTTAATATTTATTGCAATATATTAGACGGTGTCGCAAGGAGCAAGTTCATGTCGAAATTTTGTTTGTATTGTTTTGTAGGTTGCGGGTTACCAGAGCAAAGGAATAAATGGTAATACATGGTGGCATGGTGTGAGAGCAAAAATAAGTGTATGGAATATACAGGATGTGCAACCCATGTCACAAAGCTCGGCTTACATTGCAGCTATTAGCAATTGGGATGGGCTAGAATATGTCGCAGCTGGAGTTCATGTATGTCAATTACTGAATTTGCTTTTATTTTTCCACGTGGACGTAGTATAACGGGGGAGATATACGGTCTATTTTCCTTCTTTAGGCTGTGTTTGGATTGGAGTGAGAAGAAGAGAATAAAGAAAGAAAGGCCCAAATTTATTATTAAACAATTCAAACTCTTCACAGAGTTACGCATTTCACAATACTTCTTGTTTGGACTATATATATGGATCATACATTATCGAATAGACAAATATTTCATTTTTAGTTCAATAAATTTAAATTCTTGTTATGATTATTGTTGTTATTATTATTATTAGTATTAGTATTATTATTATTATTATTATTATTATTATTATTATTATTATTATTATTATTATTATTATTATTGTTGTTGTTATAATTGTTATTGTTATTGTTGTTGTTGTTGTTGTTGTTGTTGTTGTTGTTGTTGTTGTTGTTGTTGTTGTTTATATGTTAGGGATTAATATAAGCAAAATAGTTTTGTTACACGACATTTCAAGTTTTAATATAGTTGTAGAAAATTTGATTTAATCATCAATTTTCTTAGTCATCAAACAATATAAGAATTTTGCTGATTAAACTTATATTTATATTGATAGCCAAACAAAAAAAATAATCATATTTAAAAGTAGTTGACATTTAATATTTTTTATTTAAGCAAATTTTCACAATAATCATTATCAACGCAAAGTTAGTATAAGAATTGAATGCAGAGCAATACATTAAAATGTCAAAACGAAAAAAAAAAAACGAAGAGTTGATGCAAAATCATTATCTTGTCCCCCATTAAATATATCACAAAAAGACTACTATGAGATGTTATATTGGCCGGACTCTGTTTTTCCTATTTTGTTTGCTTTTAGATCATTTGAAATTCTTATAATTTGCATGTACTTTCTTTCTTAACAATATTTAGGTATACCCACGGATATACAACAATAGGGACTTGCGTTTCTTCACATATTGGAGGGTTAGTTCTTATATATTTAAGCACAATCGAGAAGATTTAAAAAATTAAAATTCATCCTACTTAATTTTAAAATTTTAAATATGCTCAAAATGTTTTCAATTGATCAGAATTGAAACTTACTAGGACGAAGACTGATTTCTTAACACATTATTATTAGATTTGACACTGTGGGCTTTATATGGGATAGAATAATTGTATTATTTGAACATATAAAATATTGGAAATTGATTACTGCCGTCTGCAGTTTTATCATCCCTGTCATCGCTAAATATAAAGTGATTATATACAGCAAACAAAGTAAACACATAGACGATCTAAGTGAACACATACAAATAAATAAGTTCAATAAAATTAAGTTGAATATGCATGTAAACTTCTGAACAAGTGACGTCAACACTTATTTGTTTGTAAGTATTTACTTAGATCGTCTATATGTTCACCTTATTTGTTGTATATGTTCACTTTGTTTTTAGCGATGACTGAGACGATATATTTGTCGATGGCACTTATAATTCCTGTAAAATATTCGAATAATTGTGCCCAAATTGTTTCAGACAACTAAGGATGGCACAGAGGGCTGTTACAATGATTACTGCCCCGGATTTGTAATAGCAAACGGCTCCAACCTTTTGCCAGGACAAGCCTTGGCTCCGCTATCGAATTATGGCGGCGAGATGAGATACATTACAATTAGGATAAAAAAGGTCCGTGGTACTATTTAATTCTAAATCCACATAATAAGTAGATACAAGTGAAAATAAAAGTTATAGTCTTCTCAATCACAATTGAATATATAGTGCAGATCAATTAATGGTTCAGAAGAAAATGGACGACAGTTTTTTATAATTTTTTTTTTTTGAAATAAAAGGCTACTTTATTTATAGAGGTTTTAGTTCATAAATTAGAATTTATCTCTCTTCCACATCCCGCGGGAATTGAACCCTCTAAAATAACGACAAAGCCACTAACTATTTGTGGTGGACTCCGCTTTCCAATTTCTTATAAAATTAGGATTACAATTACATAAGACAATACTAGGAAGCTCTCCTCATCCGGGGAATGGGATCTAGTCTCGCGCGGGACCGTCCAGCGCATAGATCATAGTCGTGTGATTTAATCTCAATGGCAAAGGGAGCCCCGTGCATGTAACCAGATTGATAGGCTCGAACCGTCCAGATCAGATCTGACGGTTTTAAGACTGCGCTGGACGGTCCCGCGCGGGAGCAGATACGGATCCCGGGGTTCCAAAATATCTAATGCAAAAAGTATACATGAGGTGCAGCAGCGGAGCAGCACCCTTATATGCTCATTATCTGTTATTTTTTGTACTCAACTTCTGTCTTTTCTGAGGGGAGAAAACTCATTATCTGTCATATTGTACTCTCAACTTTTGTCTTTTCTGATTAAAAAAAATAATGTAGGATGAAAAAACTGGGGATTGGTCATTATACAGAGAGGACGAAGGGGGCACTATTGGGGGCATGACATTGCTAGGTTGGTGGCCTCAGAGTCTTTTCAAGAGCTTATCTGACCGAGCAAACGTAATTCAATGGACAGGAGAAGTCAATTATCAATACAACGAGACAGGTCCTTCCATGGGCAGTGGGCATTTCTCCGACGAGCACGAGGGAAAAGCAGCAGGTTTCTTTGACGTTTGTGGCTTTGATAGTTCTGGATTGAAATACATTTATGCCTACAGACCTATTCCATTGGTAGACAAATCATATTGTTATGACATTTCTCCTTGGTATGATCCTGATTTCAACTATCCTGCAGTAATAACTCATCACTTCTTTTACGGTGGACCAAGCGGCTGCTCCCGGTAAGAGTAAAGGAAGTATGTATATGTCTGTAGTGTGTATCGAGCTTCGGAGTTAAAATAAATGTATGGCTTGTGGTTTGCAATTTATTTGATCAATAAAATATATTAGAATATTGGATTATATATATATATGCATCGAATGACAAGGTTATGACTGAGTATGCTTCTCGTCTATGAAGTTGATGGCAACTAAAATATTCCTTTCATAATTGATTTATTTATTTTCACCTTTTTAAACTATCATTGGATCAAAGCTTTCTATCATAACTAAATCAGTGGGAAAAACATACTTAGATACGTTTATCAAAAAATAAAAAAAAATCAAATGGTGCGCAAGAGTTTCAACACAACAGTTAAAATATATGTATTTTAAGTTTTAACTTAAAATAACAAAAAGTTTTTTTTAAAAAAAATAAAGGAGTCGATATAATGATTTTTACTAAGGGTGCGTTTGGATAGGTGTGAGAAGAAGGGAAGAAGGGAAGAAGTGGGAAGAAGTATTGGGAAGTGTGTAACTTCGTGAAGAGTTTGGATTGTTTATAATTTTTTTTCTTCCCATCTTCCTTCTTCCTCTTCTTCTTCTTTCATCCAAACGCACCCTAAGAAATTTAGCGTGGATATGATTGTATATTTTGGCCGAACAACCATCGTTCGAGTGTTCTTTCTACTTAATTTCTTCGTAGTCTACCATCTCAAACGTTTTTAACGATCAAATTGCTCATTATTGTGAAACTGGATGACAAAATGAGTATGAATAGTGTAAGAGCAAAACAACTAAAATAAAATCATTATACATGTATATAAGCTAAAGAAATCAGAATGAATAATAATATAAAGCACTCAGGACGTTGAAAAAGCATAATTGACAAACTAAAGCCTTAATCACTTGAGATAGTATTAATTATAATTTATAGTATTAATTAAAATCCATGGCCTCTATTTCTATAATTGAAAATAATTTTTTTCATTTTCTATAATTAAAAATAGTTTTCTCTTTTTTAAAAAAATATATTAAAAATAGTCCTACCAATCATTATTAAAATATATTAAAAATAGTCCTACCAATCATTATTTAATTTAACAATTAAATATATTTGAAAAATATAAGATAGTTTATGCTGAATTATTGTCATAAAATAAACATTTGCTGAGACTTATGCCTAGTTTTTATTTTTAAAAAAATTATTTTTTGGGACTAGGAAGCGACTGTGCTCTAAGCTCGCTTCTTTGTAATTGTGCAGCACAACATGTGAATTCACTGTAAATTATTCCTCATAATATAATTTACCTATAGTTTTTTTAAATATATTTCATTTTAAATCAAATAATTTTTTTTTAAAATTAATATTATTTTCATTTAAAACGAAGGGTTGGTAAACTTATATGATTATTCACATCTAACTTTTAAACAATCAATGGTCCATAACAAATATGTTAAACTAAATGTTTACACCTCTGGTCTATTGTTTACACTCTTATATAAATTAGTATTTTAAAGTAGTAGAGATTTATGCACCGGATGATATTATCCAGCAGCAACTACCTAGACGAAAAGAAAAAAAAAACTGGTTGATATATCATCCAAAAAAAAAAAAAAATGGTTGATCTCCCACAAGACCATTGCTATAGATGCTCTTCAACAAAAGGTTCAGTTATGTGTTACTGCTGCTACTTTAATCCAAACTGGTGGTAATTAAAATGCTTATCAAATTAATGGAACTATCATGAACGTTCAATGAGGCATTACATTAAATGCTCCGTACCATGATCATGAGTCAATTTAATAAAAATATATACTATTGAAAAGGGATCCATCAAAATATTTATATATATGCATGGTAAAAAATATTTTGAAATGGTGGACATTATATATCTTATCTATATGCCATACTATAAGAAAGGATTGCTAAAATACTACGTGTAGCACAAAATGGCTCTGTGCAACACATTCGTTCTTGACTTTTTTTTTTGTTTCAAACAATCAATTCGAACCATTGAATATTTTTTTATATTGAAATCAATAAGAAACAAAATTTTACATTTTTTTAAAAAACCTTTTTACTATTTTTTCATAGCCTTAAGAAATATTTGATCTAATTAATTCTGACCCTAATATCCACGGTATTAAAAATAAAAAAATAATTATAGGCTCTGTTTGCATGGGAGTAAGAATAAGGAAATAGTTTCCTTCTTACTCCCAAATTTATTATAAACAATCCAAACTCTTCACAAAATTACACACTTCCCAATACTTCTTTCCTCTTATTCCCGCACCCTCCAAACGGAGCCATAATGAAAGAACTCGAAAACAAATATAGAACTTAGTTTCAATAAGATTTTAATATGGAGAAGTTGTTGTACAATTCGATTCGTATGCTTGAAAAAAAAATGTAAAATGTTGCTCAGTAGCTAATATGTTCTCTATGTATCATTTTATAACAATTCTTAATAAGGCTTATATATAATCCTAGATTAAAGATAATCATATTATACATTTCTTAAGTTTGGCAAAGCATATATCATGTATGCCTAAATTGCTGGATTATTTCTTCATAACGGTCTGTTCAACACTAGCCCATTTTAATCTGGAGGGCTCGGTTTTGTCGAGAACTTTCATAGTTTCATTAATCAAACAATATGTTAGTAAAACTATAAGTGATTAATTATTTGATTATATTAATGATACGATTTATTTTGTAATTCGGTGATGAACTTTTATTAATATCAAACAATTAATATGTTAATAAAAAAAAGTGATTATCTGATTATACAAATGATGCAATTTATTTTGTAATTCGATCGGTGATGTATTTAATTTTACTGATATTGAGTACTGGACGGAAACCTAAAAAAGCCTTCTCGTAAACAAGCAAACTAAAAAAGCGAAGATCGATAATACTTACTAGTTATTAAATAAATGGCTACTGAGTAATATTTATTGCAATTAGATAATTGCCATCATCGCCATTCGCCAATTCGCCATCTCTATTTCTTCCATATCAACATCAACAATTTATATGTAAAACTATCTATCATGAAGAAGTTCAATTATCTACTGATAGCTCCTAGATAGCCTCCTATCAAGATTTCGAAAAAAAAAAAGTTCAATGACGTAAATTAAGTTTAATTTTAAATATTTATTTTAATAAATTTTATTTTGAATATTACAGATGAATATTATTGCACTGTCGCGATTGTAACTTGATTTATAACTTTTTTTGTTTTTAATTGTAGAGACATCTTAATAATTGTGCGCACGGTATATACCTTACATTCTTATATAAATATTTTTATATATATATAAAAAAAATTCATGATTACAAGTATGATGGCACAACATTAATGATACAATAAAATGATTAAGAGTCTGAATATCCCTCAAATTTTAATGGGAAAAAGAAAATGAAAGTTTGGAACATTAGTCCTAACTTTCATACTTTGAAAAGTACACATCAACGAACTTTGAAGGATTCTACATACGACTCCCTAGTGTGTGTTGACTTCGTCGACTTCAATTATATGAATTGAAGACTTGAAGCCTTCCCAACGAAGGGACAACCGGATAAGGTAAAATAAAGACAAGGAGACGGAGGGAGGAAGGGAGAGAGAAGGGGAGAGAGATGGCCAACACGATAACCCATTGCTCCCACCCAACCCATGAATTAGCAAGGACTTACAGTCCGAGTGGGCGTTATACTTGTGATCTGTGTAAAACCGGGGGAAGTGGCCTTCACTACCGGTGTCACGCATGTGACTTTGATTTACATGAGCACTGTGCTCAGTTGCCTGAGACCATATCGTTCTTTGCACATCCCTGGCACGATCTCCACCTCAAGCAAGGTTATTATCTTTTCTCTGTTGTGCACTTATATTATATTTATTTCCTTATCGCAATTATTAATTTATTATTATGGAATTTGATTGACGATGACGTTTCGCATTCATTTTATTGATTTTAGGCCTAAATAAACACCGTAAATTCTTTTAACAAACACATCTGAAAACTTTAATTTAATACTGAACATATGAAAAAATAATTTGAACACTAAACATGACAGAGCGCCAGTAGCAGCGACGCTGCCGGAATGGCGCCACTTGAAGTGGCGCTGATATCAACAGACCCTCGCCGGAGAAATCATGATGGACAAAAGCCGATCAAGAGGGGTCTCTACAGACTAGCCACGGGAAGGAGAGGAAGGATTCGCGGTCGAAAAACGTGGTAGAGGAGCAGATGGCCGGAAAATCGGCGATCATTATCTTTCTCTCTTTCCCCTCCCAAAACTTTCTTTTATTTTCCAAATGCTTATCTGAGGAAAGAGACGATAGAAAAAGATGTTTGTGGAAATGTATTTTTAAATAACTAAACATGGTCTACACATAGGGATGAAAACGGATCGGATACGGAGCGGATGTTGGTTTTTCTATATCCGCATCCGCATTTTTTTTTCCGGATACGGATACGAATACGAATGCATTCGGATACGGATACGGTTCGGATATTATCGGATACGGAGTCGAATACGAATATATTTTGTCGGATACGGATTGCATTTTAATCTTTATTATTTATTTATAATAGTAGTTTCTATAAATATAATGATATTCAATATACTCATGTCTATGTTAGTACTTTGTCAATATTAGAGAAAAAATCAATTTTAGTGTTGTTATCATTTATAATCATCTCAATTAATAGAAAGTAAAAATAATTTTATGTTATTAGTCCAAATAAAAATATTTATTATAAGAAAATTTATTTAATAAAAATTAAGTATTATCTAATTAAAAGTATTCTCTAATATAGAGAAGTAATTATATTATATTAATCATCTTATGATGTTAAAGATACGGATAAACGAATTAATATTTATCGGATACGGATAATATCCATGTCGGATACGGATAAAGAGCGGATATTGGTCTTCCCATATCCGCATCCATATTTTTTTGACGGATACGGATACGAATACGGATATGTTCGGATACGGATACGGTTCGAATATTACGCTTATTTTTCGGATTCGGATACAGATCGGAGCGGATTTTATCCGCTCCGTTTTCATCCCTATCTACACATCTCCATGGACCATTAAATAAAATCCACAAATTAGCTCACGCAAAACTACCTGCGCCAGAACGCCGCCAGGACTCAGAGCAACCACGCCACCCTCGTTTGCGTCCTCACCTCCCGAGCCAGTGCCAGTGACGCCGCCGCCGCCATGTTCATTGTTAAAGTTTTGATTTTCCAATGTTTACTGTTGAACTTTCATTTTAAAAAATGGCTGTTAAAAAAATTTACGGAAATAAACACAATGCCATCAATGATCCTGCATTTTATTCCTACATAAGTGTAATTGAATTTATTTATTCCAGCTCTAGTTTTAATAAAGTTTTTCCGGCAATGGCCGACCAAGCTTCCAAAAACGTTTTGTGTTCTACCATGGATGAATTAATATGTATATAAAATTCTCAGTTCAATACTTCAATGTACCAAAAAATTGTGGAGTCCTCGCGGAGCCGCGGTCTCCCCCACGGCCCCACCCTTCTCCCTGTCTTCCCCAACCTACCGGACCATTTTTCTCTATGGCCGCGACAGTGTAGCGGACCGACTTTCATTCGTTCGATTTAATTTTGACGGACAAAATTTTTACGAGAAGAGTTCCGGTGCTCACATTTTGGATGCCCCAAATGTCCCAATACACATATTTTTACTACTTTTACAAAATATAAAATTCAAACTTCGAATCCAAACCGTTAATCTTATTCAATATAACTAGTGATGCATTTTCATATAAGTTTGATAAATTTTGAAGTTTATTTGATACTTGATCAAGAGGCTAAAATATGAACATATTAGAATTAATCTATCATATTTAACTACATTCGTTCAATTTTCAATCTCTTGATCAAGTATCAAATAAACTTCAAAAATTATAAAACATATATGAAAATGCATCGCTAGTTATATCGAATAAGATCAACGGTTTGGATTCGAAGTTTGAATTTTATATTTTATAAAAGTGGTAAAATAATGTGTTTTGGAGCATTTAGGGGCATCTAAAATGTGGACACCGGAACCCTCCTCAATTTATACAGTCGCATGAATCTCAACAAATCTAATATTATTCATGGAGTATCAATTATCGATCGGACGGTCCATACACGATCTGCTACTGTATAGCTGCCACAAAGAATTTCATTCCGCCCTACTCCCCACGCTTTTTTTACAAAAAAAAAACCATCTTGTCCTTCTCTTTTCTCCTTTTTCGACCATTTTCTTCTTTTATTTCCTTTTCTGGTTTTTTGCAAAAAAAAAAAACGACCGAATCGGATCATAAACTCGAATTAAAAAAAATATTTATTTAAAAATCAGAAAGAAAAGAATAAAATTAGAAAAATTATTTCTTTTTAAAAAATAAAAAAAATTCGAAGTGTAAAATAAAGTCAAATCTAAAATAATATGATTATTGACCGGCCTTGACATCTCTAAATTTTTAAAATTAAATTGAGATTTCATGATTAATGAAACATATTTTGTACAAAAATACGTTTATTAATTAAAATATCTTAATGCTTCAGATAGGATGGATTTCTTTTTATATATTCTTAGATCAGTTTTTCGTCCAACTTTCCTTTTATTTTCGAATTAAAACTAATCAGAAATCAATTAACAAAAAGGGGAATGGAGAGCTCCCCTTCTCTCCAAAATTTCTTGTGTGCTGAAGCAAAAGGGGACGGAACAACGGAACCACCTCGTGGCCCATCCCACCCGCCCACCGGCCTCCATGGCCCCTAGCCGCCTCGAACAGACTTTCCCCACGCCACCTACACATTTGTCCTTTGTGAACGCCTTAAAATAGAGGAGCTCAACCGATTCCGTTCCAAAACCCTCAAAATCGGATCGTCCCCCACAGATTCCGGTCAGCGGATTCGGATCCGCCGATTTTTCAAACCATCAGTTTTGACCAACAATTTCTGCATTGTCCGGAACGATCCCGTCTCCTGTGTGTACCGGGTTTAGATTAGGGGTTGGTATGTATAATGTGTGGCTGTTTTTCATAGCTCACCCACCTTCAAAGAAAAAACAAGAAAGAAAAGGAATTAATAAATATTAGTGATATGCTGGTACATAATGTTATTAATTAATTTTTTGCTTCCTTTCTGTAGGTAAAGGTTTTAGAATTTGTGACCTTTGTGCCGAGCGGGTGGAGGGATTTTATTACTGTTGCATTCCGTGCAGCTTTGATGTGCATCCTCATTGTACCAAGATACAGCAAATCGTGCGTACTGAGTCGCACCCAGAGCATAGTCTCTGCCTAGTCCCATCATTCAACAAATTCAACCAATGTAGTGCATGCAAGTTATTCAATGGGCACATCTGGCTGTACAGGTAATGTACTTACTAATCATAAGATATATATTTCAATTAAAAATTTGTACTTTCACAATTCCTATCATCTTTGAACTTCCACCGCCATTTTACTAGGAGTCTATGATTGTACTCTTCAAATCAATGATACCTAATCTCTAAAGTATTGCGGTATGCTAGTTATTAATTTGTTAACATTGCTTCATACCAAAAGTTTAAATAACGCATATCAAATTCATAATGAATAAAAGTCATTTAGCGTTCGCTATGGTATCATAACAGATATGTACAAACGTAATTGATCATTATTATGCACACTAGACAAACTAATTCATAAAATATGTAACTTGATCTTAATGTTTTAAGCTGCAATTGACTGATTAGAACTATTAATATCGATTTTTATATTAATATTTCATGGAATTCTTTTTTAGATGGTTTGAACATTAGGTTGATCTATAATTTTAAGCTTAAATATTGATATTCGATCATAATAGATAGACTAATCCATCATATGTTTTTGAGACTTATTTTTTCTGCTTCATACAAACCATCTTAAATATCTTAACAAATTAATTATTGTTGTTGTTGTTGTTGTTGTTGTTTTTTGATAGATAATACCAAGAAATAGGTTTGTCGAGAAGACATAATAACATTGACAGTAATGATATGATCATTAGTAGATTAATAGGCTTATATAAAACAGTGATCATTACAATTTCACTATACTAACAGATTGTACTCGGTGTACCACTTTTTGGTAAACCACTACTTGACGACCACTGTGAAGGTTTTCTAAAAAAAAAAAAAAAGTTCTTATATGCTATTAAAATTAAATTAGGGAGGACCAAAAGACGTGGAAACTAATGGTAATCTAAGTGATGACATCAAATGCAAACTTAAGGATAACATTCCTGACCACAGTGAAGATATTACCGAAATGAATTATCCTTTTGTTGAGATAATTGATATATTGTGCTCTGAGATAATTAGATAAACGATTTATTTGTCTTCTTTAGGTGTGGCATGTGCAACGTTAAACTTCATATTAAATGTGTAGGGCACATTATGCCCATGGAAAACAGTCATGACAACATAACGAGCAGCACCAACAATAATAGGAGCAACCATGGCAGAGGGGTCACTGAAGCAACACCAGAAGCAGCAGCTGCCGATGTCCTAACTCAATTGGCATTACATCTCTTTCTTTTTTCTTAAGGTTGACAGTTAAGTCTGTCTCAAAAATGCTTTTCTCAATTTTTTTTCTTTTTCTTGGTAGGATCTTACAACGCCGACAAGAGTGCAAGAAGAGAGAGTTAAGGCAGTTAAAGATGAGCTTTTACAGGAAATAAAAATAATTCAAGGCCAAATGGAATTGCTACAAAAAGAAAATAAAAAATTGCAAGATGAGAGAGATATTGCAGTTAAAGAGGCCAAAGAATTACTCGTAAGTGCTAGTCGTCAATCTCATGTAGTGTTCTCTGAGTTTTTGCTGTTAGAGCTGCAACAGGCAACTGAGAACTTCAGCAATTCACATAAAATTGGTGAAGGAGGTTTTGGTAGCGTCTTCAAAGGGTTTTTGCACAACACCATGGTTGCTATAAAGATTTTGCATCCTGAAATCTTACAGGGCAAACCAGAATTTGAACAAGAGGTAACTTCATTAGAACCTAGCTGTCACATAATTAATTGGTGAGAGCATGTCAATGCAAAACAAGAAACTTCACTTAATTTTAGTGATATCGCACAAGATTAACCGCTATACAGAAGTCATGCCAATTGTAGTTTTCTAAAAGTTGAAATAGTTTTGACTAACTGCTATACAGAAGTCATGCCAATTGTAGTTTTCTAAAAATTGAAATAGTTTTAGACTAACTCATATTTACTGTTTTAAATTAATAGGTAGCTATCTTAAGTAGAATGAGGCACCCAAACCTAGTTACCTTGATAGGAACATGCTCAGAAAATTCAGCTTTAATCTATGAGTATTTACCTAATGGTAGCCTTGAAGATCGACTTGCATGCCAGGGGGGGACCCCACCGCTCACATGGCAGGTTCGAACACGAATTATTGGAGAAATCTGCTGTGCTCTCCTGTTCCTTCACTCCAACCCCAATCCAATTGTTCATGGAGACCTTACGTTAGCAAACATCCTCCTAGATGACTACTTGGTTAGTAAGCTCAGCGACTTTGGCATTTCTCGCCTCCTAACAGAAACCAACACAAACACCTTAGTGTATCGCTCGAAACACCTCAGGGGAACATTTGCATACATGGACCCAGAATTTCTTACTAGTGGAGAGATAACAGTAAAATCTGATGTCTACTCATTTGGTATAATCGTCCTTCAACTATTAACCGGAAAGCCCCCAATAAACATAGTAGCTGATGTCGAGGATGCAATTGAGACTGATTCCCTGCATTTGATTATAGACAAGTCAGCTGGAGAGTGGCCTTTTGTACAAGCCAAGCAATTGGTCAATCTTGGATGGAGATGTGCTCAGATGCATAGGAGGAAGCGCCCCAATTTGGAGAGTGAGTGGAAGCTGGTTCAATCCCTGATGCAGGCTGCTTCACTGTCAGTGTCGCCTGGCTACAAATCTCAACTTGATGACAAAGGGATACCTTCATACTTCATGTGCCCTATTTTCCAGGTTTTTAAATCTTCGTATATATTTGTCAAATCTGTATGGTGGAATTCATGTGCCCTATTCATAATGGACATCAGAAGTGAAAATTGTGTCATGATAAAAAATAAAATTTCTCAGCTGCTGTTTAATCGCATATGAAGAATATATAAGGGGATCAAACTCGGTGATAGAAAATTATCCAAACACCAGATCCCAAAATAAAATTGATGCAACCTGTCTACACCCGCAAGGAAGACAGCAAGCTTCGATGGAACCAACCCTATATTGTTACCCCCCTTTCCCCTCTTTATATCTCTCTCCACTTTAACCAGAGACCACTGCTTTTTCACTGTCACTTAAAGCGCAGTGCCACATAAATTCAGCCCCAATGCAACTGTCAGCATTTCCTCTAATAAGGCCACATAAGTCAAGCCGAACTCAACTGTGCTGTATCCATTAGTCGGGGTCTCGGGGATGAATACCCACATTTCTGAGAGGAGAGGAAGATTTTAATTTAGTGCTTCTTGAGAGTACAATTATATATTATAACTAGAGTCATCATTTTAAATTACATACATATATAATTTTTTAGTAAATATAAATACATAATGTAATTCAAATAAATTAAAAAAAAAGACTTTAGATGTGGTACCTAACAAATTCTAAAATTTGGAAAAGATCTTTTTCTGATTTTGACAACTTATCCATTTGTTTTTATTGGTGAAAAATTATGATTTTCAGGAGGTAATGGATGATCCTTGCATTGCTGCTGATGGTTACACATACGAAGCTGAAGCCATTAAAGGTTGGCTGGATAGTGGCCATGAGACATCGCCCATGACAAATTTGCCCCTTCCCCATACTGAACTTACACCAAATTATGCCCTTCGTTCTGCCATTCAACAGTGGCTCTTTCAGCATCCGTAACAGTACTGGTGTTATTCTCGGCTATGTTTGGCACGCCTCACAAACTGACAGTTCGCGAACTGGCGCAATTCACGAACCAAACGTACAAACAAAATGTTGGAACAACGAACAACCCACTAATTCTCAGTTCTGGGATTTTCGCTAATTACGAATTGAGAACAGCGAATATGCGACCCTTGTCCAAATTATTTTATTATTACTGATTTCGCGAACCCATCTTCGATGCAGACTCCCAAATATAAATACGAGTTCATGGTGTGAGAGCTGGAGTGTAATTTCTTAGATACTATTTTGTTTTTCTGATTTATGTAAGATTTTTCCCCTTTCTTTTTATAAGGATAATTGCTGGTTTATATAACAAATTGCACTTGTTGATTTCGAGTTTTCTATTCTTTTGCCCTCAATTAATTGATTTGAAGTATATTTTCTAACACTTTTTCACTACTTCATATATAGTTTTGTATGACAAAATAACCCAATTTATTCCTTATCAGTTGTATTTAAGGGTTTGTCAGCGAGCCACGCAACAAAACATTCAAGAAATGGCATTCGTCAATTTTCGAACGAGGTAGAAGTAAATTTCCTATCAAATAGGCCGTAACTTTTTGCGTTAACGGAATAGTGAACTCTAATGTCTAATATACAAATCCATTAGACAGGTGAACAAAAGGTACATTCAACTGGTCCCGATGGTTGATGGATAACCATGAATTTTTGGTGTGAATGTTTTGTTTTCGGGATTCTTCAACTATGACTGAGGAACCTTCGATACACTCAGCGGCGAGTCCAGATTTTTTTTAAGCATGAACACAATAAAATATTATTAATGTAAATATAAAATAAAAAATATTATTTTTAATAAAATATTATTTTTAATTTAATTTTAAAACAATTAATATTGTTTTTATAACAAATAATATTGATAAATAATTTTATTGTCATCAAATTAACTATTTTGATTGTAGGGATTCAATTTTGCCTACACACCAAAACTATATCTACATTGTTTTTCTATTAATCTTTTGCTATATTATGGGGAAAAAACAATGTTTTGTGGGCCCACAAATCATCTATTGACATGACCATGCAAAAATGAAAGAGAAAAAAAAAATGCAAAAGCGGATGAAAAAATTCGTCAATTTTCGAACAAGGTAGAAGTAAATTTCCTATCAAATAGGCCGTAACTTTTTGTGTTAACGGAATAGTGAACTCTAATGTCTAATATACAAATCCATAAGACAGGTGAACAAAAAATACATTCAACTGGCCCCGATGGTCGATGGATAACCATGAATTTTTGGTGTGAATGTTTTGCTTTCGGGATTCTTCAACTATGACTGAGGAACCTTCGATACACTCAGCGGCGAGCCAGAATTTTTTTAAGCATGCACACAATAAAATATTATTAATGTAAATATAAAATAAAAAATATTATTTTTTAATTTAATTTTAAAACAATTAATATTGTTTTTATAACAAATAATATTGGTAAATAATTTTATTGTCATCAAATTAACTATTTTGATTGTAGGGGTTCAATTTTGCCTACACACCAAAACTATATCTATATTATTTTTCCATTAATCTTTTGCTATATTATGGGGGAAAAAACAATGTTTTGTGGGCCCACAAATCATCTATTGACATGACCATGCAAAAATGAAAGAGAAAAAAAAAATGCAAAAGCGGATGCCTGGGTGGGGATTGGGAAAAAAAAAAAACAGAGGCGCGAATGAACATGAAAGGAAAAAATTTTAATAAAAATACGGATAAACAGTTTATATCAGCGAATCAACAGTTTATTTGAAGCGGAGCGATGTGAATTTCACACAGATCCGAGCAAATTGAAACAAATAGCAGTTCTAGTTTGAACCCAAGCACTGAGGCACATTTTGTTTCAAGCGTAGGAACCAAAACCCAAAACAATATATTAGACTTAATTTCAGAAAAATAAGGGGGCTGTTTGGATTCATGGAGGAATTTGGGGGCCGTTTGGATTGCTTAGAAATTTAAGGAATTTGGGAAAGCTGCAATTCCTAGGAATAAATTTATTGGGAAGTGTGTACTGTAACTTTATGAAAAGTTTAGATTGTTTATAATAAATTTATGGTAGGAAGATGAAATTCTTACCATAAATTTATTATAAACAATCCAAACTCTTCATAAAATTATACACTTTCCAATAAATTTATTCCTAGAAATTGCAACTTCCCCAAATTCCCCAACTTCCCCAAATTCCCCAAATTCCCCAACTTCCTAAGCGATCCAAACGGCCCCCAAATTCCTTGGGAAATCCAAACAGCCCCTTGGGAATTTTATCTTCCTAGCATAAATTTATTATAAACAATTCAAACTCTTCGCAAAGTTATATACTTCCTAATAAATTTATGTCTAGAAATTAAAAATTCCCCAAATTTCTAAGCGATCCAAACGGCTCCAAGAGTAAGCAAGTGCTAAGCCTTGCCTCTTACTGGACTCGCCGCTGGATACACTTTACATACAATAAAGCAACCTTCTTTCTTACGAGAAATTTTTGGTTTTTTGGAATTTAATTATTATTCTTTTGTACGATCGAGAATTTAATTGATTTATGTCAAAATTGGAAGAGGCGAGATGGCAAAAAAAATAAATAAGTAAAGAACAGACAAACATGATTAATCTTACAAAATAATAATAATGTCATTAACTAAGAAAATAATATTTTGAGTTATGAGAACCAAAGCGGACCAAAATAAAAAGAACCCATCACATAAAATGAGGAAAATATAATAATAATTCCATTATTTTAATTAAGAAATATAACCAAAGTGAACTAAGGGAGAAAAAAAAAACTTCTGTAATGAATAAACTAGACGTTCTTTTGTGTATCATGAGTTCATCAGTTATATTCATTTTTAATAACACATTTAATTTAACCAATCCAATTTATATTAAAATCTCATAACAAATAATATTTTATATTATTTGAGAATTGAGATAGTTTTACTAATTTTTGAATTAAAAAAAGACAAATTTGAAATTATTTTTACTATTAGTTTGCATTAAAAAAAATGAAAGATGACCACATTTGACTTCCGTCAAATACAAGCGGAAACATATATATAAATGGAGTTTAGCTATGGTGAGATGCATCACAAAAAATATTTCGTGAGATGCGATCAAAACTCATGAATTTGGTTCAAAATGATCGATCCAAACCATGTAATATGATCTCGCTATTGAAATCTTCTTGCAGACCAAATTTTACATTTTTTCAGAAATTTTAAATATTTTTTCTGATTTTTAAAAATTACAGTTTTTGAACGGCAAAGAACTAATTAGATTAACAATTTTCTAAAATTTTAAAAAATACTTTAAAATTTTGAAAAAAATGTAAAAGTTAGTCTGCATGGAGATTTCAATAGATAGATCATATTAGACGGTTTTGATCAGTCATTTTGAACTAGATTCATGAGTTTTGATCGCATCTCACGAATGTTTTTTTGTGATGCATCTTACCATAGCTAAACTCTATATAAATGTATATATATTTTTGGCAAAATCAAATGGACACATAATAACAGCCTTGAAAGATTACCATATTTGAAAGAATAATACCGCAGTTGAAATTGTTAAAAAAAACTAAAAAACACATGAATAAAACTGATTTCGGTCAAGTTAATTATATTAGCTCTTGTAATTTATCTACATTTGGTAACATATGCAACAAATATAGAGTTTATTCTTCATTTATTTCGAATGTGAAGAACGCTTTAATTCCTTGGTATGTTTTATTGTTAATATTGCTCATCTACAATTAGAACTTTATGGGGGCGTTTGATGGGTTGGGAATTGGGGGAATAGCCAATTCTAGGCATAAATTTATTGGGAAGTGTGTAACTTTGTGAAGAGTTTGGATTGTTTATAATAAATTAAATTCCGGAATTTGCTATTCTTGCAAATTCCGGGTTCATCCAAACGGCCCCTATCTGATTAGCGAATTATATATATGGATGTGTTGACAAGGAAAAAAAATATTAATTTTGCTATTAAATTTTGTGATAAAGCTGTCACACAAACTTATAAGATGACATAATCTATAGAAATACCAGATGACTGTCTGTATAGTCGTCGTTGACTCCATCCAAAAGACTTGCCCGGTCTCACGGATGCAGTCTGTCCCAGGTAGCACGTCCTAGCTACAATCATAAAAATCATTTTTCCCAAGGGAAAAAAATTAATCATTAATCGAAATCAATGGGTAAAACCTTTTTTCTTTCTGACTCAGTCAAAAATTGATAATTATGTATGACATTCTAACTTGAAAATAATTAAAAAATAGATATGATGAAATCTGTTTTCATGTATCCAATGAAAACCAGTTAGGCAGCTACCAGCTAATTAATTAATGGCATCACTTTTCTTTTCTTCTTTAAAATTTTATGTGCTCAATGCCGCCTACCAGCTGATTAATTAAAGACATCTCTTTTATTTTTATTAAAAAGGATTTTTTTTTCTGTAGCAATTATGCACTAAGCATCGCTTTTTTGTAATTGCGCAACACAACATGTGAATTCTTTGTTATTATAAGTAACTCAATTTCAAACCCTGAAGTTACTGTAGGTAAAGCTCAGATCGCAACGGCTCTGTTACTGTTGTGTTTGCGATGGATCAAATCTGAGCCCTTCGTCTCCACCCAAACTTCCGTACCCCTGCAACCCTTCGTTCTAGGTTTTTTGCTCGCCTCTCTTCATTGCTTCCGTGCAGTTTTGCTCTGGCGATCCTCTATTTCGATCCTGGAGATATTCACATCGCTTCTTTTTTTTTCTCTCTCGCCGCACCAGATCCCTTCTCTCCTCTCTTTGGATCCTTCTCAATTAGTCTCTCACTTCCCTCGACAGAAAAACAACAGATAAACCTAGAAACTAGAAAATTAGCGATCTAGAGTGGTTGGGTCGAGACCTATCAACGGCGGCTGAGACGGTGCTGGTTTTCCTTCCATCTCTCTGTGTTTTCTCGCCCTCTTCCATCTCTATCTTTCACCTTATCTTCGGTTGTGGTCTTTCTTTTCATTCTCTGCTTGCGCTAGAATAAAAGTACAGATTATGAAGCGTAGAAGATCAGTTGATACGAGGTTCCTCCAAAAAGTGTAAGTTCTTTCGTGTTGCTTTTTTACAGCATTTTGTTACCATTTTTGTTTGATTTTGCAAAGTTCTTCATTTGCTTTTCAGATGTGGCGTGGTTGGAGAATCAGTTTTTATGAGGGTTTTTTTTTCTGTAGGATCAACACACGTTTTGATTTAATCATTAACGCACTTTTTTTTTATTTGGTTTTGGAAAGTTCTTCATTTGTTTGAAATGCTGGATTGATGTCAGTTGGTTCGATGAAAAACGATGACAGTTCATTAGTGAAATACTTTGTATTGGTACTTGCTATTGCTACGATTAATTTATACTCCAATCGTTGTGCATAATATTATTTGTTTGCTTTTTCTGAATTCAGATAGCATTTGGTAAGGACACTGTTTTCGGATTTGCTCTTCACCATGAGACCTTCACAAGTTTTACTCTATTTCCAGTTCCTCTCTTCTCTAATTGCTCTGGATCCCATCTTAGATGAAGTTTCAATTATTAAAGTGGAATGTTTAAGACAGTCCTTAGTGTAATTAGGGATCACTGGCTTGCCAAAATCTGACGGTGCTTTTGATTTGATTTGATCAATGTGCCGCTATTTTGATATTTTTGAGGTTAAGAAAAAAGTACCATTGTTGGTTCAATGAAATTGCTTGTATTTTTTGTCAGGTTGGATTTAGATTTAGAAGTAAGAAAGAATGAAGTTTCGCTTTATATTTTGTTTTCCTTGATATGCAATGACAGTACTCTGGTTAGCCTTAATTAGTTCCTTTAAATTGTCGTCATTTTTGGCAATTAGACCTCAATTGTGCTGATTTTTTTCGCTTTCGAGATTTCAATATGGAATTTCGCCTCAATTGAACCTAATTAAAACCCAACTTTGCCTACAATTTTTTTGTGCCAAAATTAACAAAAAGAAAGAAAGAAAGAACAAATAAGAATTACAAACTTTTTTTTATCAGTTTAATGATAGATATGCTTACTGCTCATTATATGTTATTATTATTGTCATTAGTATGGAACTCTATTTCTTTTGCAGTTCGAGATTTATTATTTTCCACAAAGAGTTATTGGTCTTGCTAAATCTAAATTATGGATTGATATGATTGGTTTTGTTGGTTAGACCGAGGAAAAAGAGATGAATAGATGTTAAGATTGCGCAAGGCTTAATCAGTTGAGTCGCTTGGTTAAGTGCAAAGAGATGATCATAATTGTCTATTAAGTTGCAATGGCTTAGATGTTTATCAACTCATTCTTTTCTCGGTCCATGTGCAGGCATCCACATCTTAGTGAACTTGCCTAATGAATTAACTTATACAGAAGGGTAGAATTTTTCTTCCTCTTTAATTTGAGTATTGATGCCTCTCTTTCTTTCATTTCAACATCACTTTTTTATCTCATTTTTTTAATCCTTTTTCTGATCTTTTTTTATCTTTCTTCTACAAAGACATTGCGGAAAGTAAGATAAAATAACCGCCAATTTGACTTTGACCATACACGGATAAAGTAGCAACAAAATAGCCAGCAAATTCTGGTCCGATTTGATTAGGTACTTGATGTTTACCGTGCTTTTCCTTTTGCTATTGTGATTTCTTTTTGGTCTCTTCTGATCTAGATGGTTACTTCGTTTTCAGGAGTTGTCTTTGCTTTCGTTCCCGCCCTCCAAACGAAGGTATGATAATGTTGCTACAATTGTTTAATTATTTTGTGCTTTCGGAAATAAATTGTGCCTGTGTGGGATAGTAAAGTCTTTTGAAAAAAAAACTTTTTGTGATTTTGTTAATTTGCCTAAATCTGCTGATAACGTATTGTTTCTAGAAGAGAAAGAGATAGAAAATCCAATAATACATGCTGGCTTTTATTGTGATCTTTTCATATGTTTATAAATGAATGAAAAGGAGATTTGTATATCATGTTTCCATCCTTATTTTGCTGAGCGATTTGGATATTTTATGTTCTTTTTTGGGAAAATTTTATCATACATGTTGGAGGAAACTAGCAACCAGTTATCAGAGCTTATTTCTGTTAGGAAATAAGTCATTTTTATTGTCCTTTTTTCCCAGTTGTAGTTGCAGAATGCATTCAATTTAGTGATTTCTATAAAATATTACATCGCGTTGTTATAAGTGTTGATATTCAAGGTCTGAGAGGCAGTAAAACAGGCTTATTTTGGCTTATTATGTTTTTTTTTATGTCTCTTTTTGTTTGTTTTTTTTTCAGGTAGAGGAGGCAATAAAGAAAAAGAGAAATTTTATATTGTGCACGGAAACAGCTCTACCCTCCTACAGAAGTACATTTGGCAACTAAAGTGAGATTGATATTTCATTTATCTACTTTTCTAACAAATTGAATCTGTGCAATTTATTTTATGTAGTTAGTTGAGTTTAAGCTTATCGCATTTTTACTACATGATGTCAGACATAGCGATTGCTATAGAGAAGAACAATTAACATATATATTGCTATAGAGAAGGATGATTACATATCAGTATGCACTCAAGGCACTTAATTGGGATTGTCGAAAAAAGTGCTATTAAATTGGAACAAGAGATATAGTTACTTTTTACCTCATGTATTTTGCAATGCTATTTTGCTATCAACATAAGATATGAAGGATTTTAGGGTTGTCAAGAAAGCTTCATTATGCCATTGTGGTAATGACCCTCTTTTTAATTTTGTGTTTTTCTTCTCTCAAAGACAAATACCATGTGAATTTGTACATGAATAGTATCACCGTAGCTCAATCAACGTTCAAATTCAGTTGTAAAAAATAATTCGCTCGATTAATAAAAAATAAACTTTTTTTGTGCTCAAGACACTTTTGAGTCATGTAGGACATGATTGTTCGTGATATTACTAAAACATTGCATTTCAGGCTCTATACATGTGCCTGGGGATCTTATGTAAAGAGATGCTCGATACCGCTGAAGACAACATTTACCAGCTCTGTAGCTCCATCACCATGACTTTCTCTGTTTGATTCAACACAAGCAAGTTAGGTAAAAAACACTTTCATCATCTTGATTTTCTCTATTCGATCCATTACATCCAAACTTGGTAATAACACTTTCTTACTTTTCATTAGATTGGAGTTGTAAGAGAATGAACAATTGATGAAATTTAAAAAGAAAATATTAAGGAGATTTGAAAATATGTGTCTTAAAGTACTCAGCCTTTCTGAATTAAACTGAGTGTTCAATATAAATAATTAAAGGACTAAATACAAATTTGATACTATGACTATTTGATCTTTAAAGTCCTTTTTTATTTTGTTTCTTTGCCTCAAAATTGTTGTAATTTTATCACTCAAGTTATCAACATTAGTGATGAATTTTTTTTTTCTTCAGTTGTTTTGTTTTTAAGCTGGCATTGCAAAATCTTCTGGAAATGAGCAAGTAAAGTGGATCAGTAAATAAAAAGTAGTAAGCTAGCAACACGAAGTACAAGAATGACATCTCTATTTTCATAAAGAAAACACTATCTTGAAATAAGCTAATGTGCAGTCTCATTTTATTTCTATTCAGGTTCTCTACAAGATATTTTATATGAATTTCTAAAATCACTAGAGGTCTGACAGGTATTAAGTTTTAGTTGGTCATGCATCTGAATTTGTGTGAAGTGCTAAGGTGGTTCTCCCCTTTTTTTTTTATTGTTTGCAGCTTAATACCTATAGATCCCTCTTTAACTAGGCACATATTACTGTAAATTGTGTACGTTTTTCTTAAATTCGACTTTTAGCTTTTATCGAAATGATATGGTAACATTAATGTGCTCAATAACAATTGTGTTGACCTATGTATATACCTATACATCCAATATTTGTCCGGTATCATATTTCTCATTTTCATTTTGCCTGCAAAATGGTTTTGTCGGGTCTAAGAGTCTTCACTATTGCAGCCACGCTAGAGCAGAAGAAAGGAAAGGCAATTTGTTAACTCAAACAAACCTCAAGTTTTGCACACTATTATATGAAGAACTAGCATATAAAGCATAGAGGTACTAAGTAGATTAACAAATTTAACATTCCACTGACCTTTGTGCAAATTTTATCATTTCATTTTTGTTTATATGTTGTGGCTATTTTGGCTACTGATTTGTTGGTAATAGATCAACATCTTCAATTCACAAATCGCCAGGTAATTCTTAGCTAAATTTGAGCCTTTATTTTATTGCTAATAAGTCAAAGCCGTAGGCTGGAAAATACCAAAGTTTGGATGAACTTCGTCTGGCTACTTTATTGAACAGTTGGTTCATTTGATGGCAATTTCTAGATTTCACGATTGTGGACGCAACATTTTGTTGCCTATGGTTTACTATACAAGCAATTAGGAGTTTAGGGGTTAGAATTTGACAATTCTTATTCAACGGTGACATCTTAATTGTAATCAATTTCGTTCTAATATTATTTGAAAGTGAAAAAAATCATGTTTAGTCGATTGTTAGTGACTTTTGCATCTGATTGTATTTTTCATCGTCGATAACTCTGCCAAAGTATGTCATTTGTTGTAAACAATCATCTTAGACCAATCATACATCGCGCGAAGCGCGATGCAATAGCTAGTTTATCCTCATAAATATAATTTATGTATAATTTGTTTATACGTTTCTATTCCGACAGTTTTTGAAAAATTATACGCCATATGCACTAACATTAATAGAATGCCGGATGAAATTATCCAGGAATTAGGCGGCCGAAAATGAAAAAAAAAAAGGTTGACGACATCACCCAAAAATTTAACAATTTGGTTTGATCTCCCACAATACCTCTTCAACTAAAAGGTTGTTCACTTATTAAAGGGGATTATTCTTTTCAGTTTTTCTGATTCACTCTGCTTATTGTTTGTTCTCCTCTGTTACTGCTACTTTATTCTAAGCTGAAGGCAATTAAAATATTTAGTATAAAATGGAACTAACATTTTAAACGTACATTAAGGCATTACATCAAATTCACATGTAAAGACAATTAAAATATATATTTTTTTTGTAAATTTTGTTTTGGAGTTATTACAGATCAAATATTAGGAAATGACTAGTGTCAACACATACTTGTCTAACATTATAAAATTTTAATTTTTAAGATTAAAATGGCCGATTCAAACCGCTCAAATCGTTCTACATTATATTTTCTCAGTGGAGACCAGATTTTATATTTTTTTCAAATTATTTTACTATTTTTTTGGAATTTTTTAATATGCTGAATCTAAAAAGTTATGAACCCTCCAATTTTGAAAATTTGAAAAAAAAGGTTAGAGAATTTGAAAAAAAATATAAATTTTGATTTTCAAAGATATTTCAATATAGAGATCATATTGAGTGGTTTGGATCAGCCGTTTCAAAATTTAATAATCAACATTTGGATTGTATTTGATGTCCTATATGTTTGATTGCTCCAAATATTATCGCTCTGTCGCAGTTGTAACTCGATTTATTGTTCTATTTTTTTTTATAATTGAAAGACATCTTCGGCCATTTGGATCGCTTAGGAATAAGAGGAATAGTTTCTTTCTAGACGAAAATTTATTCCTAACCATTCAAACTTTTCATAAAATTACACACCTTCCAATATTTTCCGTCTAGAAATAAGCTATTCCGCTTAGTAATTGTGCGCACAGTATATACCTTACATTCTTATATAATATAAAAACAAGCTTTTAAATTTCGGTTTTTTCGGTATGACGGTCCAGGTCCCCATGTTATTTCGGTGCTATTTCGATGTTATAACGGCGATATAACGGTGTAGTGTTTTTTTCAAAGTTTGACACACATCAATTTTATAACTATCAACTTATATGTTTATGCATCTCTAATACTCCATACAAATAGCATACGGCCATACCAAATTCAATATACTGCAGTGTACCAATATTGGGTAGCAGTAGCAGCTTGTACCAATTTAACAATAGTTCAATATTGAATACACAATTTAACAATAGTAGCAATAACAGCTTGTTATTTCGCCGAAATAACTAAAATAACGCGTTATATCGCCGAAATAACTGAAATAACGTGTTGCGTCATTTTCTCAATTAAAACTGTAACGTTCATGCGGTTTGACACAGAATAGCGCTATTTCTGTTATTTCGCCGTTATTTCGGAGAAATTTAGAAGCTTGTATAAAAATCAAAAGGCAATTGCTAACTTAAAAGAGGTCATGATTAAAAGCATGATGGCTCTATATATACACAATAAAATGACTAGAAGTCCTAATAATTTATCCCTTAAATTTTAACGGAAAAAAGAAAATGAAGTTTGAAACGTAAGTCCTAAAATATATTTTCGAAAGTACACATCAACAAACTTTAAAACATTGTACATACGACATATATACGAGTCCCTGGACTCCCTGCTGTGTGTTGACTTCGTTGACTTCAATTATATGAATTGAAGTCTTCGCGACGAAGGAACAAGGTAAAATAAAGAGAGGGAGGGAGAGTGAGAGAGAGAGAGAGAGAGAGAGAGAGAGATATGGCCAACACGATAACCCATTGCTCCCACCCAAGCCATGAATTAGTAAGAACTGACATCCCGAGTGGACGTACTTATGTTTGTGATCTGTGTAACACCAAGGGAAGTGGCCTTCGCTACCGGTGTCACACATGTGACTTTGATTTACATGAGCATTGTGCTGAGTTTCCTGACACCATATTGTTCTTTGCACATCCCTGGCACGATCTCCATCTCAAGCAAGATTATTAATGGATGCACATCCTCTACAGCCGAGGTTTGGCTGTTCCAAACAGTCAAATTATTATTTTTTAAATATTTCAACATTTTAAAATTCAAATATAGAATCCAAACCGTTGATCTTATTTAATTTTATGAACGATGCATTTTCATATAATTTTTATGAAATTTGGAGTTGATTTGATACTAGATCAAATGGTCAACAAATGAACGAATCTAATTAACTATCAGTGATTAATTCTAATACGTTCATAATTTGGTCACTTAATTAAGTATCAAATCGGCTCCAAATTTCATAAAACTTATATGAAAATGCATCGCCCGTAAAATTAAACAGGATCAACGGTTTGGATTCAACATTTGAATTTTAAAATGTTGAAATATTTTAAAAAATAAGTGTTTGACTGTTTGGAGCAGCCAAATCTTGGTTGTAGAGGATGTGGATCCGGTTATTAATATCTTTTCTCTTTTGGTCACTTGTGTGTAATTTTTTTTTTGACATAAAAATAAGGGTCATGCCCTTATCTTTTCCATTGATAAAAGGTTAAAATTACAAGTTTCAGCCAGTGGCTAAGAGGGAAAGTAAAGTAAAAATAAAAATAAAAATAAAAAAATAAAAAAACATCGGAGGTGGAAAATTAATCAGGTCCTAATCTCCTTTGTAATTGAAAATCTCCCATTCATGAATCGTTTGATCCACCAGGGTTTGAAAGCTATTTTGTTGGTCATTAAAGATTCTTTGACACCTCTCTCTCCAGACCATAAAGGCTAGAATCGCCAGTAGCTCTTTTGCTTTTCTTTGAAGGGATTCCTGCTGTAGCAGAGAAGTTGTATCAATTGGAAGGAGGTGGAGGTTATCCGGGCAGAAGGAAGAGAGTAGTTTTTGTTTTGCTTGTAGTGTGAAAAGGCATTCATTGAAGAGATGGTGCACTGATTCTTCATTATTTCTGCAAAGGTGACAGATGCTTGGTAAGGCCCATCCCCTTTTGCTTAGTGTATCAGTTGTTGCTATTCTGTTTTGGAGCATTCTCCAAAGAAAAATTATCATTCTGGGTGGTACTTTCAGTTTCCAAATTCCTTTGAAGGTTGATTTTTGTTTTGGGTTTGTCATGAGGAATCGGTATAAAGAGTTTGTAGAAAAGGCACCACTCGTTTCCAACTTCCAAGTGGCACTGTCAGGTGATGGCGATTGAGGGAGGTTTGCATCATGTAGGTGATGTAGGACCTGTGCTAGCTGTTCTAGAGCTGAAATAGAGGATTGTATTGCTGGTTTGAAAAGTATTGTCAGGTTGTTCTTGTTTTGGTTAAAGAGGAGGACAGAAATGTCCCTATCTTGGCAAAAAGAAAAAAGTGTTTGAAACTTGTATTTGAGAATCCCAAATTCCCAATCAAAGTGCCAAAAGGGGACGCACTCGCCATCCCCTAAACTGAAAGTCAGAACTGAAGGGAACAAGTTACTTAGTTGCCGAAAAGTGCTCTGAAGCTGGCCATTCAGAGGTTCAGGTGACAGTAAATTGTTTTGAAGGATTAAATTTAGGTTTGACCAGATTGACTTCCTCCTTGAAAGCCATAGCCAAAGCCACTTTGCCAGAAGTGCAGTGTTCATCACCGAGAGGTCTAAAATTCCTAACCCACCTATTGATTTTGGCATGCATACCTTGTCCCACGAAATGAAAATCATTTTTCTTTTGCTGTGGCCATGCCATAAGAAATTTCTTCTTATTGAATCCAACTTCTTTATTACCCATGTCGGGAGTTTAAAAGATGTCATGAAATAGATAGGCAGTGAACTCAAACAAGCATTAACTAAAACTGTTCTCCCAGCGATCGACAACAAAGAAGCTAACCAGCCATTGAGTTTTGCCTGGAATTTTTCAATGAGACTGCCATAGTCTCTCTTTTTCAAAGATTTATTTGATAGAGGTAAACCTAAATGAGAAGGGTTCCAATGCCAACATTTTGGTTGCCCCCAAATGCCAACATTTCACTATTTGATTATTTTTTTAAAATTTAAAATAGAAACGTCAAATCCAAACCGGTCATCTTATTTAGTTCAATGACCGATGCATTTTGATATAAGTTTTGTAAATTTTAGAGTTTATTTGATACTCCATCAAAGGCTAAAACATGGACGTATTAGAATGAATCTATCACAATTAATAAGGTTCGTTTATTTTTCTACCTCTTGATAAAGTAGCAAATAAACTCTAAAATTTACAAAACTTATATCAAAATGCATCGGTCATTGAACTAAATAAGATGACCGGTTTGGATTTGACGTTTCTATTTTAAATTTTAAAAAAGTAACCAAATAGTGAAATGTTGGCATTTGGGGGCAACCAAAATGTTGGCATTGGAACCCTCCTCAAACCTAAATAGCTCAGAGGGAAAGTTTTCGATCTGCAAGAGAGAATTGTGGCCAGTGAGACGGTTATATTTTGTTCAGTGTTGATGCAGATTAGGTCCGACTTTGAGGGGTTTAGCGCTAGGCCAGAGATGGCTTGGAAGGCATCCAGTAACAGCTTTAGGAGTTGTGCTTGTTCAGTTACAGGTTTGAAGAAGATCAAAGAGTCGTCAGCATAGAAAAGGCACGACAGAATTCCCTGGTAGGGCATTGGCATTGCGCCTATGCGTGCCAGTCTGTTCATCCATCTCGAAAGGAAGTCAAAGGCTACTATGAAAAGATAGGGGGACATCGGGTCCCCTTGTCTAACACCTCTATTGAGAGTAATCTTTCTTCCCGCCAGACCATTTACTAGAACTCTTGAGGTGCCTTTTAGTACACAACCAGCCACCCAGTGAGTCCAGGTGGTAGGAAAGCCTAGAGCTAATAAGACATTTTGTATGAAATCCCAACTTATTGTGTCGAAGGCTTTTTGTAAATCCGCCTTTAAAACCGCCAGCTTGATCTTTTTCTTTGAGGCTTAGGTGATTAGCTGTTGTGCATAAAGGAAGTTTTCCACTATATTTCGGCCTGGTATGAAGCCTGATTGGTTCAGGCTGATGAGGTCTTGGATGAGAGGTGTGAAGCGGGCCATTAAAATTTTTGAGAGTAGCCTCTGCATGGAATTTACTATGCTTATAGGCCTGAAGTCAGAAGGATGTGAGGCCTCAATTTTTTTTGGGATTAGGCAGATTAGGGAGTTGTTAAGAGGGTTTAGGTTTTTATTATGAAGTGCTGAGTTGAGCGTTGCAAGAATGTCTGGCAAGAGTTCTTCAAGGAACATTTTAAAAAATTCTCCTGTGTATCCATCTGGCCCCGGTGATTTTCCATTCGGCCAGTCTTTAATGGCTTTGTAAATCTCTTCTTGCGAGATGGGTTGTGTCAGAGAAGGTGGTGGGTTCAATTGGGTCGGGTATAACAAGCTCCAATCCTGCACTGGCACACTATCTGAGCGCTTTCCCATCAAGTGACAAAAGAAATTGTGAAAAGCAAGTCCTTTGCGCTTTTGGTCAGAAACTAGGTTACCATTGTAGGTGATTTGTTGAATGAAATTTTTTCTTTTATTAAAAGAAGCTTTGGCATGAAAGAATGCCGTGTTTTTGTCGCCTTGAAGCTTCCATTTGAAGGAAGCTCTTTGCCTCCACAATTCTTCTTCCAAAACGGCCAACTCAACAAATCTTTTCTTCAATAGAGCTTTTACCAGTTTTTCAAGCTCAGTGAGGCATCTAATTTCCATGACCCAGTCGCACCAAGCGATAAAGTTTCTAATATTTTTCAATTGGCACAAAATGGAACCTTTTCTGGACTTCTTCCAGGTTGTTATTTCTTTAGAGAGAGCGGACATTTTAAGGTTGAAGGAGCTAGTTGTGGACGCAACTGGGTTAGAAAGCCAGAAATTTCGTACAAGGTCATGAAATTGTGGCAACTTTAAATAAAAGTTTTCAATCCTGAAAATATTTGATTTCTGGAAGGTGGTTTGTATGGTGCAGAGCAAAGGTGAGTGATCGGAGGAGGTGTTAGGCAAGGCAGATTGAGTGATGTTAGGGAATTTATTTGAGAAAGCCGGGTTGAAGAGAAATCTGTCAAGTTTTGCTAAAGTTGGGTTTGCTCTTGCATTGGACCAGGTGAAACGACGGCCAGGGAGTTGAAGGTCAATCAGGTTCAAATTAGAAATGAGATTGGCGAAATTATCTGAAAGGGAGCTATTATGAGAGTGGTTGGATCTTTCATCTTGCGTAAGGGTGACGTTGAAGTCACCGCACAAGAGCCAAGGTGAGGTGGAAAGGGGGGCCGAAGAACTTATCTGAGAGAAGAAGTGATTCCGATTTGAACCAGTGGAGGGGCCATAAATTGAGGTTATTCTAAAAAAAAGAACCATCAAAGTTGAAAGAGAGGTCTACTGAAAGACAAAAATTAGTGGCGAAACAGTTTATCATGGTGAACAAGTTGTGGTCCCAAGTAATTAAAATTCCCCCCTTTGTACCAATTGCATCAATTGTGACAGAATGTTTGAAATTGGAGCCGCAAGATTCAGACAGAAAAGTATTGCAAAAACAATCCCATTTCGTCTCTTGAAAGCAAATAACTTGGGGTTTTTCAATTAGAATGTTCTGTTTAATTGCCAAACGCTTGTCTTTTTCATTCAAGCCACGCACATTCCAAGAGAGAATTTTAAAGCTAAGATTCATTGATTAAAATTGATAAACTGAGGTACACAAGATTTGATAGCAGGAGAAGAAAAGGAAAAAAGTCGTTGTACCGACAAAGAAAAAGAATAAAGATCATAACATAACATGACAAAAACATAAATGAGAGCATAGATAGATAGCTAGAACAAGACAATAATAAGAGGCGATTAAAGGGAGGATGCAGTTGTGGAGATGGAGAGGGAAGGTATGGAGCGAGCTAGGCAGTTCCTGAGTTCATCAGAGATGTCAATTCCCCCGTTTGATAAGAAGGCTATTGCTTTGTCAATAGTTAGTGGTGTTGGATCCTTCTTAAACTCCTCATCGATGACTGGGCCTTTGTTTCTTTGCTTGGGTCCCCTGTTCTGTGCATTTTTGAACTTTACCAATTGGGCTTTTGTAATAGCTGAGTTGTAAGGCCCATCATATTTTTTGCTTAGCCTGCTGGATCTCCTCAAGGTAGTCTGTGGGCTTGTTTGTTGGGCTGAGAGATTGCTGATTGGTTTTGTTTTTTGTGGCTCAAAACCCGGTGGGAAGAGGGGCTCTGAGTTCAAATGATTCTGACAGGTCAAATGGTTTGGGGGGGGGAGGTTGTAAAGTCGTTGCAGAGGAAATGTAAAGCTGCAGATTGTTGTTTGTGTTTTCAAGGTTAAGGCGTGCATTAGGTTTTTGTGTGACAAGGTTGAGGGGATTAAAAGTTGCCTGGGGGGAACCCACAAAAAGATGTCGCAGAGCTTGGAGTAAGAATTGGTTGGCTTGGTCAAGGGGAGAAAAAGTGCATTGGGTATCGTCTATTATGGGACGCGCGAAATTCGAGCAGACAAAATGATTTTCCAGGGGTTGGTTAAAAGGCATAATTTCTTGATTTGTTGTTTCTGGGTTTAGGTATGTCAGAGCATTGCATTGGATGGTTTTGAACTGGAGGGAGGCTAAGAGCAGTTGTTCTCTGTTTTGAGTCGGGAGGTTTAGGACTGGAGGCCTCCAGCTGGAGAGTGCGTTACCAGGGACCAGTCCAGTACCAGCATTCTGAGCTGAATGTTGTGAGGTTCCATCAGAGACGGTGGAGTGCTGGGGTGTTTCTGGGTGGTAATCATCATCGTCCGGCGCTACCCATGGTTGGCCAGGCCCATAATAGACCTGGTTTTGGTAGTGAAAGATATGGGAGTATCCTTCAAGTTCAACGTCCACTAATGCACATCTCGGGTCTTGAGAGACTGCAACATGCCAAGGAATGGTGGTTCGATGACCACACTTGATTAACATTCTGGTGTAAAGAAAGTCACCATTGTGGAAGCAGGGTGCGATGCTGATCGGCATGCCAAAGCCAGAGACCAAGAGACACAAGTCAGTGGAGTTCCAAAGGTGGAGGGGATGGCCAGACAGAGCTATCCTGGCCCAGAAAGGTGGTGGTTCAAAAATAGTACCAAGGGTTTCACTCCAAATTTCAGCCGTGCAGCTCACTCCTTTAACCAAGAAAGGGGAGGCAAAACAGATTTGATTTCGTCTGAGAACATCCTGGCAAATTAACAAAAAATCGCCTAGCTCAGCGTTTACCGGGTGAACTGAGTAATCGCTGATTGGGCCGCCAAATTGTTGCGCCATATGAACTCTCACGTCATGTTCAAAATCAAGTTGTGGTTCTCCACTGATAGCTTTTGTTACGACCGATCTAAGAAGGAGAGAGTTGGTGGGGGGAATGCCAATTCTGTTGGGGATGAAGACAGTTAGCTTTTCAGGGCGGTGAAGGAAGAAGGGGTCCGGATCCTCCATGTTCATGTGTTTCCAGTTTGGAGGGGGTTCCATATTTTCAGTACAGAAGGGAGAATCAGTGGAATTAGGAGTTTCCAAGATCAGTGAAGGTGTGGCTTCTGGAGTTTGAGAGGTACAATTTATATTGGGGATGGTTTGTGTGTTAATGTTGCATGTGAGATTGGAATTAGTTTGATCTTGGGTGTAATTGTTTACTATGGATTGTAGAATTGGATTGAGAATGTTTCAATTCCATCTCTTTATTTTATTGATTTTATCCCTAAAAATCAACACAATACCCTAGATGATTCAGTATTTTATATCACATGGTTTAGATTAATAAAAAATTGAAAGTTTTGAGTTACGAGTTACCCCGCTCTTTTTAATAAATACTAGCAAATAGGCCCACCCAATGTGTGGCCTAAATTTTAATAAACTTTACATATCACAACGAAGATGTAAATCAAATAGTCATGCATACACAAAAATACATAAATACAAGTGACTTGGCATTGAAGCGTGTTATAATCATTAAAACTTGATCAAATGACGCGAATTAGTTTTCTATGTGCTTGAGCGGTTGTATGCATTGGTACAAAGCCAGAAATATAATGGATAAATAAAAATGAAGCTTTGCTAACAAATTTTATAAACTGCTCCCAAAATTCATGAAACACAAATGAAAATGGAAATAAACGAACAATATTGCTAAGAAATTTTAAAACTATGTTCATGTACTGGTAATGCACTGTAGCAGTATGAATTTCCCTTTAAAACTGAATATTCTTCAAATACGATACTTTAGAGCTGTAATGATAAAAAAGAAAACCCTTGATGTAGGATAAGCTTTAATTGACAATTTTGTATGCAGTGTACTTCTATAATTCTAAATCTGAGGGTCCCTTAATGGGTCCCTTAAGTTGCATATACAACCAGCTTCACACAAAAATTCATTACAATTAACACAATCACACACTGCTAATTTGAACAACACAAGTTAATCCAAGAAGTATTCCAGATATATAATACCTTTTCTTTTAGTATAATATCATTTCAGGCGCAACGTGTACCTATCTACGAAGTTATTTCAGATGTCCTTCGTCGCTTGTATTTGGAGTCATAAATCTCCTGCCTAAGCCTCTCAGTTTTATACTCTATTTCTAATGTAGGATTCAACTTGATGGCTTCTATTTCTTCTCGAACCTTGCCGATCATATGTTGAAATCCAAAAGGCGCTAATTCCAGCATAGTTTTTATTAGAGTTTCCAAACTCTGAATTTTTCGATGTGGCCACTTCGGGATGCCTAGCTCTCTGCACCTAAATTTCAATGTTGACACGGATACCTTGAGCTCTCTGGCAGCTTCTTTGATTGGCAGTGAGAACTTCTGCGCCACATGCTTGAATTTCAGCTCATTCCTATTTGGTCTAAAATTCATGAAAATAAAACAAGAATTATTACAAAATGGTATTATTGGTATATAAAATGAAGATAATTCAAATATATAACAAATCTGTATATCTGACATTATATTATGAGATATCTTTTGCTAACAGGTCCTTTATATTTTATACTATTAATAAATGTCATTGAAACAATAACTACACTACCAAACAACTGCAGGAATTAATTTGACTCAAATTCGCATTACCTTATCCAAACAGAAGCCAACAGCAATAAAGAAAAACCTTTGTGAAATTATTCTTGCAATTCCATATATACCTCTTGACATGTTTTTTATAATCATAAAATCCTCTTAGAAATGTGCAGTTCCATATACTATTGCTTTTTCTTCATCATTCCAACTTTCTATTTTATTCAGTACTCAATACTGTAATTAGAAACTGAATGATGATGACTATGTATAATTGGATCAGGATTCTTTCTTGAATTAACTCATACAATATGAAAGCTATTGTAGCATTTCAACTTAAAACATATATTATCAATTATAACAAAGAGATGTGCTTACACTTGTTACTAAAGAATTTACCTTGGAGAGATGAGTTGCATGTCCCTCACAACTCCATTGGTTTGCAAAGTTTGACCCCTTCGTCCATCTGCAGCATCCACTGTGTTCAATGGATGAAGTGGTTGCATCTAGTAGTTATTAAATAAAAATAAGTATCAAGTTAGGTGCTAAACAATAAGGGACTGGTATAAATTAATATGAGAACATAATGATTGCATTTTTGCAACATATGAATATGAAATAGGTAATTACCAAGAAAAGCATAGGAGAATCCATGGATGTTGGAGCTTGCACGTCCCTAATTGCGTACATGCGACTGGTGAGTTTGGATGTAGGTCCCACCTACATTAAAATAGTCTGTCATAACACAGCTAGAACAACACAAGTCAAATTGGTACAAAATAAGACTCTGACAGGTTCTTTAATATTTCTTAAAGAGGTTTTTGAAATTTAATATCTACATGTACTTGAAATTGACCATAAAAAGAAAAAGAAAAAAACAAAAACTGTGACTAATGTGCACCTGAAAATGTAAGGTTTCAGTCTTGTCAACTATAAGTTCAATCTTTTCACCTCGATCTAGAACCTTTTCAATATTATCCATCATGATACCCTTCATCTCTGTAAGATCTGTCAGCTTGCTCATTTCCTCTGGGTGGTTTATGCAATACTGCATATGTTCTTTCAGTCGTGGCCTAGTCATTTGCAAAGTAACATTTCACATCATTACCATTATTTTTTTTTCTAAAAGAACTCATAAGTCTATATATTTCTCTTAAGATGTGGCCTAATAATTTGGTTTCATATCAGAAAAAAAAATAATTAAGAAGCTTTGAATCACATAGTACCCAAAATCACAGTCAAGACAATAAAAGATACTGAAAAGGTGTGAGTCGCGCCCTTCGTCATCTATATCTGACCCATACCGCTGCACAAAGTCTTCCTTAACTCTCTCCAGAAACACAAATGGTGCACTCCATGCCATTCTCTCATTGGCCACCGCGAGAAACACTATATCATTAGATATATAAATGCAAAATGAACTTCTTTACATATGAAAGTACTGATACTGTATTGCTTTTACATTACAAAGAACAAAAATAACATACCAAAACCCTTCTCAACAAGGAAATTGAAGGTGTGACCATCGCATGAGTAGGTGAATTTATTGCTATTTGGAGGCAACTTGGCCAAACACTCAATCGCAATTGTTCTAATATTCCCAAAAAAACAGATGTGCTCAGCTAACACCACCGTCCCCTTAGCGACAAAGCTATATAGAATAGGTTGCTTATCCATTATTGTTCTCCTTTAATGCTCCTAATTGATCTGAAAATAAGAGGAGAACATAATAACCAAATAACTTAATTTTAACAAATAAAATAATTGTTACTCGTGAGGAAAGTAATCAATCAATTTATGATAACGAAATCAATTTAAATTTATGATCTCTAGACTTTGTTGCGACCAAAATAGAAATTGTTTGAATTTAAAGCCCTTTATGTAATTTTTACTCTGTTTCAAATGGAATGAAAAATAAATCTCATAAAACTGAAGGTGCAAAGAGAAAAAAATGGGTTTATATATATCCGAGAGAAGACCCAAAAAGAAAGAGAAAAACTAAGGAGAAGGAAAATGAACGGCTTTCAAGAGATTGCAGCAAAATTCTTTTCATATTTTATTTTTCATTTACAAAAAATTAGGTCTCTAACATCATTTGTCTATACAAAATTAAACAAAGGGGGCATTTAAAAATTAAATTGATAATAAATAATAAAAATAAAAAATTGTGTCGTTTTTAAGGTTAATATCAACAATGTTTGCCGTTTGCATGTGATCAAATCTCAAAAGTTTATACGACATTTGAAAATATTAAGGTAAAAAAAATTAAAAGCAGCAATACATAATTCTCTCCCCACTGGCTCTCTAAACGGTGCGTCATTTTCATTTCCCAACTGCATATAATGTCATCTCTACCCCATTGCCAAATAGGTCCCAATATCAATTCCATACATTGACATGATTGAACTTATCTGAAACAAAGGCTGCCAAATAGGTCCCAACATTTTCCCGACTTTGATGTATGGGTGCACTATCACCATTCGGTCTGATAAAGAAAGACTTCACAACAATAAAATTCTAATGCGACTTTTTTTTTGCTGCTAATTTTGTCCAAAAAGAACCAGGTTCATGTAACTAAATTCAGAACAAGAGGGCATGAGTTAATGAGAAAACTAAAGCCATCTAAAATTAAAATTAAAAACTAATGAGATAGAACATACCAGATGCTAGTTCTTGCTTAATAACAAATGATTTCTGTGATATGCATCTATATTTATTTTTTGAATAAAACTAATTAGACTCAAAACAAACATGCAAATTGAATAAATAGCAAACTATTCAGTGTCCTGATTAAAGCAACCCGCATTATCACAAATAGCCATTAAAGAAAAGGTAATAGTGGGGGGTCATATCATACCTCAATAATGCCACGCGAAGAAGAGGCCAAAGCGAAGAGAAAATTAGAAAAAGAGAGGAGCGAGAATCAAAGAGAAAGGCACGGAGTCGAGCGACAATAACCTCAATCCCGTATTCTCCTTCACCTCCGTATGGCTTGAACTCAAACAGATCCATGAGATAGTTTAAATAGGAATAGCGACACAGGGGTGCGCTTTCAGATTCGAATTTCAAAAATCAAAATCAAACGATGCATATTTCGAATTTCAAAATTCAAAATCGAAACGATGCATATTTCGAAATTCAAAACTCAAAATCGAAAAGAGTTGTGCCGAGAGTTAGGGGAACTGGACAGAGATATGGGGAAGGAGGGGGGAATGAGTCTCTCTGCGGTGAGGGTAAAGTGTACGGAGATGGCCGGATGAGTTTAATGATGCGGCCAAGGTTGGGGTTCTCGCTGGGTGGGGTAAGCGAACAGTGAAAATGAGAGAGGTTTTTTTTTAGAAAGACTTGGTAGGTGAGAGAGGGTTGAAGGGAAGTAGGAAGCGATGTGTGTTTGCCTCTGGATATATTTTTTTTTTACTTTTTCAAAGATAAAAATAATAGGTGTTGTAGACCCGTAGTTGCCAGAGAGGGAAATCGAAGTCGGGTGGATAAGCAGATAAATTTCGCTCAAACGAAAGATAAAGAGGTAATTTGACTTTTCATTTGAAGATATCTGCTGCACAAATTATATTATCAACGGTTCAGATTAAAAAGTGAAAAGTTGGATACACTCTTGATTTGAAAGTTTACACTCTTTTATTGGTGCTTTTAATATAGTAGAGATAGAGATTCTCAGTTCATCGTACCAAAAAGTTGGTGGGGCTATTTGGATTGGGGAAGGAATTTGAGGAATTTCATCTTCCTACCATAAATTTATTATAAACAATCCAAACTCTTCACAAAGTTATACACTTTCCAATAAATTTATTCTTAGAAATTGCAACTTCCCCAAATTCCTCAAATTCTAAGCGATCCAAACGGCCCCGGTGAGTCCACGACCACCCTTAGTTTTTCCAATAAAATAAAACCCTAGAGCGGCGGCGGCCTTCCCCAGGCCCCAGCCCTCTTCTCCCTCCTCCTCCTCGTTTCTCCTTTTCTTATCCCGTCCTTTTGTCTTTTCCCGATTTGGTTTCCTTTTCTCCACCTCTCCTTGGTGCTTGGGTGGGATCCAGTTAAATCCCTTCCGCAAGCTGTGCAAAGAAGGCCCTGTGACTCTGTGAGCGTGGTGAAATTTAGCACCAGCCAACAAGCCTTAAGCTGCGATTGAGCCGTGGAGGTCGATTTGTTTCGAGGGATGGTGAAGTTATGAACGGCGGTCAGTCAAGTGGATTCTCACTGTGACGAGAAGGCACGATCCGTGTTGGTCTGGCATCGTCACAGCAGTACCAGAGGTGGAACTTTGGTAGCTGTCAGGAGTTTGATCATTTGACTAACAATTTCCAATTTATGAATAGTCCCGAGAGGCCATGTGTGTACCGGGCTTAGATTAGGGCCGCTGTTAGCATATATACCTGAATGGTGCTGGTATGTGTGGCTGTTTTCCATGTAATTGAGTTTGTACCAGTTTACATGATATGGATAATTGTGCTTTCCTTTCTTTTACATCTTTCTAGTAATTTCTTTTATTAATGGAAATACCGGCTTACCAACCTTCAAAATAAATAAATAAATAAAATAATAAATATTTGTGCTATGCTCGTATATAATGTTAATTAGTTATTTGGTTCCTTTCTGCAGGTACAGGTTCTAGGATTTGTGACCTTTGTAGGGAGCCGGTGGAGGGATTTTATTACCGTTGCATCCCATGCAATTTCGATGTGCATCCTCATTGCACCAAAACACAGCAGATTGTGTACTCTAAATTGCACCCGAAACATAGTCTCTTCCTAGGCCCTTCATTATTCAACAGATGCAGTGCATGCAAGTCATCCAATGGGATCTGGATGTACAGGTAAATGCTGCTAGCCTACTACTTATAACCTATCAACGAAAAAAGCAATGTACATTAAGTGAATTTTCATTTGTTAAAATACTGTTATGTTAGAATAATAACCATATAAGCTATCACCACGTGTTTGGTCTACTTTTGCCCCTCTAGAGTCATTTGGCAACACCATAGATTAGTGGAATCAAGGGTTAAAGTTAGTACTTTTATGCAATTGTAGGTTAACAAATTAGTTTACTAACTTTTATAGAAGTTGGCTAACCTCATGCATGCCAAACGCCCCCCTAAAGGTTAGAAATTAGTAGAAGAAAATAAGAAAGTAGTTGTGATTGCCCATTGTATTCCCATCTCCATATTATTTGATCCTCTACATATGATGTGTTTCTATATTTTGAATTAGTGCTAGTTCTTTCCATTCCTCAAAAGCACCCCACTAATGGTTCTAGTCTTCAAGAAAATGTTAACCCACTCTAGGTATCAAAGCATCCTGACATCCTATAGACAAAATGTTTTTTTAAAAAAAAAAAAACAAATTGCTTAAAGGTAAGAATAAGCTATTCGGAGGATGTATTCTTCTACCCAAAGATCAAGTCAGAAAGAGATGTGTTGTCCATTCACCTACATTATTTATAAGAGTTGGAGATCTATGTTTTTTTAAGCTTCATGTTGATTTTCTGAGAAGGTGACAATTTGTATGTGTGGGTGGCACCATTATACTTATATTGAATTATGTCTTTCTATTGTCCATAACTCTATCATCTGTGAACTTTCACCCCCATTGGACTAGGAGTCTATGATTATACTCTTTAAATCAATGTTATCTAGTCCTCCAAAGTATTGTGGTATGCTAGTTATTTGTTAAAATATACTTCATACTTGAGAAGGACTAAAATTAAGCACGTTTGACAAATTGGTCCATGAAATGTGACTCAATCTCAATTTTCTAGCTGCAATTGACAGCAACGATATGGTGATTAGTAGATTAATAGGCTTATATAAAAACGGTGAACATAACAATTTCACTATACTAATAGATTGTTACAGCACAAGAGTTCGAATATGCTGCTCAATTAAGTAAGCTATTAGGGAGGATGAAAGATGTGGAAACTAATGGTAATCTAAGTGATTGTATCAAATACAAACTTAAGGGATAAAATTTCTGAGCAAAATTAAGATATTACCAAAATAAATTATCCTGTTGTTGAGATAATTGGTATATTGTACTCCAAGATAATTGGATAAGAGATTTTATTTGTTTTACTTAGGTGTGGCATGTGCAATGTAAACCTTCATATTAGATGTGTTGGGCACATTATGCCCATGGAACACAGTCATGACAACAAAACGAGCAACTGTGGCGAATTGGTCGCTGGAGCAACAACAGTAGGTGCAGTAGCCGATGTCCTAACTCAATTGGTATTACAACTCTTTTCTCTTTTCTTTTAAGTTGACAGTTACTTCTGTCCAAAAAAATTTATTTTTAAGTTTTTTTCTTTTCCTTGGTAGGATCTTACAACACAGACTAGAGTGCAAGAGGGGAGAGATAATGCAGTTAAAGATGAGGTTTTACAGAAACAGGAAATAAAAATTATTCGAAGCCGAGTAGAATTGCTGCAAAAAGAAAATAATATATTGCAAGATGAGAGAGATAATGCAGTTAAAGAGGCTGAAAAATTACGCAGAAGTACCAGTCGTCAATCTCATATCACGTTCTCTGAGTTTTTGCTGCTAGACCTCCAACAGGCTACTGAGAACTTCAGCAATTCACATATAATTGGTGAAGGACGTTTTGGTAGTGTCTTCAAAGGGTTTTTGTGCAACACCATGGTTGCCATAAAGGTGCTGCATCCTGAAAGTTTAAAGGGCAGGCCAGAATTTGAACAAGAGGTAACTTCATTAGAACTAAGCTGTCGCATAATTCAATTGGTGAGAACATGTGAATGCAAAACAAGGAACTGCACTTAATTTTAGTGATATGGCACAAGATTAACTGATATACAGAAGTCATGCCAATTGTAGTTTTCTAAAAACTAAAATAGCTCTATACTAACTCATGTTTATTGTTTTGGATTAATAGGTAGCTGTCCTAAGCAGAATGAGGCACCCAAATCTTGTTACCTTGATAGGAACATGCTCAGAAAATTCAGCTTTAATCTATGAGTATTTACCTAATGGTAGCCTTAAAGATCGACTTGCATGCCAAGGAGGGACCCCGCCACTCACATGGCAGGTTCGAACGCGTGTTATTGGAGAAATTTGCTGTGCCCTCCTGTTCCTTCACTCAAACCCCAATCCAATTGTTCATGGAGACCTTACGCTAGCAAACATCCTCCTAGATGGCAACTTGGTCAGTAAGCTCAGCGACTTTGGCATTTCTCGTCTCCTAACGGAAACCAACACCAACACCTTAGCGTACCGCTCCAAACACCTCAGGGGAACATTTGCGTACATGGACCCAGAATTTCTTAGGCATGGAAAGTTAACACTAAAATCTGATGTCTACTCGTTTGGTATAATCGTCCTTCAATTATTAACCGGAAAGCCCCCTACAAACATAGTAGCTGATGTCGAGAATGCCATTGAGACTGATTCCCTGCATTTGATTATAGACGAGTCAGCTGGAGAGTGGCCTTTTGTACAAGCCAAGCAATTGGTCAATCTCGGATTGCGATGTGCTCAGATGCGTAGGAGGAAGCGCCCCAATTTGGAGAGTGAGTGGAAGCTGGTTGAATCCTTGATGCAGGCTGCTTCACTGTCGGTGTCGCCCAGCTACAAATCTCAACTTGACGACAAAGGGATACCTTCATACTTCATGTGCCCTATTTTCCAGGTAAATTTTTCTAAATCTCCTTAAATATTTTTCAAATCAGTATGGTGGAATTCTGTCAAATATTCAGTGTGCTTAAGTAGTAAAATAAGGAATAAGCAAGTCCTTGGGATCCAAACGTCAGTAATACTTGCATTAATATTGACATTTCATTAAAATGGACATCAGAAGTGAAAAATGTGTCACGATAAATGGGAAAATTATCAGCAAGCTGTTTAATCACACTAGCAAAAGATGCCCTTAATATGTAATGTAAGGCAATAAAAATATCCGGTTGAATCTTCCACCGATACAGGTGGATGTCTTTTCGAAAAATAAATTGTTTAAATACCACCTGACTCTTTTATGTCAAAGGGTCTGATGTTTTATCTAAAATCAACATCTACTACACATCAGATCACAGTATCACACAAATAATGGTCCATAATTGATATAACAATTGTTTCCACCTTTTTATGGCTTGGCTGCTTTTACAAGTAGTAGGGATATTAATAAGAATATATAAGCAGATCAAAATTAGTAATAGAAAATTATCCAAACACCCGAGCCCAAAATGGTTTTTGTTGATTCGACCAGTGTATACATGCTAGGAAGAAGCTCTGATGGAACCCTATATTGTTACTCCTATTTCCCCTCTTTATTATCTCTCCACTTTAACCTGAGACAACTGTTTTTTCGCTGTCACTCAAAGTGTAGTGCCACGTAAATTCAGCCCCAACCCAATTGTCAGCATTTCCTCTTAGGACCACATAAATGCAGCCCAATCCAACTGAGATGTATCCATTACTCGGGGATGAATACCCACATATTTGAGCGTCTGGGAAAATTTGACTTTCCGAGGAGAGGAAGATTTTATTTTATTACTTCTTGAGAGTGCAATTGCATATTATTATTATAAGAGACTTCATGTTTGCATTATGTACATAAATATTTTTTAGTTAATATAAGTAAATATTTACAAATTCTATATTTTGGAAAAGATCTTTCTCATTCTGAGAACTTATCCATTTCTTTTTGTTGGTGAAAAATTATGATTTTCAGGAGGTAATGAAGGATCCATGCATGGCTGCTGATGGTTACACATACGAAACTGAAGCCATTAAAGGTTGGCTGGATAGTGGCCATGAGACATCCCCGATGACAAATTTGCCCCTTCCCCATACTGAACTTACACCAAATTATGCCCTTCGTTTTGCCATTCAAGAGTGGCTCCTTAAGCATCCATAACAGTACTGATGTACTTCTCTCAAGCTTTTAAAAAACTCCGTTTTTTCCGTTTTATCAAGATTTTTGTTCACACCGCACAACCGTTTTATCCGTTATATCACCGTTTTATCCGTTTTATCACCGATAAACGCTAAATCACCACCCAACCGCTAAACCGCACAAATCGCATTTTAAAACCTTGACTTCTCTAGATATAAATATGAGTTCATGGTGTGAAAGCGTATAGATGATGAAAATGAGAGCTGTAGCGTAATTTCTTAGATACTAATTTTTTTCTGATTTATGTTAGTTCTTTCCCCTTTCTTATTATATGGATAATTGCTGGTTGATATAACAAATTGCACTTTTCTTTTTCGATTTTCCTGTTCTTTTTTCCCTCAATAAATTGATTGGAAGTATATTTTCTGACTCTTTTTCACTACTCATTTTTTTGTAGGACAAAATAACCCAATTTATTCCTTATCAGTTGTATTTTTTAAGTGTTTGTTAGTGGGAATCAACCAACAAAATATTTCATTAAAAAAAGGTAAGAAATGGCATTCGTCAATTTTCGGACAAGGTAGAAGAAATTTTTCTATCAAATGGCCATAACCTTTTTTTTTTTGTGATATCTGAATAGTGGACTCTAATGCACAAAGATTGAGAAGTACATGCAACTGGTCACGATGGACAACCATGAATTTATGGTTTTCGAGTCCTCTACTATGACTTTGTTGTGAGGAACCTTCAGCAGACTTTACTTACATTCGGTGAATTTTTGGTTTTTGGGAATTTAATTATCATTCTTCCGTACGAGAATTTAATTGATTTATGCCAAAATTGGAAGAGACGAGAGGAGCAACAAAATAAGTAATAATAAAAATTAAAATTGATTTATTTAAGTAATAATAATGTCATTAACTAAGAAATAAATATTAGGAGTTATCGGAACCAAAGCTGACCAAAATAAAACAACCCTATTACCTAAACCAAGGAAACAAATATAATAATAATTTCATTATTTTAATTAAGAAATATAACCAAAGCGAACTAAGAAAAATGAATCTCCTGCCATGAGTAATCTACACGTTCTTTTCTTTTTGTGTCATGACTTCATCATTTTAAATTCAGTTTAAATGAGAATTTTAATTTAACCAATTCAATTTTGATTAAAATCTCATAATAAATAATATTTTATATTATTTGGTTTTTGAGTTAAAGAAAGGCATTTCAAATTTTTTTCACTATTAGTTTGCAGTAAAAATAATGAAATATTACCATATTTGACTTCAGTGGAAACATATATATAAACGTATATATATTTTGGCAAAATCAAGTGGACACATAATAGCGTTGAAAGGTCACCATATTTGAAAGATTATATTAGCTCTTTTAATTTTATCTACATTTGTATAGCATATGTAACAAATATAGCGTTTATTTTTTTTTTTAACTTATGCCGAATGTGAAGAACGCTTTAATTCCATGGTATGTTATTATTGTTCTCATCTACAATTAGAATCCACCTCAGTAATTAAAAACGTTATTTGATTAGCGAATTATATGTGGAATTGCTTTCTGTCATCATCTCTTTTCTATCATCCCCATCATCCTCTGACGGTTATTAACGCATTTTCCTTTTTTGGATGAGAGGATGAGAGGCAGGATGAGCGAATTTTCTTTTTTGAATGAGGGGATGAAGGGGGAGGGATGAGTGAAACAGATAGGAGGGAGGGACGAGCGACATAAAGGAATGACAACTATTCTATTTAAATATATAATGGTTCTGGTTAAATATATAACGGTTCTGGTTTAAAATATAACAGTTCTGGTTAAATATATAACTGTTCTGGTTATATATATAATTGTTCTGATTAAATATACAAGTGTTTTTGATAAAATATATAACTGTTCTAGTTATATATATGACTGTTCTGGTTATAAATCATTACATATATAACATAGGAGGGAGAGAGATGAGCTCTAGATAGTAGCGAATCGTGAGATGAGGGGAAATTAGCGAAATGAAAAAGGAAAGAGAGGATGATTCCAGGGGATGATGGATACGCGTTTTCTAAAAATGGAAAATGCGTTTTGAGAATGATGAAGATGATAGGAATCGGGGATGATGGTTATCAGCCCCTAATTATATGGATGTCTCGACAAAAAAAATTATTACTTTTGCTGTCGCAAAAACTTATAAGATGACATAATCTATAGAAATACCAGATGACTGTCTGTATAGTCGTCGTTGACTCCATCCAAAAGACTTGCCTGGTCTCACGGATAGGGTGTCAACGGCAACCGTTTCGCCGTTATGCCGTCACGTTATCGGTAAGTGGAACGGTAAGTGGCAGCGAAAATTGTGACGTTTCGATAATGGAACGACAAACGAAATGGGTAGTGGAATGGAATAGCACATGCCGTTTATTGAAATCGTATATTTTGTACATGCCGTTTAACGAAATGGTAAATGGAACGACAAATGCAACGCTGAAATTGTGCTGTTTCGTTAGTGGCACGGCAAACGGAACACCTTGGGAAAAAAATACTTAAAATTTTAAAAAAAATATAAAATTTGGTCTGCATAGAGATTTCAATATTAAGATCATATTAGACGGTTTGGATCTATCATTTTGAACTAGATATAGGAAGTTTGTTCACAACTCACCGACTCTTTGGTGAGTTACAACTCACCATAACAAAACTCATTTTTAAGTATATTTATTAAATTTCAGGTTAACAAATTAATTTACTAAGCTGACTGTTAGACTAACCTTATGCATGCCACGTTTGAGACCTCATTTGAGGAGTCTTAAATTAAGATTACATGTCAAACGTTTTTCTTAAAGTTAAATCATAATAAGGATTTAAAATAGAGCTACTAATCGAATTAAAAAAAACTTTTTGTGACTCAACTACTTAAATCATTCTTAACTCTGCCAAACATATATTTAAAGAGGAAAGTTCCGATGCCACAACTTTAGAGTGCCACCAAATGTCACAATTTTATTTTTCATCAATATTTAAAATATTTAAAATTAAAATGTTGAATCTAAACTGTTGATCTTGTACAACTTAATGAATGATGCGTTTCCATATCAATTTTATTAAATTTGAAGTTGATTTGATATTTGATCAAGAGGTTAAAAAATGAACAAATCTTATTAACTATGACAGATTATTTGTCATGCGTTCATGGTTTGACTTCTTGATAAAATATCAAATCAACTCCAAATTTTATAAAACTTATATGAAAATGCATTACTCGTTAAGTTGAATAAGATCAACAATTTGGATTCAACATTTAAATTTTATAAATAAAAAATTTAATTATTAATAAAAAGTAAAATTATGATATTTGATGATACTATAAAATTATTGCACCGTAACATTTCTCGTATTTAAAAGTGGGCGAGAGAGATAAGAGCCCAAGAATTCTACTGCGGTTCGTGCCAGATAATACAACGTAACAGCAAATAGATTAGTTCCTGTTGTACACTTGTAGTAGATTGTTTTGTCGCTTCCGGTCTCCTTTCTTCTGTCCAATTTTTTTGATGAAGCTTCTGTCCAACTTTGATTGGATTAAAGTTGGCATCCTATATATTCAACAATCCTCATCCAAACAATTGCTAACTAACTATGAGGATTTAACTAGGTTTCAAAGAGTAGCTGAGGAAGTGATAAATGACATGGTAGAAGACTTTGAGAAGGTAATAATTTAATTAAAGTCTGCATGATGGCACAATATATAGTGCAATTAAGATTGACAGCTAGCCCTGTTTATCAAATTGTAATGATATAGAGGAAATAAAATTAATACAAAATTATATTTCGAAAAGTGTATGTACTTGCACAAACTGTTAGGAACTTTTTATGGAGAAAATAAAAAATTTAAATAACGATCATAGCTCCGATATCACTGTTAGGAACTACTTCCAGGTGAAATTTTAATTTTATTAATAATTTAATAAACGATTAACAAACACAAAAACGGATCTAGTTATTTAAGCCTAATAGACACTTCGTGAGAATAGTAGATGGTTACCTCTTCCAAAATTATATTTGGAAGGCTCGAATCCTTTCTCTAAGAATCGATGACATACTCGTCACCTTCACGGCTGTCCTTCGGTTTTCTCGAGTCCACCAAGAAGATTATCCAATGTCTCAAAACAAGTGCTAGCTTGTTTAAGACGATAGCTAATTTCCTTTTAATCTCCTTTGCACGATTAACTGTTTAACTGGAAGGGAGATCGCTCAACGCATGAGCTAGAGATGGAGGAGCACAAGAAGAGAGAGAAACGAAATTTCTGCTCCTCTCTTAGAGCCGTTGGTCAGGGAAGAAGAAGAAGAAGAGAGAGAGAGAGAGAGAGAATTAGATTTGGTCGTTTCCATAAACGACACTACTATATATAACGTGTTTCCAAAACTACATCTCTCTTGCATGATTTTGTCATGACAAAATTACCCCTTAGGGCCGAAATTTCAAAGGTAATTATGGGCTACACAACATATTATATTAGCACATTAATCCACTCTATTAATAAATCTCAAATCAAACTTTTAATTTAACTAATTAAATAAAAGTCCAATTAGCTCAATATAATTAATATATGCTAAACGAATTTAATTATTAAAAAATTAATAATTAATTTAGAATTAGCATATGCATTATATTATTTCTATATGATCCTTTTGAGTTAATTAATTATAATATCTCATATTTATATTGTTATTTTGACCAGACTTTACATCGAAATCGTGACTAAAACTTTGATTTATTGCTGTTTTTGCCTTCCTTTGCCAGATTTGGCACTGCCTTTTGCACTTTGTTCTTATTTGTAGGAATCAAAGAAAATCAACAAGGAAAGCAGCAATTCAGATGCTAGACGACTCATACCTAGCCTAGATCATGCCCCGACTCGACCCAATGAAGCAACCCCACACGGATCAAGACAAAACCCAACCAGACCCTGCAATTCGGTCCGGAATTCGGACCGAATTCCTGCACAGGAAAACTTCTGAAATTCCAGTGAGACCAATTCGGTCCGAATTCCCCTGAATTCAGTCCGAATTGCTATACAAGGAAACACTTCTGGCTATGTTCTGGCGCGTTTTCTCTTTATGGAAGGCTTTGATTTCGGCCTAGAAAGGGGGAAAACGTGTGCCAACCTGTCTAACACACAACGGTATATAATTAATTAATCAACTTATTATATTTTTCGCAGTACTCGCTACTGCGAATAAATAATGCATGTATGGTTAAAGTTCTATTTATGTGACTCTTTGAGGATTTATGCTATGTTGGCCATGGAAAATAAATCACCATTTATTTCCAATAATCATAAACGGTATCTAGCAACACGTTATGATTCTCAATTTGTATAAATAAATACTGTACCAATACAGTACTTCAATCCTGCATATGAAAAAGTATCTTATTGTTTTGATTCCTATGTCACATGATATCTTTGTATAATCCAAGATAGAAATGTGTCATATCTTGCAGATTATATGTTTCTTGATCTAAAGTTGATTGTCTAGTTGCACGCATACGATCCAACTCTATCAAGGGGCTCAGTAGATATCATCATTTACTAAGTGAACTAATGAGGGACATACGGTTGTCTTGATGAATAGTTTTTCCCTGCTGTCTGGACCTTTTTATCATCGCAGAATAAATAAACTGATTATCCGCGGGAAAGAGAAAGATCTATCAAGATACCCTCCGCGCGTCACAATTCGATACAAGTCCTTTCTAAACGAAGAGAAGAGAACTCATATGAATTTCTATTCACGCGAAGGTTTATTATTTTGCGAGTTCTTTCTTTCCAGCAGGCGCAAGCCCCTGCTGTTAATTACCTCGAGAATAATCGCGAGAACCTCTGATTAAGGGATTTAAAGAATTATATGTCTAGGCTAAAGAGTTGTGAAATGTAACTTGTTGGTGATTATGCATGCGACATTTGTTCATGAGTTTTTTATTGTAAGTTAAGATTTTAAATTTTTAATCTAACTAGAACCACAATAATAAATTACCGACCAGTCCATTAGTCGGTCAAATACCGCTTTGTTTTAGAGTTGAGATATCTATTCTCGTTTTTGACATTTGATTTAGGATTTGAGTTATTTGTTCTCGAATCCCATGAAGTACCAGGTTCTAAATACAGAGCATATTGTTGACTTAGAAACGAGGACTTCACAAAGTTAGGGTCAAGAGTGTAACCGCACTGGTCACTCAGGCGCAATAACTTTGTAACTCGTACGTTGAATACAAAGCGGGCCGCTGATTCAGGTGACGAGGGAAATTTACAAACAAACTGGGGCTTTGGTCCAGTTAGACCGCTTTTGATTTTATTTGGCACTTATTTGGGTATAACTTGAGTTAGTTTGAACTCAAACTATAATTTGGTTTCACTTTTGTTAATTTGAATCAATTTGGATTCAAATTATGTTAGTTCGAGACGATTTGGGGCCTCAAACTAAATTTTTGAAAACTTGAGTGTATTTGATACTCAAGTTAGTTTTCATTTGAGTTTGACACAATTCGAGTCAACTTAGACTCAAATCGGAATTTGGTTTGGTTTGCATTTGTGTCAATTTGAGTTGATTTAAACTCAAATCAGAATTTTACCACAAATTTCAAACATTGAAGTCGCACAATTTCATTTTGGTTCAGTGGACTTTTAGAAATTCTAAATAAATTTCAATTTATTTGAATTTCACATGATGCATTTTGATGAAAACATTTAAAGTCGGATTTGACCAATCTTTAGATGATTTTGACATCAAATGATCAGTGAAACTGAAATCTTTAGAATACTCTTAGTTTTGGTGTATTTCATTTGAGATTTTTCGAATTTTCTGTGAATTTTAATGTATTTTGACATTTGGACAGTTTGCAAATTTTCTAGGCTGTACATTTTGGACAGGACCAACCAGACCATTGATCAGTTCAAAATTAGAAAAGAGTCTCTCTGTTTCACCAAAAATTATAACACTAGATTCATTTGAAAGAAGACTCAGAGAAGATTTTTATTATCATTTTTACAGAATTTTCGAAATTTTTTTCATTGGGCTTTGGGCTTGATCTTTCAGGGTCATTTTCTGAAAAATAGTTTTGTCAGTTAACACGACCTTTGATCACTGTTTAAATTACTGTTTTTGTTCAGTTTCGAATTTTTACATAAGGTTTATTTTATTTGAAACTAGACTTCAAGGGGAAAACTTTGGTATCTAATATGAATTTTTCTGACGATTTGGTATTTTTACCGAAATTTGCAATCTAAGCCAACTTTCTGGAAACAGTTTCCTGAGACAGACAGACATCAGCTCCGTTTTTTAATTTTCATTTGCTCTCTGTTTGCAGTTATGACTTGAAACTTTCAGATTTGAAACTGTACATCTCGAGGAAGTTACAGTAATTTTTGTAGAATTTTTAGAGATTTATTTCAAGGGTTTCAAGGCATGAACTTTCAGACATTTTACTGGCACGATTTGCTGGTACGGTTTTCTGAAACTCAATTTCTATCTGATTTAAAAAATTTATTATAATTAATCCCTACGTCCAAAAATTCTGAACATTTTACAGGAGGTGTGACATATCGTGTTTTATCTACAGTAAAAATTTTGATTGGTTCTGTTCAACCGTTTGTGAAATAAAAATAGTTTTATAAACTGTCCAGAACGTTTTTTTGCTGATACCAGAAAATTATCAGGAACATTTTAGATTTAACTTATGCCAGAAATATAAAATGAAACATGACTTCTCTGAGTAATTTTGGCAGTATAACGACGTCTTTGCATGGAATTTTGATCTTTGTTGTTCAAACAACCTAAATCGAATGGACTGAACATGCTACAGATCCAATTCAATTAGGTCCATACCATCTCCATAGGGACTGAGACATGCTGCAGACCCCTATGAAGCGGTTTTTTATTGATTAAGTCACAACTGAGCATGCTGCAGATTATGACATAAACAACTTTCGATCGAAATGGTTGCGTTAGATCAAAACTCCATGCCGAGAGCCGTGTTGCGCAGCGAGGATAAGGAACGAGTTTTCTGTAATCTGTACTAAACCATGGTTAGAAATGTAGACACAAGGACAAGTAAGTTGTCGATTATTTTATCTTTGTGAGAATGAGAAAATTTCGAGAAAAGAAGGTATTTTGTCCTATACTTGACTGATGGCACAGTGATGTAAAATATGTCACATAAAAAAAAAACTTAAATAAAGAGAAACAGAAACGGTAACAGTATTCTATTTCACCATGCTTTTACAAACCTTTCTCCTTCTTCTTTCTACATGATTTCTCTCTTTTTTTAGTTTTTTGTTTACAGAAAATTTGTGGAAAAGAAGAACAAAAATCTCAATCTCATAGTTTCTCTCTGTTTTTTTTACTTGAGACCTCTCCTTTTTTTCTTCTCTCTGTTGTCTCCCCTTTTATAAGCCTCCATCTTGAAAGTTATCTCTTGGATATGGACAGACCGTATGCTGACTTGGAAAAATTTGATTGGCTCTTCTCAACAGTTATGAGAACGTGGGTGGTTATAGTAGCATTTGACACCTCTTCGATAATCTCTTAGGCGGCAATTCTCTTATACGCATCTGTTCTCATTTGTAGAGACTACAAATCAAACTCACTGAAATTTATTTGTGAGCATGGGCTTCACTTCTTTAGACAGGGCTTTATTTCTCTTTCTTTTGTTGGGCCTTGCGAATCAAGCTAGGACTTCAACTTCACTGTTATTCAACCTTCTTTGTATGATTTAGAAAGAAACAAGTATATTTTTTTTATTTTCTGAATAGATGAATAACGCATCTTCACTTGTTGATGCATCTCACTTTATTTCATTTGGTTGCTTTCCATTTAAACTAGATGCTTTTTTTTAGGGTACAACACCCGCATAATTTAAGAGAACATAAATAAAGTCCGTATAGCAGCCTTTATCAAGAATCAACATTAGACGATATTTATAGAACCTATTCTCATGTGGAAAAATTGAACCATCTCAAACTCGGAATCAAACACGTATGAAATAAATAATGATACATAACACAATCCATTTATTTATTTCATTGGGTCAATCCTGTACTATGTTTCAGTAACATATACACATGCAATTAAGTCGGTAACTCCTTACCCATGATTTGTAGAACTTAATCATCACTTAACTTACATACTAGTCTTATATGATAATTAATGTTCATCGTAAATTATCAAGACTATGGATTATTTAGAGATATTATTGTCATTCTAACGAATGATCCATAGAGATCTACAATTTAGATTCTCAATCTGAATGATCTGTCAATAATAAACTCTAAGAACAAATGATCAAGTATCATCAACAACAAAAACTAATATAATAACCACCAACTGATTGGCTTCTAGGATATATCTCTAACAAGTAATTGATAAGTTTAAAATCTAAATGTTCACTTTATTAGATTTTTTTTCCTACTATTTAGTCTAGTCTAACTGTGCATTTATTTAAATCAAGAGGGTAATTGTTAAATTTAAATATTTAATTACTTAAGTTAAGGGAGTAACCGATAAGCTTAAATGCCTAGTTTATTAGATTTTTTTTATATATATTTTTAGTTTACTTACATATTTATTTAAACAAAGGACTAAATACTTTCTTTCTTTTCAGACAAATGAAGAGATACTTATTAACGTCACTCATCTGTACTGAAATTTATACACAATCCTTTCTGTCTCCGAGTAATAAAAAAGATGGTAGATAAACATTTATTATTATACTATTATTCATTTGCCCAAATAGAGTGCAGATCACAATGAAGTTTTTTTGTTTTAATATTTATCCATGCGTAAAAAAAAAAATGGTATCTTTGCCCAGCCCCTAGCTAGCATGCAATAATTAATTAATGCGGAGACCGGAGAGTGGTCAACGCGGCGAGATGATCAAACTCTTTCGAGTCCAAAACACCGACACGTTTTATATGTGCTCAGTGTTCCAGTCCCCTGATTGGCTTCGGATTCATTTAGAGAGCCCAATAATTCTACTGCGGTTCGTGCCAGTCACTGCCAGATAACACAACGCAACAACAAACAGCAAAACACCTACCAAAAAGTAGAACATCCGTCAATGATCTGTCCCAATAAATGCCACGTCAATTCAAACCCTCGGAATTCGGAAACCACTAAAACCAACCACCTACCAGAAAAGAGAAAAAAAAAAAAATAAATAACAGCAGTGAGCTGTACGCCTGTACGGCTGTACCTTCCGTGTCACGTGAAGCCTACGAAAAGTCGAAAACATATTGTGGTTTGAATATATATATATATATATATTTTTAAATTAGCCCTTGGGCCCTACTTGTCATTGAAAAACATAAATCTACTTACAGTTCAATTCCATCCTAGAAATAAACACAACAGCCACCACCCAACTAAACCTCGACCTACTCTAGGCTCCGTTTGGATAGGTGTGGGAAGAAGGGAAGAAGTGGGAAGAAGTATTGGGAAGTGTGTAATTTTGTGAAGAGTTTGGATTGTTTATAATTTTTTTTCTTCTTTTTCCTTCTTCTTCTTTTTCCTTCTTCTTCTTTTTTCTTCCAACGATCCAAACGCACCCCTAGAAAATTAAATTAAACGCTACAACAAACATCGAAAAAGAAATAGAAAACAGAGCAAAACAACAAATTAACATCCTGATTTTTTTTTTGAAGGTAGGTAGACGATTGTCTTCCCACAATTTCATTAAACCAAAAGAATTTGGTACAAGTAAATTAAAGAAGAAAAAGAAAGAACAAAGGCACCGTTTGGATATAGGAAGAAGGAAAAAGGAAGAAGGAAGAAGGTCCAAATTTATTGTAAACAATCCAAACTCTTCACAAAATTACACACTTCCCAATACTTCTTCCCACTTCTTCATTCTTCTCTTCTTCCCACACCTATCCAAACGTAGCCAAAGAAAGATGAAAAAAACATAACAAGGGGCAACCTATACAGACCTAATACGCCCAGTAAAGCCTATAAACAAATTTACTAAGAGATCCTAATAGTAATAGCGCTAGCTAGCAGTTGGCAATCCAGGCTTTGTAGTCTTGAATTGACTTCCTAATCACCTACTCTGCATTCGGCTGGGCTCCCTCAAATATAACAGTACATCTCATCTTCCAAATGTTCCAAGCACCGGTCATCCATACTGTGTCCCAATTGTCCTTATAACTCATCTTAAATAGTTTTCTATTTAGCAGCCAAACTTCGCTGAGATGTGCAGTCATTCTCAAAATTGCCCCTGGCCGAATAAACATCTATACATATATAAATAGGCGTTCCACTAACTCACTGTAGTTAGCACTATTCAAGAACAGTGTGGCTGACATGTGGGGCCTATTAATGTTTATTGGATGCGGATCTAATTCCTGAGCGCGCACTCTCTCCTTAATGCATCGTCGCTGCTCTTCTTGCCATGTGATCATCATTAAAAGATGGGTAGGACCCACACCAAGGCTTCAAAAAAATCCACCTGTCCAACCCACGTGACCATGCGTTCTTATTTCGAAATGCTTTCATAAAAAAAAAAAATTCAAATGCACCAATGCATGATGCATGCACGCTTTTTACCTGCCAACCTCCAAAACATCAATACTATTAAAATTATATTTTTAAAAATTTTTAAAATATCTTATATCATTTTAATGTTTTAGAAAATCACAATAATTTTATTTTTTTCTTTGTAATTTTTAAAGGACTTTCTTAAATTATTTTTCCATCCGATATTTATTTAGATGCTCGAAATACTTTCAATTTTGTATTTTCTATGCATTAAATATTTTACAGATTTTTTCAAACAATATCGTATTTTATTGATGGGATTCATAAATTTACCGTTTTTGAAAAAAAAAATATGTGTATAAATTATTACCAATTTGGGAATAGACGGTCCATCATACTCATCTGAACATTACATTTATACTATTTTTCTATGATTTTTCTTATCCTGTTTTCAATCGTAAACCCAAAAAAAAACAATAATCAACAATACTTCTTTTCTCATATTCAATACTATTTTCTATCTGCTAAATATAGACTAATAAAATCTTTCTGTTCGACAAAAAAAGAATATATATATATATATACACACTAAAACTATATAAAAGAAAATAGATCGCGCAACGCGCGAGACCCCGCTAGTCCTGAATTAACTGGTGGCTTTCTAGAAGAAACAAATTAGAATCTAAACTACGCTCAATGTCCATTGGTTTGAATTTTGAAAGACTTTAGTATCGGTGTCTATTTAGTGTTTTTCAAAATGACACGACACTATCGTATTGATACAACACACACATCTATTGACACGTCACGATACTTTTATGCAATTATCATCACCGTTATCTAGTTTCAAGCATCTATATATAATTATGAACAAAGTTCATTGCAGCGTGAATAATTAAGTTCAATTATGTAAAAATAATGTTTTCTTTAAAATTTTTAATAACTTACTACAGACGAAATAATACCATTGCATTCTCACAATTATAACTCAATTTATATTTGATATATTTCTATTTCAATCTTTATAATTATAGAGAGACACCAAAGTAATTGTGCGCGGTACTGCCTTACTTTCTTATAAATAAATAAAATAAAATAAAATAAAATAAAACTATTGCTAACTAACTTGTGACTCTTTGATGATTTAATTAGGTAGTAGTTGAGGAAGTGATAAATGGAATGGTAGAACATTAAAAAGAAAATCGGAATTGTTTAAGACCATTTTCAATATTCTATCATCCCATCATCTCTGGACTTCTATTAATGAGGAAGCTGATTAATTAATGAGAATTCCATGGGATGATGGGGATGATAACGCGTTTTTTTATTTTTGGCAAGGATCATTCACGCATATCCCCGTGCCTTCTGCTTCGCTTCCGTTCCCCACCCTTGTGCTTCGCTTCTAACTTCAACAATTACATATCAACTTCAACCATTACATATTAAGTATCATTAATTATCCAGTCTCTCTGTTGAAGTTAATATACATAACTAATTAACTGTTGAAGTTGATATATATAATTGTTCTATTTATATATATTAAATGTTAATATATATAACTTTTGAGGTTAATATCCTAACTGTTAAAGTTAATATTTATAATTGTTGAAGTTAATATCATAACTGTTGAAGTTAATATATATAACTATTCTAGTTATATATATTAACTTTGAAGTTAATATTGTAACTGTTGAAGTTATTATTTATAACTGTTGAAGTTAATATGTAATTGTTGAAATTAAGTGACTTTGTGTCGCTCTCTCAGTATCGCTCTCGTCTGCTCTGTTCGTCCCCTCATTCAAATAAGGAAAAACGCGTTAATTATTCCCTCATCCTCACTACTCTCTTTCTTTTTTTTTGGAATGCAATTAATTTAACTGTTGGAGATGATGAGAATGATGGGGATGATGAATATTGGAAACAAGCTTTTAAATTTTGGTTTTTTTGGTATGACGGTCCAGGTCCCCATATTATTTTGGTGTTATTTCGATGTTATAACGGCGATATAACGGTGTAGTGTTTTTTTCAAAGTTTGACACACATCAATTCTATAACTATCAATTTATATATTTATACATCTCCAATACTCCATACAAATAGCATACGGCCATACCAAATTCAATATACTGCAGTGTACCAATATTGAGTAGCAGTAGCAGCTTGTACCAATTTAACAATAGTTCAATATTGAATACACAATTTAACAATAGTAGCAATAACAGCTTGTTATTTTGCCGAAATAACTGAAATAACACTTTATATCGCCAAAATAACTGAAATAACGCGTTACGTCATTTTCTCAATTAAGACTGTAACGTTCATGCGGTTTGACACAGAATACCGTTATTTCTGTTATTTCGCCGAAATTTAGAAGCTTGATTGGAAATGATTCTTGTCAGCTCCGAAAATAAAATGTTTATTAAACAATTTTTTTTTTTAAATACCATACAATCCAATTTTATTTTTTGGCACTGTCCATGTTAACAAAAATGGAGGGAGAGTTTTTTTACTAGACTCATCTTGGCGGTACTGTTTATGGAAAATATTTTGGTAGGAAACTAAAATTAGCATTATTTTAATATAATTCCTCGCAAGATTAAAAAAAATCTCGCAAGAACAAACCTCGTGGCTACATAAAAAATTAATTTATCTTGCAATAACTCTAATTATGTTGGTAAATAAAACATCTTGCAGCAAATATCTAGCTATAAACAGTTTTTCTTGTAGCCTCCGTTTGGATGCGTTGAGAAGAAGTAGGAATAAGGAAGAAGGGAAGAAAAAAAATTATAAACAATCCAAACTCTTCACAAAGTTACACACTTCTCAATACTTCTTCCCACTTCTTCCCTTCTTCCCTTCTTCTCACACCTATCCAAACGAAGCCGTACTGATGGCACAGTAGTACATAGATATGCAATAAATGATTGACAGCTAGCCCTATTTAATTATCAAATTGCAATGGAATAGAGAAAATAAAATTAATACAAAATTATATTTCGGAAAGCTAGCGTATATATTTCCACAAACTTCCAAAACATGCATACGAGAATCCCTAATTCCCTATTATATCCAATATTGACTTACTGTCAGTTGACTTCGTTCTATGAATACATGTAACATGTTGGCGGACTAAACGAAGGAACAAGATAATTAAGAAAGAGGAGAGAAGTTGAGAGTTGAGAGAGAGATGAGCAACTCCAACTCGATAACTCATTTCTCCCACCCATCCCAACTCCAACTCGATAACTCATTTCTCCCACCCATCCCACGGGTTAGTAATGGTTGAAAGGCCTGGAAATGGGGAAAATTACAAGTGTGGTCTGTGTTGTACCCAACGAAAAGGCCGTTACTACTACCGGTGTGACAAATGTGACTTTAATCTACATAAGCGCTGTGCTGAGTTTCCTGAGACGATATCCGGCTTCTTCGCACATCCATGGCACGATCTCCGTCTCATGCCAGGTTATTATTATTCTTTTTGGCTATTCTGCACTTGTGTTATTTATTTATTATTATTATTTCTTTTTTTTTCTTATATATCTGTATTCCAAGAAAAATTAGACTGCATATGTTTCGGTTAGAAAAGCAGAAATAAACTCTCAAATCTCAACTCTAACTTCAAATATGCTAAACTTGATATCTTTTACCAATTATTTCAAAACAAAAAAAACTTTAAAATATACTAAAATTTCACTTTAAATAAGTGTGCTCTACAGCAGATAATATTTAATCTTCAATCTATCGATCCAAGTTCCAACTTTAGCAATTCGAATGGGCTTTATGTAAAACTTTCGTGGCTCTGCTAAACAGACTTCTCTTATTGTTGACATGGCCTCTACTGAGGTAGATCCCTTTCTCCGGGCTTTAGGAAAAAACATAATCGTGGCTTGTATTTCTTTAGTTCCATGTTTTTTCTCTGTTTTCTTTTAAGTTGACAGCTTCTGTCAGCTTTCTCAAAGAACATAATAAATAATAAATAAATAAATAAATAATTTTTTTTCTTTTTTTTTTGATGGTCAGGTGGCAATCACCACACCGACAAATTTTATTAATAAGAAAAATATTTACAATCATAAATAATCTTTTTTCACATGCCCCCCCACCCCCCAACCAGATTTAGGGCCATACTCGGTCCAAATATATAAATGAAATCAATATATCAAGAACTAACAATTGAATTGCTCAGAAAATATTCAATAAACTCAATCGGCGATTCAACTCGGAATCGGCCGTCGTCGATCCAAGTTTTGGCGATTTGGAGCGTATTCGGGTGAGATCACCAATAATGGCGGTTTTGATCTATGTGGAGGGGCGAAGAAGAGCCAGAGAAAAATAGCGTCAGGAGGTTTGGAGAAGCTCTGCGGTGTCTCATCGTGACGGGTGTTTGGTCCTTTCTTGTGCTCCGGAAGGAAGGCGAGTGGGAACGGGAAAGAAGAAAGAAGAGGAAGGGACTGAACTGGACACCTTCATTTCAACACTTTTATTTATTTTTTTAATTTTAATTACATCAAACGGTCTAAATTATTCAGGAGTGAGAAAATAATTAAAAAAAATTAATTCTTCATCCATAAATCAATCAAAGCACATAGAAAAATTGAAAATTTTATTCGCTACAATTTAACTGATATATTAAGGCATTATAATTAAAAATTAAATTATCTTTATTAAAATATTATTTTTCTAATTTTTTTCATATATATATATATATTTAATTTTAGACATTAAAAATAATTTTCTATGAAAATTCGAATTTTCGATTCTATTCATTCAATTTTTTCTGAGTCGTCCGATTCGACTACTTGGACCAATAGTGCGAGTCCCGAGTCCGATTCTGATTTTTAGAACCATGGTTTGAAGGTTTCATCATCTTTGTATTTCTCGAGTTCAACGATTATAGAATCACATGAGGCTACACAATTCCAATTCCATCACATTAGCTTTATCCATAGCTCTAAATAATATTTGCGGTTATGGATTAGAGGGATTTTATTAGCTCTAATTAAACTCGATACTCTACACCCAGGTCAGAAAAAGAGAAGAGATAGAGATTTGATTTCAGTAGAGTTGATCGGAGAGGATTTGATTTATGGTATCTTCTTTGGAATTAAGAAGCGAAGTTGATATCATCGGAGTTGATCGTGGCTCTGTCTAGCTTCAATGGAATGAACGCTCAAGCACAGAGTTGAAATCTAGTCAAATTTCTTTGTTTTTGAAATTTTGACAACAGAATTTCAATCATGGTTCTGAAAATTACTATTGGTCTAAGGAGCCAAATCGAATCGTACGAATAAAAAAATAATTAGATGAATCGAATGAAAATTTGGATTATAATAGAAAATTATTTTTAATGTCTAAAAAATAAGAAAAAAAATTAGGAAAAAAAACATTTTTAATTGGAACAGTAAAAAATTAACCATAATTAAAATGATATAATTTTATTTTTTTATGAAATAAAATTTGTCAAAACAATTGAGTGATAATTGATTAATAAGACATTATTTTTGTTAAAGCATCTTAATATATTAGTTAAAATTATATGGACGGAATTATTAAATTTCTTTTATGTTTTTGGATTCATTTTTGGATCAATAATTAAATTGTTTTAAAATTATTTCATTTTCTTGGATAATCTGAACATTCCAATCTAATTTAAATGAATAAATGAAAGACAGAGCTGTTAAGTCCAAAGACCATTCCCTCATTTTTTTTTTCCTTTCTCGTTGCTTCTCGTCTCCTCCTCTCTCTTTTGTGACAGAGAACCGAAAATGGCCAAGATCCCTTCACGAGAAGACGCTAGCTATAGTACTGCTATTTCTTCGCCGTAGCCAAAACTCATCCTTTGTTCTCTATATATTATTATGTCCCAAGTTGGAAAAACTAGGATTTAAGACTATTTTTTTATATCTAGTAATAAAAACGAAATTTAAAAAAATAATGAAGAAAATACAATGAAACAAGAAAACAAAAATATAATTGTTGTTGTATTTTTAATATGCTAATTGAGTACAAAGCTTTAATTTAAGTAGTCTAACAATAGCATGATTTAATGGTGATCTCAAGATTTTCAATTCGGATTCGTTCCAAATGGTCAAAAATCAAATCATTAGCCAACATTTCCAAATCAACTCGGGTCAATTTTGATTTGAATTGCCGATTTTGAGAACCATGATTTCAACGCATCTAAACTCACGTCGATTCCTCACTTGGTAACCGCTATCAAGCATCTCTAAAAAACCACTCTCGTTGAGTCTTATTCTACTATACTTTCTCCCACATTCCGTCGAGTCTAATTATTGTCCCAAATATGATTTGGCCTTCAATTTTAACTTTATTTTTGAGTTTCAAATCTGAGCTTAAATGATTAAATAATTTCGATTCGTTGTGAACTCATTGTAGGAAAAATATTGAAACTATTTTAATCCAACAAGTGAATTTGAATTGCTTGAAAAAATAATTAGAATTAGTTATTATAAATTAAAATTTTCTTTCCTAAATAGTAAAACTTTGGAATAAGCTCATTTAATACAAAAATATTATTTCTAATTGATTCTAACTTTGAAAATAATTTTTTCATCCAAGTATATTATTATCATTTTTTAGTCCATTTTACTCCTGAATAGACTAAAATAATGATCCACATAAACTCAGATTATAAATTTATTTCAATTTTGAGATCACTTAAAAATAGTATTCTTGATCAAACTGAGCTTATTCTTAATCATTTAGGAAAAAGTTTTACAACCAAAACGAATAACTTATTTTAATTTTATTCTATTGCGTTCTAAACACTAATTGCATGGTTTAGATTAATAAATAATTAATGTTTGGAGTTATTATATAGGATTTATTATCCACGCTCTTTGTCTATTGCAAGTTCTGAGTTCTTCCATGAATTCATAAATATTTGTGCTATCATGTAGAAAGAATTCTAGTATAATATTAGTTTATTTTCTCCTTTATGCAGATACGGATAAAGGTTCTAAATATTGTGATCTTTGTGGGGAGTCGATGGTTGGATTTTATTGCCGCTGTATCCCATGCAACGTTGATCTGCATCCTCATTGCACCAAGAACCAGCAGACCATAAAAGCTGAGATGCACCCGAAACATGGTCTCCATCTGGTACCTTCAGCAGACAACGAATGCACTGCCTGCAAGTCATCCAAAAGACAAATTTGGTTGTACAGGTAAATGTTGTCGTAGAAATTCAAATTCAAACACAAAAATAAAACTAAAATTTAACAAGTAGCCTATGTCCTCACACATACGTACTTATCTTTTTATTTATATTTTTCTAATTCTAATTATTGCATAGGGGGAAGAGACATTAAATAAAAGAAAAAACTTGGAAAACAACCCTAACATTTCATAGGTTCCAAGTTTGACATTACTTGAGCGCCAAGTCAATATATATTTTTATCTTCTTTTTTCTTTATATATATATAGAGTTTAGCTATGGTGAGATGCATCACAAAAATCATTCCGTGAGATGCGATCAAAACACATAAATCTGGTTCAAAATGACTAATCCAAACAGTCTAATATGATCTCTCTATTGAAATCTCCATGCAAACTAAATTTTATATTTTTTCGAATTTTTTAAGTGTTTTCTTGAAATTTTAGAAAATTGTTAATCTAATTAGTTCTGAACCGTTCAAAAACTATAATTTTTTAAAAATACGAAAAAAATACTTACAAATTTTTTAAAAATATAAATTTTGTTCTGCAAGAAGATTTGAATAGCGAGATCATATTGAATGGTTTGGATCGATCATTTTGAACCAAATTTATGAGTTTTGATCGCATCTCACGGAAAGTTTTTCGTGATGCATCTCACCATAGCTAAACTCTCTCTCTCTATATATATATAATTAAAAAAAATAAATTTTGGCTCAACACCCTCTCTCAAGTTGGTTGGTAGATATCTACCATACCTAACTTGACAACTGAATCTTCAAAGCACTTGGTCGAAATTTTCTTTAGTCAAACCATCTGCCAATTGTTCCTTAGAGCTTGTATATAAAAGCAAATGAGATGATATTTTCTTCTAGATTTTGTTTAATGTAATATATATCAATCTCTATGTGCTTCGTTCTATCATGCTGGAGCAGATTGTTGGCAATCTCAATGGCTAAATTATTATCACATTATAGTCGCATATTTGCATTCAGAGCATATCCTAACTCCATTAATTATGAGTTTCCATTTTTTAGAAATTGAATTAATGTCTTTCTCTAGGATTTTCTTTTAATATATATCTCAAGATTCTTGTTACAATATCCATTTGTCATTTCGTTAGGTCATGCGTGAACTGACTCACCATATATACTAGTATACACGATAACGGATCTGATACGAGATAAGTAGATAAGTTTTCCAACCAATTTTTATTGAGCTTCCTGATTCTCACTCAGGCCATTAAGCCCATGTGTCATCAAGCACATGCTCAAACTTCATGTTTTGAATAGTTAGTATTTCAACAGATTTACAATCTAGCATCCCCTCAACAAACAAGTTAACTATATAATTTCTATGTGATAGAGATACATTCCTTTGAGCGTAGCATGCACTTCTATTCCCAAGAAGTACTTCAAACACTACAGGAAAGTGCAGCAGTTGCATGGGCTGGCTGCATCCGCAGTACTGATGCAACATGCATTCTGCATCAGCTATACTGATGCAATTTGGCCGATGCAACTGGCTTCCTTGCAAATGCTCGATTGCATGGGCATTTTATTTGCATGGGCATTTTTATTTGCATTCGTTAAACCGATGCAATGTTGCATGGACATAACAGATGCAACTGATGTGTTTTGCATGGGGTTTGTCGGATGCAATTGGCTTAATTTGCATATGCATAGTAGATGCATTTGACCTTTTTAGCATGGGTTGGATTGATGCACTCAATTTCTTTTGCATTTGTTTTGCCCAGACAATTGACTTCTTTAGTAAGGGATTAGACGATGAAATTAACATTTGTTGCATCTGCTTAGTCGATGCACTTGAAACATGTAGCATGAGTTAGGCTGATGCAATTGACGATTTTTGCATTCATTTTGCTGAGGAAATTGGCTTCTTTAGCATCAAATTAGTCCATGCAACTGACATTTTTTGCATTCGATCTACCGATGTAACTGAATTTTTTTGCATGGACTTAGCAAACTGTTCATTTCTTTAGCATCCGTTTAAACCAATCATATTTTTCATCTCAAAATCCTCGTGACACTCTGTTTCCAGCCATTCTATATCCTCACTATCATCCCTGTATTACCATGTCATCAACATAGACAATTGAAATAGTCACCTTTCCCTTGACGATGTTTGTAGAAGAGAATATGGTCTGAATCACTTTGGGTATAGTGGTACACTACGCCATTTAATGACATTAGTACCGATTTTTTATGTGTTATTAATACCGATTTTGTACCGGTACTAATAATAGAGGGTACTAAAAACAATAAAAAATCGGTACTAATAAGCCGGTACTAGAAAGAGGTGAAAAGTGACGGCAAACACAATTAGTACCGGTTTTTAACTAAAAATTGGTACTAAAAATATTACATTTAGTACCGATTTTTAATTAAAAATCGGTACTAATTTTATTTAAAAAAAACGGATTTAATTTTAAAAGTTTAGTATCGGTTTTTAAGTAAAAACCGGTACTAAATTCATTTTTAAAAAAAAACAGAATTTTTTTAATTAATTTAGTACCGGTACTAAATTAATTAAAAAAATTAATACGGTACTAAATCTTTAATATGCTAATTTTACAGTAGTTCACATTATTCAAAAATTATAAATCAGTTAGGTTGCAGTTTTTGAGACAAATCGAATTTTGCAGTAGTTCACATTAATCTGTCACATTTTGCATGCAACCAAATATGCATCAATCAAACTAGTGCTATCTAAATTTTCTTTTATTTTATAAAACAAACATGATTTCAACTATCCAATAACAAGAGATCATGGTTACTAATAAGAAAATAGTCACTGTTGGAGAAAGATTAAAAATTTAAGATAAAAATATAGGCAATAAGTGTATATCAAATGCTAATCTATCTTTTCTCCAAAGAAAAAACAAAAGGTCCAACCCCTAGTACAAGTATTTTTTATGGTCTAGTGTAACCTGTGTTATGATAATTTCAATGCTCTATACAGACAAAAGGGATAATAAATTGACAAAGAAACAAGAACAAAACCAATTAACTTAAAATAAATTGAGGAAAAAAAGGAACAAAACCAATTAACTTAAGATACATACTCGTCCATATCAAAAGAGGCGGGAGTAATCAATTCGGAGCATAATCCATGCCATTTCCACCAATGCTTCGACCTAATTTTTTATGAATTTGAAGAATCTGTGGATGCGATTTGAAAGAAGCATTTGTGGTGTGGAATTAATGGGAAGGAATTTGTGTTGTAAGAGTCACAAATGACTTTAAAGTTTAAAGAGAGAGAAGAGATTGAGAGAAGAGAAGGCGGTTGTGACTTGTGACTTTGAAGAGAGAATGAGACAAGGTTTAATCGACTGAAAAAAAACCGTTTTTCATTTTGTACCGGTTTTTATAAAAAACCGGTACTAAATTATTGAGATTTAGTACCGGTTTTTTATAAAAAACCGTACTAAGTGCCGAAAAAAAAACCGTTTGTAATTTAATACCGATTTTTTATAAAAAACCGGTACTAAATATCAATTTTTATAAAAAATCGGTACTAAATTACAAACGATTTTTTTTTGTTGTCACTTCGTATCGGTTTTTTTAAAAAACCGGTACTAAATAATATGTCTGACAATTACAAAATTGCCATGATATATTATTAATACCGGTTTTCTTAAAAACCGGTACTAATAGTCCGGTACTAATAATCCTTTTTGGTGTAGTGGTAGCATTTCATGGCCTTGTAGAATCGCCCAAATAATGCTCGCGGAGATTATCTTAGTCCATATAGACTCCACTCCAGCTTAATTCTCGTCCTTCATGTCTCCATACAAGAACTCAATTTTTATGTCGAACTGGTGTAAAGGCCAGCCAAAATTGGCTACAAGAGAAAATAATAGTCGAATAGTGTTTAGTTTTGTAATAAGAAAAAATTTACTTGAAAGTCAACTCCATAAGTCGGTGTGTAACCTTTGGTTATCAACCTTATCTTATATCTTTCAACTTTCTTTATAGCATCGTACTTAACATAGAACTCGCATTTACATCTAGGGCCGTCAAACGTGTACAACATTCACATAAATAACATCTTACGTTTCCGGTCCGCTTAATAACACGTAACAAAATTAATTTCCGTTGATGTTTCGTTATTATTGCTACATTAAACATTGCAATTCAAAGTCTATCAAAAATAAATTGCAAGATTTTTAATGATCTATTAATAGAAAATTGAATCTTGCTAAAAAATTGCTAGATTTAGTGCATCAATTAAATCTAACAATAGAACTAGATCTAACATTAATAAAAAAAAATTATCTAGAAAAATCTATGTAAAGATCATGGTTACAGGCTTACAGCACAAAGAATCCGTATATGCTGCTGCAAGTAAATAAGCTGCGAGGGCGGAACTACACTCCGGTAGCGCTTGCATTCAGCTTAGAAACAAGTGAATTCAGTGCATGGGAGACTTCAGAAGCCTCGTCTCCAACGGGGATCCCAATACAATACACGCGGTAAAGTGAAACCGCGATACCTCCAGGTTTGAGGTAAACACGGAGTGAACACCTCATTAAGAGGGCACAAAGAAAGCTGTAAAGGAGAAAGCCATGGCTTGAGGCTTATTGTGTTGGTGCAAAATCAAATATTAAACAAATTCGGATAGCTTAAAATAAATAAAATAAATAATTAAAACAGTTTTTACCCGAATCGCGCTAGGCGCTGTCCTTAAGCGTATTCCGTCTCAACGTGCAAGAGGAACCACAACCAAGATAAGACGGGTAAGTGTCACTCCTTAGGGCACGACCGGAGAAGTGACTGATGAGAAATCTCCACAATATCCAGCAGAATCAATCGAAATAATATTCAAATCAAATTGGAAATTATTATGAGGAATATCAATATGGAGAATAGAAATTTGATCAAACTTATTTTTTCTATCACAACTTCTATTTGATCAAACTGTTTTTTCGGTCTATCTATTATCTTCCAAATGAACTGTTTATATAGAATATCAATGACTTGTATAGCCATAAGGAAAAATGGGCATTAATATTATTTACTGCAATAAAGAACCACGTTCTTAGATAAATGACAACATATGAAATGAATGCCTTAAATATTATTTGTAACGGACCAAAAATAAATCAACAGAAACGAATGAGCAGATGACCACGTTCAATGGTTTTCAAATTAAATAAATGAATCATTAATCAGAATTGGACGTAGAACAAATAAATGAAATTTGAATTTATTTATATTGATCTAACGAGTTATATTCATTGAATCAAGTTCATTAAAATTTTGAGTTTTCAAATCACATATTCAACAATCCCCGCAAAGCTCAAAATTTTATAATATCAAATATGAGATATGTGAAAGCAGACTAGGGATTTCATTGAAGCAAAATGATCATTGTCAAATATATAAGATATATATAAGTAAATTGGATAAAGTTAGGAATTTGGAACAATCAAAATGGTGAATAACAAATTGCTGGATATTTATATTCGCATCATGAAGTAGTTTTCAAACTTTGAACTTCACTTAGTATAGGTGCATCAAATTTGGAGGAGACAGAGAGAACTTATGTCTTGAACTCGTTCCTTGGACCCAAATTCTACGACACCATACACGTAATACGGAGAAAAATCATCGCGGGGTGCGCATTAATGGCCATACGCATGTAACTTGAATTTTTCATGAGAGTCTTAAGGGCTTACCCATGCCCCGCACCGCGGCCGTATACAGACACTCTCATATAGGTGAGTCCCTACCAAGGATGTGTGTAGATGCACATCCCACGGAAATTACCGCTTTGGTCCTCATTACGAGCTAATTTGCTCAACCTTACATCTACATAGAGCACACTCACCATAGGGATGGGGTTGGAGTCTATGCTCCTAAAAAATGTGTACTCTTCGACCACTTGTCGGATTGTTATTACCCATTGAATCTCTTTCCAGGGGTCTGCCTTTCGGAGATTGGGTTGCCCCCGCAAGTGGCCCTTTAGGGCTGAAACCCATCCCCTCGATGAAATATGAACTTCTCATTAAGTTCATATATATAGAACTTCTCATTAAGTTCATCTCATTTTTATTTTTATTTTTAGTTTTATTTCATTTTCTCATGCCGACTAGTCGCTTCGATACTTGAGCTCAAATCATTTTCTTTTCCTGCAAAGAAACATCTAAAAACAACATCTCCAAAACTTTATTAGTGATAATCTATAAAGCATTTTATAATAGCATCATGCTAATATAAATTTACGCATATATAAAATATTTATCAATAATCAATTCATCACATATCATAATTTTATTGAAACGTGAGCCTCCCATTTTCTAATATGCTAATAACATAATTAATTTATTATCATAAATGAAATATCATCACAATAAGTTAAATATCACATAAAGATGAAACCATTGAATTATTACTGACATTAAAAAAATGTCATCTTAATAATATGAGAAAACATATTCAAATTATATCATCATAATCAGACAATTGAACTCAATCGGTAAAATGGATCACAGCAATATATATATATATATATATATATATATAAATTTATACCCCCACATTTTCCATAGTTATTAATATATATATATATTTTTTAAATAATTTAACGATCAAGAATATTCTCATTAAACCCTCATTAATGATCAATAAAAATAGTCAAAATTTTAATTCATTCACATGTTATATACTTCTCTAATAATATGAAACAAAATTCTTAAAAGAATAAATTTAGGAGATCAACAATCAAAACAGTGTCTATGAGAAGTATATATTTAACCTTCTAAAGAATACTAGATCAAATTCACCGATTAGGGACGACTAACGGATTCGAAGTAATGGTTATTTACCAAATTAAATGGTGTTTAGCAATTGGATATATAATAATAAAACTCATGGCGGTTTATAAGAAGTAAAAGGTGGCCAGCCTTTTAATTTCTCAATTAAAATACCATAGGTTTGATTTGATGAGGAAGAACATTGCTGGACTAATGAAACATTAATCGGTGTCATTAATTAGTGCAACATGTTAAAAATTAATCAAATGAAGTACTGCATAATACGTTATGAAAAAAGGTTCAAACCTTTTATATCTCAAATTAAATTCAGTCATTTAACACATATTCACTAAGAGGTAATTAAGAAGTAATAATTTTGGATCTTAATCACAACTATTAGGAATTTTATCAGATTTCATGAAGGGCAGATTCATTCAAAAGTTGTAAGACAGTCATCAGGTATAAGGTTGTAATTCTGAAACGTCACAAAATTCTCAACTTGACATCATATTAGATCAGTAGACACATAGCTCAAATTATCTTAAGATTAGTCTTAAAATAAATTAACACCGGTTGTGAGATTAATTTAAGACACAGAATATCATCGGAAAAAAAAATAAGATCTTTATACTCGGATAACAATTTCTCAAATTAGTTTGATATCCAGTCACTGTAGTCAAATCATTAACGATGGTAATAAATCAAACCATCAAATTATTATCTCTCTATGGCAAACTTGAAAAATACGCATAGGAAGAAAAAATGAATGCCGGGACGTGATGTTCACGGAAATATTCGACACATATATATATAGAATATAAATTAGTTGTACAAAAATGATTCATACATCAATAGATTATATATTAATTGTAAATAAGGGACTAGGATCGACTATGAAAGAAACAAATCAATATTGAGTAATGTGTCATGAATAAACATATTGGAAACAACAGAACAGAAGGATGCACAGATTCAAATAAAATTCATTCGAGAAATTGTGGGTTTAATCTATTGAAAAAGATACCTTTTTAAAACTTTGATATATCAAAGGATTAAATTTTCAATTTAGACAGGGCATCATAAAGTACTAGTCAAATATAACATCAGATGAATAAGCTTATAGGATCAATATCTAACAATTAACTTTAACATATTCGACAATAATTTAAGGTATCTATTAGAGCAAATTAGACTTCAGAACATGAATCAAATGTCACCCGAATTTATATATAAATTTTCATGTAATTAAAAATTTCGGAGTAGCTACAAACTACAAAGTAACTAACGCAAAGCTTCAAATCATCCTAAATTTTCAAATATACTCTTTAATACTATTATATTGTGAAACATTTACGTTTTCCTTAATATAAACTATAAAGGATTGGAACCATATTACGAATTCAGATCTAACCAACTAAAATCATTTATTCTGACGTACCAATGAAACTTAATTCCTCAAATTTAACCGATTTAAATTCAACCAATTATAATTTAACTTTTAGTTTGTCTAACAAATTGCTAACCGAATTACGGAATATATGCTTAAGATTGTTGGTGCAAAATCAAATATTAAACAAATTCGGATAGCTTAAAATAAATAAAATAAATAATTAAAATAGTTTTTACCCGAATCGCGCTAGGCGCTGTCCTTAAGCGTATTCCGTCTCAACGTGCAAGAGGAACCACAACCAAGATAAGACGGGTAAGTGTCACTCCTTAGGGCACGACCGGAGAAGTGACTGATGAGAAATCTCCACAATATCCAGCAGAATCAATCGAAATAATATTCAAATCAAATTGGAAATTATTATGAGGAATATCAATATGGAGAATAGAAATTTGATCAAACTTATTTTTTCTATCACAACTTCTATTTGATCAAACTGTTTTTTCGGTCTATCTATTATCTTCCAAATGAACTGTTTATATAGAATATCAATGACTTGTATAGCCATAAGGAAAAATGGGCATTAATATTATTTACTGCAATAAAGAACCACGTTCTTAGATAAATGACAACATATGAAATGAATGCCTTAAATATTATTTGTAACGGACCAGAAATAAATCAACAGAAACGAATGAGCAGATGGCCACGTTCAATGGTTTTCAAATTAAATAAATGAATCATTAATCAGAATTGGACGTAGAACAAATAAATGAAATTTGAATTTATTTATATTGATCTAACGAGTTATATTCACTGAATCAAGTTAATTAAAATTTTGAGTTTTCAAATCACATATTCAACATATTCCCCCTCACCGGCCACACTATTTCCGCCAGAAAAACAAGAAGCCTAAACTATCCTGAGCATAAGGCACGAAAGCAGAAGAAAAATCTCTATCACTTTTTGATGGGCTTTAGTAGGCTTTGGCTAAGGTTCATATAGTAGGCGCGGAAGAAATTAAAGATGAATCAAATGTGCAAAGTAGTATACATTTCCGAACAAATATAATTAATTTGTGATTTGTGTCCTTTCACAGGTGTGGTGAGTGCAAGGTACAGTATCATATAAAATGCGTAGGGAAAATTATTCGCAAGGAACAAGTTCATAAAAACAGCACGGAAAGCAGTGTCAACAAAACGAGTAACCTTGGGAGGCTCAGCAGCTTAGGGCGTAAAGTTGGTGATAAAGTGGCAGTGGAGATTTCAACGATTACAACCGATGTCCTAACTAAATTGGTGTTACAACTCGTTTCTTTTTTCTTTTGCTTGACAGTCAAGTCTTTCCAAAGCAAAACACTTCTCTTTATTTTATTTTGTTTTCTTGGTGGAATTTTACAACGCTTTTGGAGTTAAGACATCAAAGAGTATATATGTACCAGTAATTAATTTATGCCAGTTACATTACATGCTTAATGAGGGCTGTTTCACTACCTAATTCATCATTTGAAGACTCAGTGTATTGTTAAACTATACCATGTATTTTTTTTTTCTTGAAGAAAGAGTGAGGTTTTTGCCATCTATTTTTTTTTAAATTAAAGGTGCAAGTGGGGTTTGAATCTTTGACCTCTTGAAGGCCAACCAAGTACTCTTATCACTAAACTACTATATCACATACAAACTATACAAAGTATTATATATTATGCATTATGCTTAGGGCTTTCAATATCGCTCCGTTTTGGACCTTTACGTTTCGTTCCGTCCGAAACGGAACGAAAACGGAGCGAAATTTGACTTGCGTTTCTGTCTGCGGAACAGAAATGGAAGCGAAACATGTTTCGTTGGTAAGGACGGAACAAAAACAAAATTGGTCCATTTTGTTCCGTCAGCCCACGTTATTCCGTTGGCCCATAAAAAATTCTGCAGCCTAAAATTAGCAGAGAAAACTAGGCATACGGCAATCTCATCTCTCTCCCTCGCCTCTCAGTGCCGCTGCAAACCCTAGAGAGGCGATCTCTCTCGCGCCTGCCTCCTCCTCACTCGAGCCCCGTTTGAACCCCACTGAGAGAAAACCCTTCTCCCTCTCCTCTCCGATGGCCTCCCTCAGCCCTCACCACAACCCCACAACTCTCTCTCTCCCTCCCTCAGCCGACCCCCGTATCTCTCGATCTCTGGCCATGGCGTTTGGGGGTCGCTCCTTGTACCTCTACCTCAAGCAACAAAGCTCAGCCACGACAGAACTCAGGTGGTGGCCCAAAGCAACATACCCCACCTCCTTATACCTCCTCTCGCTCCTCTACCTCTACCTCGACAAAGCTCAGAGGTGGTGGCAGACAGTGCTCAACCGTGTCGCCTCCGTCGTGCTAGCAGCTTGATGAACCTTAGATGTTGCACCTCCGTCTTCTCTAAGGTTGAACCAGTCGATCTCTTTACCGCCATCATCCAAAACTGCGTCGCCTGACTGATCCGCTATCCTCCCTAGCACAGCATCTGTTTCCGCCCTGGTTTGTCTCGTCTCTCTGACTGCATCGCATTTGATTTTGAGCAATTTGTTTTTGTTTTGAGCAATTTTTCAATTTGTTTTGGTTTTGAGCAGTCTTGCAATTGTGGTGCTGTTTGTAAATGCATCAATTTGTAAATTACTGATTCTCACAATCGTTAATTTCTAAATGTATCCCACTGTAATTGTGCCGTTGGTTTTGAGCCATTTTTTTTCTTCTCGGTTTGTTCTTTTTTTTTTTGTTCTTTCTCCTTTAGATTTTGCGTTTTTTCTTCTTAGCAGAGAAAGGGATAAGGAACAGACGTTTGGAGAATGGTGGGTAAGCCTTGAATGAGACTATCTGGGGATGAGTTGTAATTAAAGAGGGCAGGAAAGTGGGTTCCTTTTTTTCTTTTGTTGATGTATGTAATTAAACTCCTTTTGTTTCTTTTAATCCAAATTCCAAGAGGACTTTTCATCGAAAAAAAAATGCATCACAATTGTGCTGTTGGTTTTGAATAGACAAGGGCAAGATCCTTATTTTTTTGTCAATTTTGTTTTTTTGATATGGTTAAATCTGAGAATGTTTTTTTTTTGTGTGGTACGGATTAGTACAGTGGTATCAGAGAATGTTTGTGTGAATGAAGCAGCGTAAGATTACAAAATTAAATTTAACGTTATGAACTTTTGTTTCGTTTAGATCCGACGGAACGAAAACAATACAGATTTTAATTACGTTGTAATAACGTAAACATCAACGGAAATTAATTTTGTTACGTGGTATGTTACGGAACGAAAACGTAACATGCTATTTCCGTGTACGTTTGCCACGTTTGGCACCCCTAATTATGCTATGATTGCATTCAAACTGATGTATTGGTAGTTCGTTATACATTACTGGCTTAAATTTTGATTAATTTTCCAAATAGTATTTTGAATACTAAACCAGACATGCAGAGTTCCAGATTCAACCAGTTCACTGGGAACCGACCAACCATCTAGCTGGTACAAAAGTAGTCATAAGCCGACTTTATTAACAAGTCGGTGAAAATTGGCTAATCTGGTGAGGTTGACCGGTTCCCGTCAAATTAATGTTGAGCACCCAATTCTAAGTTACTTTTTATTGTTTATTACTTGACTTAGTTAAGTACAGTTTAGTAATGTTTTGGCTAATATTTAATATCGGACTTTTGAATCTTTTATGCATTTTATATATTTATATTGATATAGTCACAACACAAGCTTTTGGTGTTGCAATTTGGCCCTGATCAAAATGAGATTTCATTTCATTTCATTTCAATGGAAATTGTTTGATCAAATTGAATAGATTTGGTGTCATTTGATTAGAATTCTTATGTTATTATATGTCCAACGAACGACAACAACAACAACAACAACAAAATATTTTGTCTCAAATAAGTTGGGTAGGCTAAAAATGAAATAAAATCTCATCTCGAAAACATTTTGATCCACCCAACAATTAATACGAAGAAAAAAGACCAAACGACAATGAATATCCAGACAGTCATCCCTCAATACTCAATAGTGGAAGGAATAGGGAGCATAATTGTCAGTTGTTAACCCTGTAGTTTATCACCTTTCTTTAGGGATTTTCATATTAAACATCGTTGAAAAATCTTGAGCAGCCAACATAATGTTGTCCCGATTTCTGATCATGGAAACTGGAAAAGTAACGAACATAAGTTTGAGGGTCCAAATAAATATTAGTAGAAGTTCTATTGAAGGTATTATTCTTAGAAGTCGAAACACGCAAATTAAATTACTATATCTAGACCAAAGCGTCATGGACAGTTTTTTCGTAGTGCAGGGCCGGATTGCAGATTTGCAGTGGTACCGTGGTAGGTATAACTATGGCTCCGTTTGGATGGTGTGGGAATAAGAGGAATAAGGAAAGAAGTATTGGGAAGTGTGTAACTTTATGAAGAGCTTGGATTGTTTATAATAAATTTAGGAGTAAAAAGAAATTATTTTCTTATTCTTAGACTCATCCAAACACAGTCTATACAACTCTTAAACAGCAATTTCCAAGTGGACCTATCTCTCTGTATATAATGTCAGTGCAAGGTTCTGGTAATGCCCAAGAAAGTTTTCGGCCTAGAGCCCAAAATAGAAATATAACTTTCTTCGGACTGAAGCCCAAAATTATACAAGGCAATTAGGTAGGCCTGTTTTGGACGAAACGAAACGATTAAAGATTTTGGTTGCGTTTTAAAAATGCAAGATTGAAACGGTTTCGTCCATGTGTATTTTCGTGATTTCGATCGTTTCGTCCAAAACGAAACGATTAACGCAAATGATAGTCAATTTCGTGTCCAAAACGTAACGATCAACGGAACAGTCCATTTGCGTGGTCGTTTTAGACGTTATGCACCCCTACAATTAGGCAAACGTGCCTCCAATTCCCCTACAATTATACATGCCAAAAACTCTCTTTCTGCTTCTTGATTAGTTGATGGCGTTCTATTTCTGACAAGTGTGTAATTTCACAGAATTTATTGGATCCTAGTGTTTAGGAACCGAAATAAAATTGGTTTTGTAATTACTAGTTCAAATCCATAAATGCACATGTTCTAGTGAAGTGAGGTACTTACCTACATTGCATCCATTGTGATTTCTGGATATCTAAGAAAGCGATGACAACAAAAAAGAGCAGATTTGATTCCTCCAAAAAGAAATCCTTGTTTGTTTCAATTGTCAAATGCTAAGATACATGTGTGTGTTTTTAAACACATACGGCATGTACAAAAACACTAGACGTACATATTCTGTCACGACATGTACAGTTGAGACAAACTTGACATGGTATGATATAACAAGACATAATTGTTAGACATACTTCGTGCATGTTGATGTTGTGGCATGTTTAGAAGGCTTAAAATTAATAAAAAAAGAGAGTATTTTTTTCTTGGGAAAAAACGTTTTCATTTATTGAAACAGCTCAAATACAGAGTTATCACATAAAAGAAAAAAAAAAGAAGCAAATATACTGGTAAAGAACTGTATATAGCAGGTACCCCTTCGGAATTAAAACTCTACCGTATTCTTAACTATGTTACTCCGGTACGCCCCATTTGGGCCGTACATGTATGGGGTGCGGGTACACTCCCGATACAGAGCTGATACGGGGCATCCCGTTATTTGCCATCCTGTGTCATCCTATTGGATCCGATGAGCGGGCTCTTTTCCTATGGAACAACGACCATATCGTGAGCCTAATTGCACAAAACCGAGCAGTGATCTTCTCTATAATCTTTGAAGCACTGGAAAAGAACATCCAGAGCCACCGGAACCAGGCTGTGTGCGCATGATTGCAAATGTGCATAAAATGTTTCTCGACATGGATGGTGAGCTATTTGACGAGTGCTAGAAGCAGTATATGGAGAAACAAGCCAAGGCCAAGGAGCTCGATGTTGATGTATATACATACTAATGAATTTAGTAGCTATAAACAAGGCAGAAGCCAAACAAACTAAAAGAGAGTATAATAGATGGCCAGAATTAGGGGGCAATACTGGTTTCACTGACCATTATCATTTATATTCTTGCAATTGCTACTGCTGGTCGCCTAATCAATCAGCATGTTTCACATATTGTGTTGCAACTCAAACATCAGATCAATAAAATACACTAATAGAGATATCATATCCATATATAAATTCAATTTTATAATAAAGAAAGCAGCACCAATCGAGTTGCAAAGATCCAAAAAATCAAAGAGAAAAAAAACCAAAACAAAAACATCTACACTCCAAACGCTAGCAAGCACTGTTGTTCTGGTTTTCTTCTCCATGTTCTGTACAGCTCCAAATTACTAAATTACTGGCATGGTACTAACAAGTTATGACAGATCAACATGATGAAATAAATATAAGTACATTATACACAATGACAAATCAAACAGTAATTCATGATAGTAAATGAGTCCATAAGCATGATACATTTAAATCGGTACAAGACAGTACCATATTTCCAAATTCCAACACATTTAAATACCTTCTTCATGTATCCATGTACCACCAAATGACATTTAAATAGTAATATGGTGGTTTAAGCTTAAGTGGATGTGCTCCTTATTGTACAAATTAACTTTTTCAAATATGGCGAAATAAAATTTTGGCACAAGCTGTGTTACATTTTGTCCCAAATACTGGTTTTCATGGAAACACAAGTTTGACCCAAATCTGCCTTGAAAAAACCCCGTGACGAATTGTTGTTGAAAACTAGAATTTTAAATGAATCAAAATTAGCTAAACATTCCAATCTCCCTCAAAACCAGAATTTGGCAATTAAAAAAATTAATTTTGTAATTTTAACTTAACTACATAGAGGAAGAGATACATTAGGATACCTAGGGTTTCGTTGATAGAGGTTACCTAGAGAGCAATACATACCTTTGAGGTGACCGTACATGTACTCTCATAGGAGGCCTAGAGCGAGGTGGCCGTACAGGGGAGCCTAGGTCTCCATCGAGAGAAGAGGTGCTCTCAGAGGAGGCGACCGTGGTGATTTGAGGTGTTGATCGAGGTGCTGGTAGAGGAGGCGGAGGTGGAGACGGAGACAGCGCAGTTAAGTTTTCTTTTTAGGAAAAATTAGGTATAACCCCATAAACATCAGCGATTAGATATAACCCCTACAAACTTTAAGAGTAGAAATAACCCCTACAATCTTTGCTGTCAAGGAAATAACTTATGAGTGAAATATTCTTACCCCTTATATACGACCTTTCATTTCCCCACCATTTCTCCTTTTTCTCTCCCTGATCAACATTATCATTAAAATATGCCATTCCATTTTGTTTTTTTGAAAAAAATATATATTTTAAATCTTTTGTAAACTACGATCTATCTCTCTCAAATTCTTTTGGATTTCATCTGATCTTCCTCCAAAAAATCCTTGTTTGTTTACACATTTTAGTACTATGGGAAAAAACTGACTAAGAAATAAGCACGATTTTTATGTTTGAATATTCTATGCATGTTGTAGTTAGTTATGTATTATACTATTAGGTCAAGGATTGCCTAGAAATAAGCACGAAAGGTCTGGAAAAGGTCTTGTGGAAGGAAAAAGGTTATTTTTGTCATTTATTGTAGAAAGAATTTTTTTTTAATTAAAAAATCTTGCATTTAATTAAAGGTGTTATTTCCTTAACTATAAATATTATAGGGATTATTTCTAATTTCAAAGTTTGCAAGGGGTTATATCTAATTACTGAAGTTTACAGGGGTTATATCTAATTTTTCCTTCTTTTAATTCTAAGGGCCTCGTTTGGATTGCCTAGGAATAAGGAAGAATAGCTTCTTTCTAGGAAAATAGTTTCTTCCTAGGCATCCAAACAAGTTAGTAATAACGGAGAATAATAGCTTCTTCCTAGGAATAACTTCTTCCTAGGAATAGCTTCTTCCAACAATTATATATATATAATTTCAATAAAATTATCTAAATACTAATAGCTAAATGAAATTCTATGTGCTCTTTAATTAGTACTTTATTTAATATTAAAATAATAATTTTTAATAATTTACTTAAATTAATATTAATTTACTTATTCCTAACTCATAATCCAAACAACATTTCTTCTTCTTCTTAGGAATAGTTTCTTCCCACTCTTCCCAAAGTCACACTCTTCCTAATGTTTTCTTCCTAAAATCCTTATTCCTTTCTTATTTCCATACCATCCAAACGAGCCCAAAAGAGAGTAGATTTCAGCGAGGTGTGTTTAGATGAGGGGTTGAGTAAAGAATAAGAATAAAGATTTCGAAATACGTGTTTGTCCAAATTTCTTATTTTAATTTCATGGTTTTGTTAGAATATGGATAAAGGTCCAAATTCTTTATTCTTGGTGTGTTTGGATGAGCTTTGAATAAAGAATAAGAATAAGGAATTTCGATATGTGTGCTTGTCCAAATTCCTTATTCTTATACCATGGTTTTGTTAGTATAAGAATAAGGGTCCAAATTCCTTATTCTTGTGTTGTTTGGGTTGCACAAGAATAAGAAATTTGATCATTATTCTTATCCAAAACCTTATTCTCCACGGCTCCGTTTGGATGAGGTGTGAGAAGAAGGGAAGAAGTTGGAAGAAGTATAGGGAAATGTGTAATTTTGTGAAGAGTTTGGATTGTTTAATAATAAATTTCTTCCTCACTTTCCTTATTCTCTTCTTCCCACTCCAATCCAAACACAGCCCACAATCCAAACACACCCTACGTTTGAGCTTACAAGAATAAGAAATTTAGTGTTTATTCTTATCTGATTCTTTATTTTTGCCCATCCAAACATACCAATGTCATGTTTCTATTAAAATATGAGATGAGCTAAAATCAGCCACGACTGACAGATGCAACCGTCAGTTACGATCAAATCTCAATTTTTGAGAATCTAACAGTCGATCCGAACCGTTCAATGTGTTCTCCATATTGAAATCTCATTTGAGACCAAATTTTACATTTTTCTGAAATTTTTTAGTATTTTTTTTAGATTTTTAAAAATCATAGTTATTGAAGGGTCCATAATTGTTTAGATTAAGAATTTTATAAAATATCAAACATATGCTAACATAATGATGCAATTTATTTTCGGTAATATATATTTGCTGATATTGAATGGACGGAAAAGCTAAAATGCATAATAGTAAACAACTAAAACAAAAATAAGGGTTACGTACTGAGCAATATTTATTGCAACTAAATCTGTACGTTGAGCTTCGCTCGAGAATAATGATATCTTTTGTATATATTTGGAATATTATGGCATTAATTTTTATTTTAAGTATAAAAGATGATGTTTAATTAATGATTTTAATATAAAAGAACCAAGCTTTTAAAAAACTCTGTTTTTTTTTGTTTTATCGTCATTTTATCAAGATTTTTTTTCACACCGCACAACCGTTATATCACTGTTTTTTTCGCTTAATCACCGTTTTATCACCGATAAACGCTAAATCACCACCCAACCGCTAAACCGCACAAATCGCATTTTAAAACCTTGAAAAGAACTTATTTTTAAAGTATATTTGCTATGAGAAGATAAATTTGATAAATTGATTTGCTCAAGAATGAAAATTTGTAACGATTTAAACATTCCAGTATTAATAAAAATTATTGGATAAAAATTGACCTTACTTTTAGAAGAACAAAATTCATCTCCATGTATTTTTTTTTGTCTTCGAATTTGTTGCGGGCCAAATTTTCAGTATCTGTGCACGTATCACGTCTAGATTTCTATTTGAAAATAATGCAATATCTATTATGCTTATCTTTATTGTAAATGTGAAATGGTTGATGAAAATTTTTAAAAAGAGGTATTATTTATAGATAAAATGTTGGCATCTTTTGGTGAAGGAGGCATCCACTCGATTGCATTATTTGGCAATGCATCTTTTAAATCGCACCTTTTGAGGCATCAACTTGATTGCATCATTTGGAAAGACATATTTATTGAAATCCTATGAAATATATGTTAAAAGACACTTTTTCATTCACACTCATTAATTGAATAAGACGACATACTCACACTCTTTTATTTGTTAATATTTAATGAACCTATTTATAATTTTGTAATAACAATATAAAATAAAAAATTACACTTTATCATACACAATCACACCCTTTTATTTATTATCATTTAATTAACCTAATTACAATTTCTCGATAATAATTTAAAATAAAAGTACACTTTATGATATATTATCATCCCACCATATCATTCATTAGCATTTAAGTAACCCAATAATATTTTTTTAAAATTTATTTAAAATAAAAAGAATACTTTATTATATTTACAACTATATATCTGCACTTTAAGAAAGATATGAAACAATTATCTGCTTAGTGTAAGGTATCTTTTGGGACTCATTCATTGAATATAGACTACGTGAATGCACCCTTTCATTTGTCAGTATCTAATTAATCTCATTATGATTTATTAATAATAATTTAAAATAAAAATGACAACTATTTATTTTACAAATAAGAATACAATTTTTTTAAAATTTTTACAAAATTTTCGGATTGTTTACAAATAAAAAAGTATTACGAAATATTAAAAATTAAATTGAATAAAAAAAATTTATTAAAAATATCAAAATAAATAAGTAAATTATAATTAAGAATTATAAATTTTAATTTATACGATTATAGTAATTAAACAATAGGTGTGCTTATAGGCTGTGTCAAGTTAGTAATTTATGTTATGATATTTTTAAAAGGCTTGAAATAAGATAACACACGAATATGGTAAGAAGATTTGATGTCAAAATAGTAAAATTAGAGTTTGTGAAAAAAATTAATACAAAACTTGGAGGGAACCGTGCCATAGCCTACTCTAATATGTTCCACATTGAACCATACAATCTCACACATCCCGCCTATTGTAAAATCATTTTGGGTCCGTTGATAATATCCAATATCAAAATAAAAAGTATTCTAGTAAAAAAAATATTTTAAGGCAATATTATTGTTAATTTCAAAGATTGAATATTTTTAAATTCATATATGTCCATAAAGTTGTTGGCCCAAATTCATACATATGTAAAAAATATTAAAATAAATTCTTGTTAAATATTGAAATCGATATTATATAGGACAAAAATATATTGTATAAAAAAATTACCTTACTATCAAGTAGAACAAAGTTCATTCTCCATGTATTTTTCATCTTCCAATCAGTTGCAAACTAAATTTTTCGTGACCCGTGCACGTATCAAATTTGGATTTCTATTTGATAGTGATGTGATATCTATTATGTTTGTCGTTTTGTAAATGTGAAATAATTAATGAAAACTGAAAAAAATAGAGTACTATTTATAGATAAAATATCAGCACAATTTGGTGGAGGAGTCATCCACTCGATTGTATTTTTTGGCGAGACACCTTTTAAATCGCATCTTTTAACACAATTCTTTGATAGACACCTTTTCATTCGCATTTTTTAGGATCATTCACGCATCTTTATTATATGTAAGATTAGATAATTACGTCATCACCATCTCTATTTCTTCCCTATCAACATTTAATTTATAATTTATATATGGAAGTATCTATCAGCAAAAAGTTCCGCGACGTAAACTAAGTTCAATTTTTAATATTTATTTTTTATATAAATGAAGTTTGAAACGCAAGTCCTAAAAGTATATTTTGGAAAGTACACATCAACAAACTTTAAAACATTGTACATACGACATATATACGAGTCCCTACTGTGTGTTGACTTCGTTGACTTCAATTATATAAATTGAAGTCTCCCAAACGAAGGGACAAGGACACAAGGTAAAATAAAGAGGAGGGAGAGCGAGGGAGAGAGCGAGAGAGAGATGGCCAACACGATAACCCATTGCTCCCACCCAACCCATGAATTAGTAAAGACTAACAGACCGAGTGGAAGTTTTATTTGCGATCTGTGTGAAAACAACGGAAGTGGCCTTCACTACCGGTGTCACACCTGTGACTTTGATATACATGAGCATTGTGCTGAGTTTCCTGAGAGCATGTCGTTCTTTGCACATCCCTGGCACGATCTCCATCTCAAGCAAGGTTATTATCTTTAATTTTCTCGGTTGTGCACTTATTATTTTTACTCACTTATTATTTATTATGATAGAATATAATTGATTGAGCATGTTTCACATTCATTTTATAAATTTTATAGGTCTAAATAAATACAATGCCAAAAATGATTTACTATTTTAATCCTGCATAGAGTAATTGCTTGGTTTAGAATATGTTACTCTAATTCGCCCCTAAGACAGAAGCACCGACACAGGATGTGAAAATCGGGTGCGGGTTCGAACCTGATATGGCACCGGTGATATAGGAATATTTAATATAATTTATATATGTATATATATTATTTATTTATTTCTTATGGCGCCGTTTGGTTGAGGTATAGAGAAGGAATAGTCTTCTATTCCTCATTTATGTAACCAAACATCAATTGCATAACATGGAATAAGTTGAAAGAACCTATACAATCAAAAGAGGTGGTATAAGCTAAATAGGTTACTCCAGAAGTGAAATAAGAATAAAAAAATATTTTTCCACACTATAACGACAAAAAATATTATGATTACTAACACAAATAATAATAAAATAATGATTTATGTCATCACTCTACTTATTTCACAACCAAACACCCGATTGCATAAAAATTTATGTCACATAATTTATTCCTCAACCAAACGCATCGGGAGGTGCTTTGGACAGCGGAATTTTTGCTTGAAGTAACCTATATTTTTCCTAAAAATCTAAATTACCCTTATATCAATTAAGATCTATTACCTAATTTATATCAATTACGATCCGTAGTCCTTTAATTCAAAAAAAGTAAGCTCCAAAACCATCACACCAGTATTTTCATGATATTTGCATGTTATTTTCTTGCACAAAGCCATCTCTATCACAATCAAATATTGAAATAAATGCTCTAATAAACTTAGAAGAGTTGGCTGACAGTAACGAATGTTCAACAGCCACTAATGAACTCAGTTTTATTTTTGATATAAAAATTCAAAGTTCTAATTGACTAACTTGATTATATGGAAGTCCAAAACCAGAGTGCAGGTGCTATAACAAACATAAAGACATACATAAAAATATAAGGTATGGTATAGAAACACAACACCATTTTGTCACTACCTGACCCGCCGCTCATAGGAAAAATCGAGGAGAAAGGTGAGGTGCAAGAGATCTTTCATTGTGAGAAGGAATGGAGGGATGGGAGGTGGAGTTGGAGCCGATAGATTATTGAGAGAGGAGATGAGCTAGCCAGTGGGTAGGAGAGGATAGCTTAGTCGGAGAAGGGAGAAATATCAGCGATTTTTCAAAAGTAAAATAGTAGCGAAGTCACGAAGGACACTTTGGTCATTTTAGAAAAATATAGGTTGCTCCAAGTAAAAACCCTGCTGCCCAAAACAATTCCCAAACGCATCATTTATTCAAAAGAGGTCCCCACCACTTGTTACTAACCTCCAGCAGGGACGGAGCCAGAAAATTTTGAATGGGGGTTCACCTGAACGAAGCCAGAAAAATTTGAAAAAAAATTCAATAAATTAATAATATTTAAATAAAAATATTATTTTTTATATAAAGAATTTTTTGTTTTCGACATTTGTCATAAGAAGAATATGATACAACCTACAAATTGGATATGTTTCAAACTTATTTCAAACTTGAATTTGACTCAAATTCAAACTTTTAAAAAAATTCCATTTTTTCCGTTTTATCACCGTTTTATCTTGATTTTTGTTTACACTGCACAACCGTTATATCATTGTTTTATCCATTTTATCACTGATAAACGCTAAATCACCACCCAACCGCTAAACCGCATAAATCGCATTTTAAAACCATGCTTAAATTAAAATTTAAGTATGTCATAAATTAACTAGAAAATAAAAAATTGATTTGATAAATAAAAAGGGTAAATTTTGAGTAGCAATACCTTTTATTTTCTTTATTAGTATTAATATTTGTTAGTACTATTTTATTTATATAATTATTTTTCTTCTTTTTTTTTCAATTTTTTCTTGTTTGTTTTCTATTCCATCGTAGTTGTTCGGCTAGGCTGCTTATGAGGTTATCCATCATAGTTATGTTTGTCCTATATTTTGGATCTATTTAATTAATTGAAAGGCCCACAAACAAGAACTAAAAAAATTAACTATATTTTTCTTTTCGGTTTATAAAAATGATCTTTTTGTATGGCAATAATTCTTTACAAATAAAAATTGTTAATCGATCCAAAAAGACCTCACAAAAAAAAATAGACTACAAAAATTTTATGGGGTTCACCAATGAAAAATCATCTAAATATTTATGGGGTTCAAATATAAAGTACATATAACAAATTTATATTTTATAACTATAAATATTCATATGTAGTAATATTATTTCAAAAAATAGAAGTGACATGGACACCCCTTTGTTACACCTAGATCCGTCCGTCAGTGACCTCCAGCCTCCAGCTACCCATGCGTTGCTCATAAATGAGCATTTAACGTTCAATTTCCAATATAAAGGCATCTTATGCATTTTAAGTTTTTAACCATAGATGCTCCACGCGGGACTAACACAATATTCTCTTTCAAAATTGGACGTAACATAGGTTTCGGTCAAACACAAACATCACTTTTATTTATTTATTTTTTTTTAGTTTAATCACTTTTATATTTAACCTCAATTGTTTGGGTTAATGCATTACTCATCAGGTCTTCTGTCATTAATATACGCATACTCATCATAGATTTTTAAACATTTTTTTGAAAATATTTGTATAAAAAAATAATATTATTTATTAATATATATATCTTCGCATCTAAATCGAAAATTTTTAAAATTTTCGAACCACCACACCCGCACCTCATCAGATGCAGTTTTCGAACCTGAATCAATGCAGGTTTAGATTAATAAAAAATTGGAAGTATTGAATTATTATATTACAATTATTTATCCCACCTCTAGTTTTAATAAAGGTTTGCTGGCGATGGACGACCAACCTTCCAAAAACGTTGGTATTCTTCCATGTAAAAAATATAAAATACATAAAATTCTCAGTTCATCGTACCAAAAAGGTTGGAGTCCTAGCAGGGCCGCGGGTCGGGTCGTCCCCAGCTCTATGCCCCCATGGCCCCACCACCCCCCCACCCACCCCAACCCCCTTTTTTTTCTTTCCACCCCTCGCCCTTATGGCTTCATAGTGTTAACCAAAAACCCGCCGGGTTAGACCCGCCCCGCCCCAAACCCGTCCCATGAACCGGACCGTCCCGGACCGTCCATGAACCGTGATGGACCGAAGGGTTAGACTGGGGCGGGTCTTCGACAGGTTTGGACCGCCCTTTTTAAAAAAATCCGTGTTAACCCGTCCCGTCTTAACCCGTGGACCGGATCGCCCCGCCCCGTCAACCCGTCTTAAACCCGTGCAATGTTATTATTTTATTTTATAACTCCGCCTTTGTTATTATTTTATAAAATAATTTAATAGCATAGCGAGTCCCAAACCCGGAAAAAAAGAATAACTTTATATAATTATATTTAAATTTTTCATTTAAAAAAAATAAAGGAAAAACGTAAAAGTAAAAACTAAAAATAATTAACGGAAAAAAATATTGAAAAACAAAAAAATATTGAAAAAAAACACAAAAAGAGAAAAACAACAAAAAAAAAATTATAGTGATTACTATAGTATATAATATACATGTAGTTTATTATATACTAACGAAAAATCAAAAAAAAATAGTAATAAAATAAATGAAAAACCGGCGGACCGGACCGGACCGGACCGTCATAACCCGTGCGGGTTACATGGGGCGGGTTTAAGAAGGGTTAGGACCAAAATTTTTAGGATGGACCGTCCTAACCCGCCCCGTCTTAATCCGTGGACCGTCCTAACCCGTTCCGTCCTAACCCGTGGACCGTCACGGGTTGGACCGTCCCGCCCCGCCCCCGCCCCGTTTGGTAAACCCTATGGCTTCATCCTCTTCCCTTTCTATCTTTTTGCTGGCTTATAATTTTTAGACGTGAGTTGCGAGCGTGGAAATATAAGCGGAGACATGGTTTTGAAAAATGGGAACCGAATTCGGAATCAGACTCTCGACGAATAAGCCGAATTGCCAATTCAGCAGCTTATTTTGTTCGTGCAAAAAGTTGGAACAAGGTGTTGAACAAATTTGTGGGACCTTCAAAAAGTAATAAACAAATGTTGAACAGAGAGAAATATAAAAGAGGACTTTGACTTCTACGGCGCACCTATCAAAAATTCTTATAAATAATAATAATTAATATAATGGAAATTGTTATTAAAAATTATTATATTTTTACTATTAAGAATTATTATTATTATTTTAACTATATTTATCATTATTATATTTCTATTATTTTAATAATTTGTAGATTTAATAATTATTATTATTTTAATTCATTTAAAAATCAGAAAAAAAGAATAAAATTGGGAAAAATATTTTTTAAATAGTTAATAAATGAAAAATTAGAGGTATAAAATAAATTGAAATCTAAATAATATTATTATTGATAAGCCATGACATCTCAAAATTTATAAAATTAAATATGGATACTAATTAAATGGAGATTTGATGATTAATAAATAATTTTGTATAAAAATAAAATTTTGATGAAAATACGCTTGTTAAAATATCTTAAGTAATGCACCAGACAGGATGGAATTTTTTTTTTGTTTCTATTCTTAGATCAGTTTTTACTTAGTTTCGTTTTATTTTCAAATTAAAAGTAGTCTCTGAAATGTCTGGACCGTTGGGTCTGAAATCAATTAACAAAAGGGGGAATGGTGGAATGGACAGGTCCAGTTCGAACCCTTCACCTCTGCAAAATCTTCTTGTGCGCTCCAACGTTTTCCCCACCACCTAGCCGGCTCGAACAGACTTTGCACGCTCGCCACGTACACCATTCTCCTTTCGGGAACGTCATCAATAGTTGGGTACAACCGATTCCCTTCCAAAACCCTCAAAACCGGATCATCCCCCACCGATTCCGGATCCGGTTCCCTTCCAAAACCCTCAAAACCCTCAGCCGATTTGATCGGATCGGCCGATTTTTCAAACCATGAGTTTTGACCAACAATTTCTGCATTGTCCCTGTGTGTACCGGGTTTAGAACCATTCCTGTGTGAACCGGAATGGTACTGGTATGTAATGCGTGGCTGTTTTTCATGTAATTGAGTTTGTACTGGTTGATATGGTATGAACAATTGTATTTATCCACTTTTACATCTTTGTAATAAATTTTTTTATTAATGGAAATTTATGCGAGCTCATCCACCTTCAAAAATAATAATAATAATAATAATAATAATAATAATAATAAATAATAATAATAATAATAATAATAATAATAATAATAATAATAATAATAATAATAATAATAATAATAAAAAATATTAGTGATATTCTGGAACATAATGTTATTAATTAGTTTTTTTGCTTTCTTTCTGCAGGTACAGGTTCTAGAATTTGTGATCTTTGTAGGGAGCCCGTGGAGGGATTTTATTACCGTTGCATCCCGTGCAGCTTCGATGCGCATCCTCATTGTACCAAGATACAACAAATTGTGCGTAGTGAGTTGCACCGAGAGCATATTCTCTGCCTAGTCCCATCATCCAACACATGTAGTGCATGCAAGTTATTCAATGGGCACATCTGGCTGTACAGGTAATGTAGTTGTTAATCATAACATATATATTTTGTTGGTGCAAAATCAAATAAACAAATTCGGATAGCATAAAATAAATAATTAAAACAGTTTTTATCCGAATCGTTTTAGGCGCTGTCCTTAAGCGTATTCCGCCTCAACGTGCAAGAGGAACCGCAACCAAGATAATTCGGGCATGTGTCACTTTTTAGGACACGACCGGAAAAGTGACTAATGAAAGATCTCCACAATATCCAGCATAATCAATTGAAATAATATTCAAATCAAATTAGAAATTACTATGAGGAATATCAATATATATGGAGAATAGACATTTGATCAAGTTTATTTTTCTGTCTCAATTGCTCACTGATCAAATTGTATATATTTCGTGTGTATAGTATTTTCCAATTGAACTGTTTATATAGAACATCAATGACGTCTTGTATAACCAAGCAACGTAAATATTATTTATTGCATTAATGAACCACGTTTTCACATTCTTAGAAGAAAAGCCTTTTAATATTTGTAACCGGCTAGATATAAATCAAGAAAATTGAATTGCCATATTCACATAATTTTTATCTCAAATTAAATAGGTCATTAAATAGAGATAACGGGAATATGGATAAAACCTATGGGTCTGATCGGAATGATTTTTTAAGAGAATTCAATTCATTTCAATAGAATAGAGTTCAATAGAAATGATTTTCAAATAAAATCTGGCGATCGGAACAAATAAAAAAAGAATTGAATAGAAATGAATTTTGTGATCGGTACCATTTGAAAATAGAAAAGAAATGATTTCATCTCCTTATATTTGACTATTTTACCCTTACTCTCTTTTAAAAATGTTAGGCATCAATATGTTATTTATGTCTAGCATATATACGCCATTTATTTTCTCTGTTGTTTAGATTTATCTTGTGATCCACCATTAAGACCGGTAAATTGGATCATGGCCTTACTGGTAAGAAATATTATGAAAATAATCATATGCCAGTGTGCCAGTATATATTGAATCATGGTCTTACTTCATCGAGATGCTTTTCACCGGTGTGCACTTCATCAAATTGCTTTTCATTGTTTCCTTGGTCTTCCCTTACCGAGCTCCTCCAATTCCATAGTTCTGTTTTAACTAAAATATATGAATTATTATTTCAATTAATGAAATTTGCAAATGATATAAGAATAAAAAAAAAAATCCTGAATCGATACAAGTAATCAGTAAATAAGAAACTATAACGAAATTAGACAATTACAAATATATAAAAAACATTTAAACTTGAAGAACTTATTCAATTTTATTTTATAAAAGTGTACCTATCTGAATTATAGAGGGTTGTAATTGTACGAATAAAATAAATAGTAGAATTTTACTAGATTATAGCATCAATTGTGCACTTTATAGACAAACAATGAGATCTAATTAAGATGCTAATGGGTTTGACTTAAAAATTGAGAACAAGTACAAAGTTAATATCTTAGGGGACGGACGATAGAAGTGGGGGGATGATGTGCCAGGTGCTTGACTTTGACTGCGATAGGTAGATAGGACTAGGGAGGACGATGGGTTCAGTATTTATCGAGAGAGATAGAAAACAGGAAGGGCATAAGAGTCTGAAAGTTTCTCGCTACTTCAGACCTAGCGAAATCACGACAAATTCCTATCTTTTTGACGCGATTTCGGAAGCCCCAATTTTTCTGTCCAAATCGCGCAAAACGAATTGAACTCTTGGCTGGGCATTGGTTCCGATCAGAAAATCGTGTTTCCCGTCAATTCTATTTGACGTTTAACCTCTTAAATTTTCATTTCGATCAGACCATATTAATTTTATTAGAATTGGACATAGAACAACAAACGAAATCTGAATTTATTATATCGGTCAAATGGATTATATTCATTGAATTAATTTATATAAAATTTTGAGTTTTTTAAATCACATAATCAACATATTTCAATTAAAAATTTGTACTTGTCTACTACGATCCCATTGCGACAATCTTTGAACTCCCACTACTGTTTAACTGGGAGTCTATGATCTTACATTCATACTCTTCAAATCAATGATACCTAGTCCTCCTAAGAATTGCGGTATAATTATTTGCTAACATTACTTCATATCAAAGGTTTAAATAGTGGATTTCGGATTCATAATGAATAAAAAGTCATTTATATAGTATCATATATAGCAGACATGTACAAATGTAATTGATCATTAATCATATGATATATATTTTAATTAAAAATTAAATATCATACTATATAATATACATACTTTAATAATTTCAATATATACAACCTTACAATCTTCTATTTTAATAACCAAATCTCATTGTATTTAATTTTGAATTATCCTTTTGTTTAGATAATTGATATATTGTGCTCTGAGATAGTTAGATAAACGATTTATTTGTCTTCTTTAGGTGTGGCATGTGCAACGTTAAACTTCATATTAAATGTGTAGGGCACATTATGCCCATGGAACACAGTCATGACAACATAACGAGCAGCACCAACAATAATAGGAGCAACAATGGCAGAAGGGTCACTGGTGCAACACCAGAAAGAGCAGCTGCCGATGTCCTAACTCAATTGGCATTACATCTCTTTCTTTTTTTCTTTAGGTTGACAGTTAAGTCTGTCAAAAGAAATTGCTTTTCTTAAGTTTTTTCTTTTTCTTGGTACGTAGGCTCTTAACTCAGGAGTGCAAGAGGAGAGAGATAATGCAGTTAAAGATGAGGTTTTACAGGATATTAAAATAATTCAAGGCCGATTGGAATTGCTACAAAAAGAAAATAAAAAATTGCAAGATGAGAGAGATAATGCAGTTAAAGAGGCTAATGAATTACTCAGAAGTGCTAGTCGTCAATCTCATGTAGCGTTCTCTGAGTTTCTGCTGTTAGAGCTTCAACAGGCAACTGAGAACTTCAGCAATTCACATAAAATTGGTGAAGGAGGTTTTGGTAGTGTTTTTAAAGGGTTTTTGCACAACACCATGGTTGCTATAAAGATTCTGCATCCTGAAAGCTTACAAGGCAAACCAGAATTTGAACAAGAGGTAACTTCATTAGAACCTAGTTGTCACATAATTTAATTGGTGAGAGCATGTCAATGCAAAACAAGAAACTTCACTTAATTTTAGTGATATCGCACAAGATTAGAAATTGAAATAGCTTTAGAATGACACATATTTATTGTTTTAAATTGATAGGTAGCTATCCTGAGTAGAATGAGGCATCCAAACCTTGTTACCTTGATAGGAACATGCTCAGAAAATTCAGCTTTAATCTATGAATATTTACCTAATGGTAGCCTTGAAGATCGACTTGCATGCAAAGGGGGGACCCCACCACTCACATGGCAGGTTCGAACGCGAATTATTGGAGAAATCTGCTGTGCTCTCCTGTTCCTTCACTTAAACCCCAATCCAGTTGTTCATGGAGACCTTACGCTAGCAAACATCCTTCTAGATGGCAACTTGGTTTGTAAGCTCAGCGACTTTGGCATTTCTCGCCTCCTAACAGAAACCAACACAAACACCTTAGTGTATCGCACCAAATACCTCAGGGGAACATTTGCGTACATGGACCCAGAATTTCTTACTAGTGGAGAGATAACAATAAAATCTGATGTCTACTCATTTGGTATAATCGTCCTTCAACTATTAACCAGAAAGCCCCCAACAAACATAGTAGCTGATGTCGAGGATGCAATTGAGACTGATTCCCTGCATTTGATTATAGACAAGTCAGCTGGAGAGTGGCCTTTTGTACAAGCCAAGCAATTGGTCAGTCTTGGATTGCGATGTGCTCAGATGCATAGGAGGAAGCGCCCCAATTTGGAGAGTGAGTGGAAGCTGGTTCAATCCTTGATGCAGGCTGCTTCACTGTCAGTGTCGCCCAGCTACAAGTCTCAACTTGACGACAAAGGGATACCTTCATACTTCATGTGCCCTATTTTCCAGGTTTTTATATCTCCTTATATATTTATCAAATCTGTATGGTGGAATGCTGTCAGATATTTCATATTTTCATGTCATCATGTGCCCTATTTCATTAAAATGGACATCATAGGTGAAAATTGTGTCGTGATAGAAACTTACATTTCTCGGCTGCTATTTAATCACATATTAAGAATATATAAGAGGATCAAAATCGGTGATAGAAAATTATCTAAACACCAGATCACAGAATGGTTTTTGTTGATTCAACCTGTCTACACCCTCTAGGAAGACAAACTTCGATGGAACTGAAAGGAAAATACGAAAACTTGAGAAACTATTTTATTCAATCTGTATTTCTTCCGTGAGTCATCCTATACATATACATAGAAGAGAATATCTAGAAATAGAAAGCCGTGTAGTCTATTTCCTAATTACATTCTTAATATCAACTATTTCCTAATAACTCATAATTACAAAGATTATTTCCTTTAACACTCCTCCTCAAGTTGGAGCATACACATCTAACATGCCCAACTTGTTACATATACTATCAATGTACGCCTTCCTGAGGGGTTTGGTCAAGATATCTGCAAGCTGGAGATCAGTGTAGACATGCACTAATTGAAGGCACGGAGGATGAGAAGTTGTGCCTATAACAAAATCTCGCACAATGTGGCAGTCTGCCTCAATGTGTTTAGTTCGTTCATGAAACACCTGATTCTTGGCAATGTGCATTGCTGCTTGATTGTCACAGTATAGCCTCATCAAACCAACATGCACAACACCTAGTTCTTTGAGCAATCGCTTAGTCCAAATTAGATCACATGACGTGTTCGCCATTGCGCGATACTCTGATTCTGCGCTCGATCGAGCCACAACAGTCTGTTTCTTACTCTTCCATGAAACAAGGTTACCACCAAAGAAGATACAAAACCCAGTAGTGGATTTTCGACTTATAGGACAGCCTGCCCAATCGGCATCAGTGAATCCAGTTATCCTGTCATGTCCTTGGTCTGAATATACAAGTCCTTTCCCTGGTGATCCCTTGAGGTATCTAAGGATCCGAATTGCAGCATCCCAGTGAGTAGTGCGTGGAGCTGACATGAATTGACTCACAACACTTACTGGGTAAGAAATATCGGGCCGAGTGACTGTCAAATAATTCAATTTGCCAACCAATCTACGATATTTCTCAGGATCATTTAACAATTCTCCATTCTCTGGCATAAGTTTGCTATCAGGGATCATTGGTGAATCGGCAGGTTTGCATCCAAGCAACCCGCTTTCTGTGAGCATATCAAGCACGTACTTTCGCTGACATATGAGAATCTTGCCATCGGATCGTAATACCTCAATACCCAAAAAATACTTGAGGTTGCCGAGGTCAGTAATTTGAAATTGTTCACCTAAGAACTTCTTCAATGCACATATTCCATCATCACCGTCACCAGTAATGATGAGATCATCCACATACGCAACCAGAATAATCGTCTTTCCTTTCTCGTGCCTGTAAAAGACTGAATGATCATTAGCACTCCTAGTCATGCCGAAATGACTAAGAACTTGAGATAGACGGCCAAACCAGGCTCTGGGAGATTGCTTAAGGCCATACAAAGATCTTCGTAAGCGGCAGACCTTAGATGCCTCCTCCTGAACCACGAACCCAGGTGGTTGAGTCATATATACCTCCTCCTCAAGAATGCCATTAAGAAATGCATTCTTGACATCAAGTTGGTGCAGTTGCCAATGACGAGTAGCAGCGAGAGCAAGACAAATGCGAACAGATGCCATCTTAGCAACAGGAGAAAATTTCTCATCATAGTCAATGCCATAGGACTGGGAGTAACCTTTGGCAACTAATCGAGCTTTAAGTCGGTTAAGTGAACCATCAGGATGAACTTTAACTGTGAACACCCACTTGCAACCAACGGCATGTTTACCAGGAGGAAGATGACACAAATCCCAAGTCTCATTTTTCCATAAAGCTGACATTTCCTCCTGCATAGCACTAAACCACCCCGAATGTTTCAGAGCTTCTGTCACATTCTTAGGAACAGAGTAATTATCAAGACAAGCAGTAAAGGCACGTTGATTTGTGGATAAGGCAGCATATGTACAGAAGTGGTCTAAAGGATAGCGAGTGCTAGGGCAATGGCGTGGTTCTTTGCGAAGGGCAATAGGAAGGTCAAGGTTAGATGTAGGAGGCGAAGAGTTTGTAGGACTTGGTTCATTGGCCGGTATAGGACTAACAACATCAGTGGTTAGTAGATGTAGGGAGTCAGGAGACGTACCGGTGTCATGGACCTGCATAGTTTGGATAGAGTTAACATCAACAGGGAGGTTCTTACCTCGTCGAGTGTATACTTGAGTAGGCGCAGGAGGGGTCGGTGGTAACTCATTCTCAGGTAGTGAAGAGGAACCAATCTGAATTCCAGGATAGTTCAAAATAGACAAAACTGGCTCAGGAGCAGAGGATGTATTGGACTCAAAGTATGGTACAGACTCCAAAAAAATAACATCAGAAGATACAAAATACCTCTTAATAGTAGGACTATAACACCGATAACCTTTTTGTGTACCCGAATATCCTAAAAAGACACATCGCAATGACTTTGGATCAAGTTTTGTACGGCCAGGTCTAGAGTCATACACATAACAGACACAACCAAAAATTTTGGGTGGAACATGAAATAAAGGTGCAGATGGATACAAGACATTATAAGGTATGGCACCATCAAGTACAGAGGAAGGCATACGATTAATCAGATAGCATGCAGTTAGAACTGCATCTGCCCAAAAACAATGATGGACACGTCCATGAATCATCATGGTACGGGCAACCTCAAGGATGTGTCTGTTCTTTCGTTCAGCCACTCCATTTTGTTGAGGTGTATAAGCACATGATGATTCATGAACAATACCATTATTTGTTGTGTATTGCACAAATTCATTTGAAAAATATTCTTTTGCATTATCACTACGAAGAGTTTTAACAGTGGTGTTAAACTGAGTCTGTACAAGAGAACAAAAAGCTACGAATTTTGTAAAAATTTCTTGTCGAGATTTAATAATAAATACCCAAGTTGCACGAGAAAAATCATCCACAAATGTAACAAAATATCGCAAACCAGACACAGATTCAACAGGACATGGACCCCATACATCAGAATGTACTAAAGTAAAAGGACCATCAGATCGACTAACGACTCTAGGTGGGTGGGAAGCACGAACATGCTTTCCCTGAATACATGACTCACAAACTAATTCTGAAATAGACTGAAATTCAGGTCGAATCTTCTTCAACACTTGGAGAGAAGGATGTCCTAACTGAGAATGAGCTTCCTTAGCGCTAACAGTACTCAAGTATGCCACTCGCTGAGGTGAGCTGTCCATGCAATATAATCCCTTGTCCTTATATGCAGTGCCAATCAACCTGTTCGTCCCCAACTCCTGAAAAATGCATTTAGATGGAGTAAATGTAACTGAGCAATATAATTGTTCTGTTATTTTACTTACGGACATGAGGTTTTCAGGAAAAGAAGGGACATATAAAACAGATGATAAAGGCATATCTTGTGAGATTTGGGTGGATCCAGTTCCTTCTATATGACAAGTTGAACCATTAGCTATTTGAACAGGTGGTTGTGAAGTGTTGATAAGGCCTGACAATATACTCTTATTCCCAGTCATGTGATCAGTCGCACCCGAATCGACAATCCACGATGATTGTGATGCTATAAAACAGTTAGAAGTCATACCTGAGTGGGCTAAAGTAGCCCTCGGAGTTTGAGATTGAGAGGTCATACTGGCACGAGAGAACCCGAGTTGCTCAAGTCGTTGAATCAGTGTTGCATCTTCTTCAGATTTCATGTGTCCCTCGAGTACTTGATCAGTGGTTGCTACCTGAGCACGCGGAGGAGGACGTGAGCCTTTTGGGCGCTTTGGGCAGTCCCACTTCATGTGCCCCCACTCCTTGCAATAGTGACATTGCACATTTTTATTAGTGTTATTGGAAGATCCCCCGTATCCTTTACCTTCTTTTCCAGCTATTTGTCTTGTATCTTTACCCTTGAAGGACCCGGCAACAAGCGCCGAGTTTTCTACTTGATGTGTTGGGACACTACTCTCAGATGGAAACATATCACGTAGAAGATGATATGTAGTTGCTAAGGTTGGTGCAGTGGTTTGACCTAAAAGGATTGGCCGTGCTGTAGAGTACTTTGAGGACATACCCCCAAGAAATGTGAGAGTATCAAGCTGATCCCAAAGTTTCTCATAAGTAGTACGGTCAGGAGAGTATGGAAACAATTCTCTCATTTTATCAGATAATTTCTTGAAAGATGCAAAGTACTCAGTAAGGCTTGAATCACCTTGTTCACACCGTGCATATGCTTGAGAAACAGCATATGTGTGGGCCATGCTTGCCTTTCCTGAGTAGGTGGCCTGGAGGTGATCCCACATCCCTTTTGTACTTTTAAATGTATGTACCATTGATAAGATTTCAGGTTCCATTGCATTCCACAAAATCATACGAATGACACTGTCTTCAATTTTCCATTTCTTTACTTCATCCTCAGGTTTCTCTGGTGCATTATCAGTCAAATATTTTGCCTTTTCTATTGCCTCTAAACCAGTTTGGACAAATACAGACCATTGTTCCCAATTGGAATTAGATAAATTCACTGGCACTTTCAGCCATTTCTCAACCTGTTGCGTGGTTTGACTCATTTTGTTCTAATTATAAGAGAGACAAAAGAGAGATAACCAACCGTAGGCAAATCAGAGGTTTTGTTGGTGATGCAAAGTATTGTCGGAAGAACAGAATCAGAATCAAAGCCAGCGGAGCAGAACTGAAATCAGATGCGGCGGAGCAGAACTAGGATCGGTGGGCCGGTGGCGGGATAGCACAGAAATCAGAGGCAACGAAACCCTAGGAACCTGGCTCTTGATACCATGAAAGGAAAATACGAAAACTTGAGAAACTATTTTATTCAATCTGTATTTCTTCCGTGAGTCATCCTATACATATACATAGAAGAGAATATCTAGAAATAGAAAGCCGTGTAGTCTATTTCCTAATTACATTCTTAATATCAACTATTTCCTAATAACTCATAATTACAAAGATTATTTCCTTTAACAGGAACCAACCCTATACTGTTACCAGCATTTCCCCTCTCTTTTATCCCTCTCCACTTTAAAAAGAGACTGCTTTATCACCAAACTCACCATCACTGTAAGTGCAGTGCCACATAAATTCAGCCCGAACGCAACTGTCAGCATTTCTTCTAATAAGGCCACATAAATCAAGCCCAACCCAACTGCGCTGTATTTTATTAGTCGGGGATGAATACCCACATTTCTGAGTGTCTGGGAAAATTTGATTTTCTGAGGAGAGGAAGTTTTTCTTTTAGTACTTCTTGAGAGTACAATTTTATATTATTATTGTAAGAGTCATCATTTTGCATTTTATACATATATAATTTTTAGTAAATATAAATTAATTATGTAATTCAAATAAATTTATAAATATGTAGATATGGTACCTAACAAGTCCTATAATTTGGAAAAGATCTTTTTCTGATTCTGACAACTTATCCATTTGTTTTTGTTGGTGAAAAATTATGATTTTCAGGAGGTAATGAAGGATCCTTGCATTGCTGCTGATGGTTACACATACGAAGCTGAAGCCATTAAAGGTTGGCTCGATAGTGGCCATGAGACATCGCCGATGACAAATTTGCCCCTTGCCCATATTGAACTTACATCAAATTATGCCCTTCGTTCTGCCATTCAACAGTGGCTCCTTGAGCATCCGTAACAGTACTGGTGTTCTTCTCCAAATATAAATACGAGTTCATGGTGTGAAAGCGTGCAGATGATGAAAATGAGAGCTGGAGTGTAATTTCTTAGATACTATTTTGTTTTTCTGATTTATATAAGATTTTTCCCCTTTCTTTTTACAAAGATAATTGCTGGTTGATATAACAAATTGCACTTGTTGATTTCGATTTTTCTATTCTTGTGCTCTCAATGAATTGATTGGAATTTGGAAGTATATTTTCTAACTCTTTTTCACTACTTCATATATTTTTGTATGACAAAATAACCCAATTTAATTTATTCCTTACCAGTTGTATTTTTAAGGGTTTGTCAGTGAGAGTCAATGAACAAAAAATTCTATTACAAAAAATTCAAGAAATGGCAATCGTCAATTTTCGAACTGGGTAGAAGTAAATTTTCTATCAAATGCGCCATAACTTTTTGTCATGACGGACTAGCGGACTCTAATGTCTAATGTACAAACCCATCAGTGAGACAGGTGAACAAAAAGTACGTACATTCAACTGGTCCCGATAGATGACCATGAATTTTTGGTTTTTGAGATTCTTCAACTATGACTGTGTTGTGAGGAACCTTCAATAGACTTTACTTACATTAAATGAAAGTTTGTTTTTAGGATTGTTCAACTATGACTGAGGAACCTTCGATACACTTTACATACACTATAAAGCAACTTTCTTTCTTACGAGATATTTTTGGCTTTTTGGAATTTAATTATCATTCTTTCGTACGAGAGTTTAATTGATTTATGTCAAAATTGGAAGAGGCCAGAGGAGCATCAAAATAAATAAGTAATGAACAACCAAACAAGAATCTTACAAAATAATAATAAATGTCATTAACTAAGAAAATAAATATTGGGAGTTATCAGAACCAAAGCGGACCAAAATAAAACAACCCTATCACATAAAATAAGGAAAATATAATAATAATTTCACTATTTTAATTAAGAAATATAACCAAAGCGAACTAAGGAAGAAAAATATCCTGAAATGAGTAATCTAGACGTTCTTTTCTGTATCATGAGTTCATCAGTTAAATTCATTTTGAATAACACATTTAATTTAACCAATTCATTTATATTAAAATCTCATGACTTTACTAATTTTTGAATTAAAAAAGGCAAATTTGAAATTATTTTTACTATTAGTTTGCATTAAAAAAAATGAAAGATGATCACATTCGACTTCCGTCAAATTACAAGTGGAAACATATCTTTATAAATGTATATATACTTTTGGAAAAATCAAATGGACACATAATAACAGCCTTGAAAGATTACCATATTTGAAAGAATAATACCGCAGTTGAAATTGTTAAAAAACTGAAAAACACATGAATAAAACTGACTTCGGTCAAGTTAATTATATTTTCTCTTCTAATTTATCTACATTTGGTAACATATGCAACAAATATAGAGTTTATTCTTCAATTATTCCGAATGTGAAGAACGATTTAATTCCTTGGTATGTCATTATTATTATTATTTTTTTTTGACATAAAAATAAGGGTCATGCCCTTATCTTCTTTACTGGTATGTCATTGTTAATATTGCTCATCTACAATTAGAACCCACCTCAGTAGTTAAAAACTTTATCTGATTAGCGAATTATATGGATGTGTTGACAAGGGAAAAAATTATTAATTTTTCTGTTATATTAAATTTTGTGATAAAGCTGTCACACACAAACTTATAAGATGACATAATCTATAAAAATACCAGATGACTGTCTGTATATAGTCGTCGTTGACTCCATCCAAAAGACTTGCCCGGTCTCACGGATGCAGTCTGTCCCAGATAGCACATCCTACAATCATAAAAATCATTTTTCTTAAGGCAAAAAAATTAATCATTAATCGAAATCAATGGGTAAAACCTTTTTTCTTCTGACTCGGTCAAATATTGATAATTATGTATGGCATTCTAACTTGAAAATAATTAAAATAGATAGGATGAAATCTTTTTTTTATGCCAACTAAAAATTCTCCAACCAATCGGACAACGACTAACTCATGGATGCAATCAAAACCAGCTAGGCAGCTACCCGCTAATTAATGACACATCATTTTTTTTTTTAAAAAAAAGACCAATTTTATGTCCTAAAGGCCAGCTACCAGCTGATTAATTAAAGATATGTCTTTTATTTTTAAAAAGGACTTTTTTTTGTAGCAATTATACACTAAGCTTCGCTTGTTGTAATTGCGCTACACAGCATGTGAATTCTTTTTAATTTATCCTCATAAATATAATTTATGTGTAATTTCTTTTGAAAAATTATACGCCGTATGCACTAATATTAATAGACGTGCCGGGCGCCCGGGTGATATTATCCAGCAATTACGTGGCCGAAAATGAGAAAAAAAGGTGGACGACATCACCCAAAAATATAATAATTTGGTTTGATCTCCCGCAATACCTCATCTACTAAAGATTGTTCGTCTAAAGGGGATTATTCTTTTCAATTTTTCTGATTCACTCTGCTTTTTGTTTATTCTCCTCTGTTACTGCTACCAGCCTGCTACTATTCCAAGCTGAAGGCAATTAAGATGCTTAGTTTAACAAATAGAACTAACATTTTAACGTACATTAAGGCACTAAATCAAATTCACAGTACCAATTTTGTTAAACGTATAACTAAAATTTTCCCCTATTGAAATGGGACCCTTCTAACTCCCATATGCGACCACATAGAAGACCAGTGACAGCGGAAAAGAACATTTGTTATTGTATAAATGGGTCAAAAACATTGAATTGGGTGTGCATTACATATCTACTAATCCATGACCCAGCTACATTTTTCCCTATTTTTTTTTTACACTATTTTCTAAGATTCACAAGGAATAATTAATTGATTGAAGAATTATTGACCATCCAACGACAATATTCTCTAAAATTTTGAAAAAAAAAGTAAAATTATATTTAAAATTTTGGAAAAATAAATAATATGTACTATCGTACCAAATTTAGGTCCTCTCTGCCTGTAATATAGTTTAGGCCTAGGGAAGGAGTCAACAAAAAACAAATGGCGGGGACTTGGGAGTATTGTGGGTTGACTTCATTCTATATATATATACATGATATACTGATTAACCGATACAAACAAAGTGCAGAAGAAGAAGAAAGAGAGAGAGAGATCAGAGGCAGAGATGGCTATCTCATTATACCATTGCTCACACCCAAAACATTAGTAATGACTCAAAGCCCAAGTGGTCAATACATTTGCGATCTGTGCCGTTTCATGGGAAGTGGCCTTCATTATCGGTGTCATGCATGCGACTTTGATCTCCATGAGCAATGCGCTAAGTTGCCTGAGAAGATATCATTCTTCGCACATCCCTGGCACGATCTCCACCTCCAGCCAGGTTATTTTCTATTTGGCTATTTCCATTTTTGTTCCTTTTGTTTTTTTTTTCTATTGTGCTTTGTTGTATAATTATTTATTATGTAATCATTTTTTTTTTCTGTATTCTCAAATAGGATTATACTATTGCAATTTTGGCTAGAATTAGAAGTTAACGTTAATTAGTACTCCCCCAATGATAACTTACCACATAAACGCCTCCTATAAGCCTACGGGCAGTTTAAATCTCAAAAAAAAAATAATAAATAAATAAATAAACGCCTCCTATAAATATATATACATGGCACCAAACTATCTCAGGTATAACTACTCCTACTTATCTAGCTATCAATTATTACTTTATTAGTGTTATTTGAAGAAATAATTATCCATAGTACTAATGTTAGATCTTTCTGCATACAGGTACCGGTTCTATAATTTGTGATCTTTGTAGGGATCCGGTGGAGGGATTTTATTATCGTTGCATCACATGCAACTTTGATGTGCATCCTCATTGCACCAAGACGCAGCAAAATGTGTACACTAAGATGCACCCACAACACAGTCTCTGCCTAGTCCCTGCACTCAACATCTGCAGTGCATGTCAGTTATTCGATGGCCAGATCTGGTTGTACAGGTAAATTTTGCAATGCAAGCATTTTGTTAACCAAGCAGGCAAGCAATGAATGCATTGACTTTTGTTTTAGCAAGTCAACGTGTGAAATATGATACAGAAACTCAGAATCGGAATTCTTATCAGAATATTAAAGGTTGGTTAGTGGATCAGAAAATTGACAAAATAAATAGACTAATCAAGTACTGTTGATATAATGTTTCAACAAAAAATATTTTGACTCGCTCTTGCACTTATTTACACATGATTAGCTTGATTCAAGAATACTATAATATGTTGTCTTCCCAAGAATTATTTTACTTCAATTTGACCATTTGGCTGAAAATGCTTTTAATTGGCCCTGATAATACCAGTGGCAGTAAGAACTTCACTACATAGATATTTAAGACTGATCAAAATACAATGACATAATCAAATGTAATCACTACATTGGAATAACATTACAAACATAAGATTTTGTCGAAATTAAATATCTTTCTGTTTTCATATTATTTTGGAAATTGAAATATATATGATCGAGATATTTAATTGGATAAAATGTTAATTTTGATGTTTCACGTAGGTGTGGCATATGTAATGTAAACCTTCATATAAGATGCCTGCACGGGCCAGTCATGCCCAAGAATCATCATAATCATGCCAACAGCGTGAGCAACAATAACAATAAAAACAACCACTTTTGGCACAGAGTTGGTACGGAAGTGGCAGCGGAGACTACTGCCAGTATCCTAACTAATTATCTGCTACAATTCCTTTCAAATTAATTGAGACAAGAAGTACTAATATAAGTTGAATAAAAAGCTTAATTAGGAACCAAAGGCAGAAAGATGCATTACAAAATCTACTTAAGATTAGTAATTTGAAGGCGTTCAGTGTATTCTTATGTTCCATGCACTGTGGTGGTTCATGTTGTTTACAAGTTACACTGTTAACTCTTCCATTTGAGCAGTCTGAGCAAACAGAGTTTTTATGTTTTACATATATACATCCATGTAGCATGCTAATTATTTCTTTTTGAAAAATTCTGTACACTATACCAAGTAATTAATATATAATTATGCACTATGCTATCACACATTAATTTGCTTTTCAACTGATGTATTGGTATGAGTGAGTGTTGTATTGAGTTGAGGCATCTGCCTCATACCTTCAGTAGCAAAAGTTTGGCCTGTTGGAGCAGAGAAAAGAAAAGCTGAGGGAACAGAAAAAGTATTTGATGGTTCCATGAATTGATTCTTGTGTAGTATAATCTGAAATTTCTAGGTAATTCAATTTGATTTTGTTGAAATTGGGAATCTGCTTGAGACAGAGAGAGACAAGAAGAGTAGGGAAGAAATATTGGAAGTAGAAAGAGGATTAGTTAGAGATAGGATAAGTATTGTCATTATTATGGACTCTGAGCTCGTTTCTAATGTCAGAACTGGTATTTACCAGTATATCAGGGAAGAGGAAAATATATAGATCTTACATGATAATGTTTTTAATATTGCTTCAGCACTCCACAGTCCACAGTGAGTACAACTGTACAACTGAGTATGTCTAACTCAAAGCTAGGCTCCCCGATTCAACGAATCTAGTCTTACAGATAGTTTGGAGTCAAAAATACTCGTGCAATACATATTTTAATGTGCTTTCCTATATATGGCACGTCCAAACTCCAAAGTATCTTTTAGTTAAAATTTTTATAAAATGGTCAAAACTCTTATTTTGGAAAGACTGGCTGATTATGAAGGTAAAAAGATAAAAAGAAAATCTGATTTTGGGTTGGCTCATCATCAGCTCATGTGCTTTTCCCTCATTGCTAGGAATGGAAATTTATGGACCCGTTTCTATTTTCGCAAATCCGAAGACTACTAAATAAAATCGTACCATTACTTAAATTAGTTCGTACATTGAAAATTTTCGATTGTTGGTGGCTTCGGATCCCCTGACCCCTGTGTTTAATTATTCAGTGGGCTCCATTTAATTTGAAGTGGGTGAGAGAGTTAAGAGCCCAATAATTCAGTGGGTTCACGCCAGATAATACGACGCAACAGCAAACAGCGTTGTTCCTGTAGTACCAGATGATTTGTTGCTTTCGGCTCTTCCTTCTTCTGTGCAACATTGATTGGATGACATAATATCTAATACTCCAATTTTATAAAAGATGGTAGTGTAAATTAGATCTGATGCGTTGAATTGTTTTCTGATTGAAATTGTGAATCTGACAATATGAACGGGTTTATTGAAATCAAATTTAATTTACTCGTTAAATTAAAAATATAAAATTATTAAAAAGTTGTTTAGATTTTGATAATTAGTTTATGAAGATGCTAAAATTTAAAGCTCGTCTAAATCTTTAAAAAAATAAGAAATTGATTTTTGAAAATTAGGGCTGTCAACGGTACCCTTTTAACCGTTTATCCTACCCATATCGTATTCGATAAGACGGATATGGATAAAGTTTTATTTTCGTTAAGTTATCAGATTTGGGTATGAGAAAAAAAATTTTCATTAATTTATTGGGTAAGGATAAGGATAAGACTATTTCGTAACCGTTATTTATCCATACCGTTATATATATAATATATAATTTATAATATTTAATGAGAAAATATATGATTATAATATCCAATTAATATGTTAATAACCAATAAGACAATTTGATTGGTAGATTTAACTGAGACAATATACTACATTAATAATTTCTAATTCATAATGATGAGTAAGTATTGATTCTTCAATTTAAAACTTTCAATTATTAATTAGTTATATCTATATTTTTGATAATTTACATAAGAAGATATTATATGATTTTATTATATTTAAGGAATTATTCAATATTGCACTTTAATAATATATTTATTTGATATTATTTATTTATCCATATTGTACATTTTTTTATTGAATTATTATTATTATTATTATTATCATTCTTATTTGTTTTCTACCGTTATCCTACCCTTATCGTTATTTCATAACTGATAAGGATATAGTACTGATAAGTCAAATTTTAACGGGTACGGATAGGGTATGAGTAAAAAAAATTTTAACATAACGAAAATATCTCTATCGTACCTTACCCTATCATTGGCAGCCCTATAAAATTACTCCATGTAAAGCTCGTCTAAAACACGCGTGTACCACGAATAATTGTAGAAGACGTTTTTTTTTAATTTAATTAGGATCACGTGCATTCGATTATAAAAATGCAGAAGACATATTTTGTTAAGAGCAGATGCATCTAATTCTAAAAATGTAGAATATTTGTAATTCAGTAAATTTATTTATTTAGAAATTTTTAATAAATGTCAATCGTCGTTTGTAATAAATTTGCAATAGTAAAAAATTAACCTTGATTTTCTTAAAAAAACAAAACTATGTAGAAAAATGTAGGATAATTTGCTCCAATTGAACAATGATATCTAGAAAAAAACTAAAAGCTTAAATAGGCTTTAATTAATTTGCCAAAAGGAAAAAAAAATGAACAAAGAAAAAACAAATATTAGACCACTACAGCAAAAGATAGGCAGGGGGTAATAAAATGCTATCCTTCAGTGGATCACCCCATTGCCATGGTATGTACTTCTGAACCATCAGGACCACTCTCTTTTTCCATCCATATCAACATTTTTTATATAAAATTATGAATAAAGTTCATTGACTTGAATAATTAAGTTCAATTTTTGTAAATATTTTTCTATAATTATTATTCATTCAACAGAGAGAATACTATTACATTGTCACAATTATTATAATAAGTACTTTTTAATTTGAAACCGTGAAAATGGGAATTGATTTGGACACCACTTAAAAGTGATATAACACCACAAATTTTTTTCAATGACCAATATGCCCTTCACATTGATTAATTGAACACCTCTTTTCTGAACATTCCCACCTTTATTTCTTACAGATGGATATAACCAATGAAGAACATCTAGTTACTTTCAAGTTTGCAACATGAGATGAATTTCTAGATCGTGTTTGTGTTTTTTATTCGAAAAGAAACTATGCGTTAACTATTCTTTGATCAACGACAGAAAACTGTGCGCCTGTGGTATTGCGATGTGATAAAGAGGGTCATTATCGAAATACCCACAATATTTAAGAGGACCAAAGAAAAAAAAATTTACAAGCAACCATTTGGTGAATCGGACTAGCATATATCATGCTTAATTAAAGAATTTCCATTCTATGCATACTGACCAGCATAAAGCTAGAATTTCTTATCTCTGCATAGTCGAATTTAGTTGGACCAACATATATCTTGCATCTGAAATTCTGACAAATATCATGCAATGTACCAGCATTTAGCCAGAATTTCCTATCTCTGCGTACGGACCAGCATATATCATGCTTAATTAAAGAAAAATTAATATATATAGTTTAAATTAAGAAGTGCATATGGACTGATCCATTGTGTGGTCTAACAGGAGTGTTTAAAGTACATGGTCAATGAGAGTCAAGCGTTCAATTGACATAGGTAGAGGGTATATTGGTCATTGAAAATTTGTCTGTGGTGTTGTATCATTTTAAGTTGTGCCCAAATCAATTCCCGTAAAAACACTGTAAAAAGAACTCCAATCCCAGCTGTCCGTTCCTTCTGCTTCATCTCTGATGGATTTCATCTCGGTTCTTCGTCTCCACTATCTCTTGCCTAGTTGCGTGTCTCTCCTGCTTTCTTTTTTCTGTTGCCGTTTCTTTGTGCCTCGCTGCATGATCCCTTCGCTCTGTGGCCTATCTCCTGCTGTGCTCCGTGTTTTTGCCGCATTTGATGATCTAATACGTCTCTTTTGCGGACACTGCGTTGTTTCTTTTATCCACTCCACGTTACTTGCCTCTTGCCTCTCCCTGTTCGGCGATCACCTGCTCTGACCATGCGGATGCCGCTTCTCCAGAAGAAGGGCTGTATTCCTGCGAGGGTTTTCTTAGCGCTCTTCTGCTTCCTCTCTTTGGTGGTGCCCTGGTGAGTTTACTGTGCACTCTCCGTCAATTTTTTCCCCCTTTTTCCTTCGGCTGCTGCGGTCTTTTGTGCATTTCGCTATTAAGCTTTGATAGACCGATTAATCATCATGCGGTCTTTACCGTGGGCTTGACAAGCTATTGTTGTGAGATGTATCTACTTAATTTGTCTACTATTTGAATTGGTTAGGCATGGTGATTAATCGCCATGAGATATATTTCCTTGGTTGGTCTATTAAGTAATTTATTCTTTTTGTTTCCGATTTTCCAGGGGCTGCTTTGTTCGCCTGTGCTGTTTCTGTTCTGCAGCTGTTTGCAGTTCGCCTGAATAAGGAGCTGACCGAAAATTCTCTACACACTGCCTCCACCTCCATCTCTATCTCCAACATTTTCGCAGGCAACCCATCACTATATACTGAGGCAGCAAACCAGTTTCTAACCAGCCTCTGCGCAGCTCTTTTAATTGAGCAATCCGTTGACTGGTCAACAATTGGGAACGAAATAAATATTACAAAGAAATATCTTGGGTGGTCAACTGATCATTCCATAAATTACTATAATATCTAAGGACATTCAAAATGAAACGCTCTGGAACTTACACAAAAAAAAATGATAACTCATTTACTTAAATAAGAAATGCATTCAATACAAGGTGGGGATGGTAGCCTTTTCCAGGTTCATACTAAGGAAATTGTGAGGCCTTCTGATGGCCACAGACAGATTCTCTACCGAGCCAAGGACCCCTAACCAGAAATCAATCTTCGGGGCAAAATTAAACGTCATCAGATTAGGTTTACGGGAAATGATAGATGAAATGTCATGAATTGAGAAGCCAACCTCTTGTAGCTTTGCAACATTCGGTCTGAGATTCCTCTCCACGCTTGAGCGAAGGATTAGAGGATCTCGCGACACCGCCCTTGTGATATCGGAGTCGCTGATGCCGATATCTCTCAGGAATCGGAGCACAGAATCGGGCTTCTCGGGGGACTTGAGGTGCCGAATCTTTTCGTACCCACGGACTGCCTCGTCGGATGGCAGCCCACACGAGTGGATGAGGTACTCTGGGCTAAAAGATTGAGACACGGACACGGACATGGACACGGAGGGGAGTCGACGCAGTCGCAGTCGTAATCGTACGGAGGTGGAGAGTGGTAGAATGGGAAAAAGGAAGGAGGTCGAGAGACACTCATGGTCATGGTCGCTCACTGAGCTTTTGGAACCATTTGAGATTTTTTCAGGGCCTGCTCGAGAAGGGGAATTGCTCACGGCATGCCCTCTGACGAATGCATGGCCGATCCTAACATCATCGCACTTCTTGAACGAATGCAGAAGAGTCAAGAAACCTTACTTCAGCGTATGAATGATAACGCCGTGCGTCATACAGAACTGATTACAACACTCATGGAGCGCTTAAACCCTAATGATGATCGTGGTGGGGCCCGTAACTCCATTCTGAACTCCTATAGTCTTGACACCCGAGATAAAGCTCTCTTAACTCTATTCCGAACCCTTGTATTCTTGACACCCGAGATCAAGCCCGTAACTCTATTCCGAACCCCTATATTCTTGACACCCGAGATCAAGCTCGTAACTCCATTCCGAACCCCTATATTCTTGACACCCGAGATCAAGCCCATAACTTCATTCCGAACTCCTATAATCTTGACACCCGAGGTCAAGCCCGTAACTTCATTCCGGACTCCTATAATCTAGACACCCGAGGTCCAGCCCGTAACTTTATTCCGAACTCCTATAATCTTGACACCCGAGGTCAAGAAAATACCCGAGCTCATAACTGAAAAAGAGGTCCCCGAGTTGAGTTTCCTGACTTCACCGAGAGGCTCAAGCCCGAAGAGTTCTTCAATTGGATGCACACAGTAGAAGAGGTTTTCGAGTTACAAGAAATTTTCGCTGAGAAGCGTGTGTCCTCAGTTATCATACAGTTTCGAGAGCAAGCGAGTGCTTGGTGGCAAAATTTTAAGTATCGCCGCTATCTCGACAACCTTCCACCTCTCAATGACTGGGACGAACTCAAACGCGAGATGAACCGGGAATTCCTACCGCTCAACTATCAACAGACACTGTTTCAACAGTTTCAGTCGCTCAGACAGGGACCGAGGAATGTGGACGAGTATACTCGCGAATTCTATCAGCTGGATGTTTGCAATCAATTGAACGAGACCGAGAATCAACGAGTTGCTCGATTCCTCCATGGACTTCGTGACTCGATTCGAGACACTCTTGTTGTGCAAACCTTCTACGACCTCCCCGAGGCCCAAGCCAAGGCGAAGGCAGTAGAGCAACAACAGACTCGAAGTCGTAGTTTGCCTCCGAAAAAGATACCCAATGCGAGCCGAGCCCTATCTGAGGCCATAAAGACTGTCATTCCGCCAGTCAAACCGAGCACAATCCATCATGAATCTCGCGGCTCAACATACACCTCAACTGCGATGTCAGAGCACACATTCCATAAAGCTTCCGAGGTTCACCCCGAAGTCCAACCCGAGGTGAAATCCAAAAAAGAACAAGAAACCCGAGATCAAAACTTGCATCCTAGTGATGTGTCAACAGCAAACCGAGCTCAAACTGTGGTCACAATACCTATAACTATACCAATCCGAGCCTACACCGAAACCTCGAAACACCTCAATGCACCAAGACATTCTCCAAGCATCAACTCGTCTGCCTCTTGTAGCATACCGACCTCAACTAACTTGAGCAACACCGTGGATATTCACGAGGTTGTCTGCAAGGTTAACTTAGGCGAAGAGAAGATCCACGAGGTTGACCTTGGCAATGAAGAGCAAGACCACGAAGTTGACCTCGACACTGGAGAGGAAAGTCTGGTCACTCACGAGACTATCTACGAAGTTTCCTCAGATGAAGAGAAGGTCCACGAGGTTGATCTCAACTTGGGTCTAGTCATAATAAGCAAGAAGGATGCTTCCCGAAGTGATCTCACATTCGAGTCCTTACCCTCTCCTTGTGTTACCTCAACCTCAACCTCGAAGACATGCAACATGGCCTTGAGGTCAGACTATAATGATCCATTTTTGCAGCCGAGCCCAAAAGCACTGAAGCGTGATATCTCGAAAATGCTACGAACTCAGGTGACATCGCTGCCAGCTCAAGTGACTTCGTTGCGAGGTCCTCTCGACCCTCCTCCAACATATTGTGAGCTCATCGCCCGAGAACTTTTCAAGACTGAAACTTTGCACGATACTCACAACACCACTCTTAAATCAGAGTACAGTGATCCATTTTTACAACCGAACCCAAAAGTACTTAGGCGAGATTTCTTGATCAAACTGCGAGACCAGCTAACTACGCTCGAGGCACGTGACACTCCGAGAGATAAATTTGAATGCCACCACGCGATCTATCGCTCATCGTTACCTTCTTCTCTCTTTGTGAACTGCGAGCACATCACCCGAGGTCCTCTCAACCACCCACCAATAAGAGACCCGAGTTTGGGTTCAAGAAAGGCTACAACACATGCTCGCGACCTGCAGGGAATATATACTCCCATGTGCTCGAATCTGAAGATTCTCGAGCTCATGTGGGTCTTCGCGAGTAAAGATCATGACCCGAGGTGTGATTACAATAAGTTTACTCGTTGCAAGTCTCGACGAAGTCCGAGCCTAAAGAAATTCAATAAGGATGCCTACAGATTCAAGCTTTCCGAAATCATGTACATTTCTAGCGTGTTCGATGTTCATCATCTTCATAAGCACTCTGATGAAAATGCAAGCTTGAGGTCAAGCTTTGCTCAACCCCGGGAGCTTGACGCAATACGAAAAAATATTCACCGAAGATATTTCGGGGTCCTTCACCCGAAGTACTTCGTGGTAATTCCACTGGTGCATGACGCGAGTAATTCACCCAAGGTCCTTTGGATTGTTCAATCTGAACAAGATGCGAGTCATTCTCCCGAAGTATGTTGGGGTACCTCATGCTTTCCGAGATATCTTGGGATTCCGAGTATAATGCGAACCCAATCCGAAAGGGTACCTCACCTACAGGTCTCTAACCCGAGGGTACTTCACCCGAGACCTCACCCTCACCCGAGGGTATCTCACCGAGACCTCTTCCGAGGGTATCTAGGGATGTTGCATCCGAGCACGACGCGAACTGAATCTCATCCGAACCTAACTCAGAATCTGACGAGGACTATTTTTAGTCTAGGACATTACTATTTTAGTAATTTTATATTTTTTCTCTCTCTTTCTGTAAATTTCCATTTTAGGGTAGTATTTCTGAAAATGTACTGACTCGTAGTTCAAGGCGCCGCCTCCTATATAAAGGGGTGCTTGTCATTGTAAAGGATAGTTGATTAATTAATGAAATTTTCCTTTGGGCTCTTTGAGTTTTCTTTGCTATTTAGCATTTCTTTGTGATTTCTAATTCCACTAAACCATTTATCGCCGGTCTCCACTGGCGGACCGGTGATTTGGGACGAGTGTCGTCGTCACCCTCCTTACTCAATCATTCCGGATTAGACTAAAATACCCTTCAGTATTATTTTTTTTTCAGATTTCAGCACTGGAGACGAGAGTACTTTTAGTCATTTTTAAAAAAATGGGAGAGTGAATGAGTGAGTGCGTGGCCTGAGCAATTCCCCTCGACAAGGGTCGGGAACGGCAAAGAAATCAAAGCTTCACCTGCTTCATATACAAAAATCATACACGAGGGTAGAGTAACTAATTAAACTTTTTTTTAATAGATATAAAAATTGATCCTTATTGCAGAATTTCTCATGAAAGGGTAATATTGCAATAACATATCAAGAATATTGTTGGTAAAAAAATTAATTTTTTGGTACTCTTTGTTACACCCCCGATCCCGATTTCAGAGGTAACAAGTTTTCTGCTAATTTTAAGCTTTGGAAATTTTCATATTTGTGGAATCACATCCTCTGCCAACCTTAAAAGGTTGGTAGAGTGACAACTTTTGATCTGAACTTTTAGATCTAATCTCAACAGTTAAGGGAGCCCTATGGATGTAACCATATTGATAGGTCCGAAAAATTTAACCGTCGATATTAAATCGAACGGCTCGGATAAAAAATTGACACTACCAATCTCAAAAGATTGGCAGAGGATACTGACCCCATATTCCTTCCGTTTGCGCTCATTTACCCAACAACCAAGATTAGAGCAAGCTAAAATCCTTACCCTTCCTTACTTTAACTCCTGTTCATCCTTTCTAGAGCATGCCCTTGGAACATAATCACAAAACCTTTGCACCAGTCTCTTGCCTAAATTTCTTCTGGCTTGGGGTGGATATCAAAATCAAACTACTTTTACTTTATTATATTGCAAAGTAATCAATTATTATTTGTATTATAAATTTTAAAGTTCGCTTGTTCTAAAATCACCAGACGAAAAATTCAAAGTACATAAACTTGTTTTAACATACTATAAAACTTTTTTAGCTCTAATATTATTGTTAACATTTTAGAACTTTTTTATGGAAGCATATTGTTCATTGAATGAAACAAATTGAACAAAAAATAATATTTTTTCTATAAAATAAGTAGTGTTGTCATAATTGTATGATTTTTTTTCAAAAGCTAAATGGCGTTAACAAATAGCATTGTTTGTTACTTCGATCTTGATATTTTTGTGCATCTGTATACAAGTCAAAAGATGGCTAAAAGCTCAATTATTTCCATAGCCTTATGGTCGTGGTCCATTGGAGGAAAAAAAATAGTTGTCCTATATTTAAAACAGATTATACCGATCATGGACTAATTTCATCACCTCAAGCTAACATGCGAACAAACAATTTTTTTTTCCCTATTTGGTTGCTAGTTTAATACAAAACACGAAGACATAAAGATAGCAATTAAAGAGAATCATATTATGAGTTTTTTAATCCAGAATTCAAATTTCAATTTAAAATTCTTACTAAAATATAAACTTTATGGTCCAACTGTCATAAAATCAGTTGCACCTTGGACCTTGAATCTGACATCTTTCCCCCTTTTTCCTTCGGCTGCTGCGGTCTTTTGTGCATTTCGCTATTAAGCTTTGATAGACCGATTAATCATCATGCGGTCTTTACCGTGGGCTTGACAAGCTATTGTTGTGAGATGTATCTACTTAATTTGTCTACTATTTGAATTGGTTAGGAATGGTGATTAATCGCCATGAGATATATTTCCTTGGTTGGTCTATTAAGTAATTTATTCTTTTTGTTTCCGATTTTCCAGGGGCTGCTTTGTTCGCCTGTGCTGTTTCTGTTCTGCAGCTGTTTGCAGTTCGCCTGAATAAGGAGCTGACCGAAAATTCTCTACACACTGCCTCCACCTCCATCTCTATCTCCAACATTTTCGCAGGCAACCCATCACTATATACTGAGGCAGCAAACCAGTTTCTAACCAGCCTATGCGCAGCTCTTTTAATTGAGCAAACCGTTGACTGGTCAACAATTGGGAACGAAATAAATATTACAAAGAAATATCTTGGGTGATCAACTGGTCATTCCATAACTTACTATAATATCTAAGGACATTCAAAATGAAACGCTCTGGAACTTACACAAAAAAAAATGATAACTCATTTACTTAAATAAGAAATGCATTCAATACAAAAGCATAACAATTTATTCTATGAAAGCTGGTATTATATTAACTGTAAATTAACCTATCGGGTCGAAATACTCTACTGCAATAAACAATGATAACATTCATGATAAATCCTCTGTCCAGGGAAAAAATAAACATACTGATTAAATAAAACAAGCAATGTACTAAAATTGACAATGTAACTGCTTCAGGTAAATCTTACGTCGAGTGAAGCACAATGATATAGCTAGTTATATATAATTCAATTTCAATTAATATTTTTATTTTTATAATCGTAGAGAGACCAAATAATTGTGCTTGCTGTACTACCTTACCTTATAAAAAATAAATTGTTTTCGAGGCTTTAATCAGGTAGCACGACCTTGAACTTGTAGCTGAAGTGATAAATGTCATAGTCGAAGACTTTGAAAAAGTAAGATTTAAAGTCTGATGGAAAGGAGAAAAGAGAAAATGAACTTAATTCTTTATATTAATTTTGAAAAGCATACTTCAACAAACTTCGAAACATGCATCCAATATTGACTTAGTGTCAGTTGACTTCATTCTATGAATATATGGTAGACTAACGAAGAAAGGAGCAAGATAGGAGGGATCGAGGGAGGGAGGGAGAGAGAGAGAGATGGCCACCTCGGTAACCCATTGCTCCCACCCGACCCATGAATTAGTATGGACTAATAGCCCGAGTGGGCGTTATATTTGTGATCTGTGTGAAACCAGGGGAAGTGGCCTTCACTACCGGTGTCATGCATGTGACTTTGATCTACATGAGCACTGTGCTGAGTTTCCTGAGAAGATATCGTTCTTTGCACATCCTTGGCACGACCTCCATCTCAAGCCAGGTTATATATATATTCTTTTGTCTGTTGCGCTTCTTATTTTTTTGAAGATAAATTGGAGGTTTAAGCCATCGAACTTATTTTTAAATTAAAACTCTATGAAAGAACCCCAACCGGATTTCGAACCTGCGCTGTTGCGCTTCTTATTGTCTTTATTTATTTATTTATTGTTATGGAACCGGATGAGTAGGTTTCAATTTCATCTAATTAGTTTTAATCGATTTTTCCTCTAAATAAACTCAATACCGTATAAGCTTCCAAAATTAAGTAATGGAAGCAAGATTTGAACAATTTTAAATTCTGTAGAAGTTTCATGGTTTAGATCAATAAATAATTAATGTTTTGAGTGATATACTTATATGATAAAAGATTTATTTCCCTGCTATTTTGTATATTGAGAATTTTGAGTACTCCAGGCAATCGAATTTGTGACAGGTAATGATGTTAGTCTTTTAATTCCATTTTGCAGATGCAGGTAATTTATCTTGTGACCTTTGTATGGAGCCAGTGAAGGGATTTTATTACCGTTGCGTCCCCTGCAACTTTGATGTGCATCCTCATTGTACCAAGATAAAGCAAATCGTGCGTACTGAGTTGCACCTCGAACATAGTCTATGCCTAGTCCCTTCATTCAATAATAAATGCAGTGCTTGCGAGTTATTCAATGGGCAATTCTGGCTATACAGGTGAGTGGTTGCTATGTAATGCATTCAGTTAATTATAAGAGTGAGGAATGCTTTCACGGTTTCACCTTCTTTTCAGCAAGTCAAAGTGCAACATGATACAAAAACTTTGTATCAGAATCGCTATCAGAATGTCTATTAGTGAATCAGAAACTTTATATTTTTAATTCGTTATTGAAAAAATGTTTACACTTTTATATTGATTTTTAGGTGTGGCATGTGCAAGGTAAAACTTCATATTAAATGTGTAGGGAACATTATGCCCATGGAACACAGTCATGACAATATAACGAGCAGCACCAACAATAATAGGAGCAACCATGGCAGAGGGGTCACTGGAGCAAGAGTGCAAGAGGAGAGAGATAATGCAGTTAAAGATGTGGTTTTAGAGGAAATTAAAATAATTCAAGGCCGATTGGAATTGCTACAAAAAGAAAATAAAAAATTGCAAGATGAGAGAGATAATGCAGTTAAAGAGGCCAAAGGATTACTTGGAAGTGCTAGTCGTCAATCTCATGTAGCGTTCTCTGAGTTTTTGCTGTTAGAGCTTCAACAGGCAACGGAGAACTTCAGCAATTCACATAAAATTGGTGAAGGAGGTTTTGGTAGTGTCTTCAAAGGGTTTTTGCACAATACCATGGTTGCTATAAAGATTCTGCATCCTGATAGCTTACAAGGCAAACCAGAATTTGAACAAGAGGTAACTTCATTAGAACCTAGTTGTCACATAATTTAAATATTGGTGAGAGCATGTCAATGCAAAACAAGAAACTTCACTTAATTTTAGTGATATCGCACAAGATTAAAAATTGAGATAGCTTTAGAATGACACATATTTATTGTTTTAAATTGATAGGTAGCTATCCTGAGTAGAATGAGGCACCCAAACCTTGTTACCTTGATAGGAACATGCTCAGAAAATTCAGCTTTAATCTATGAATATTTACCTAATGGTAGCCTTGAAGATCGACTTGCATGCAAAGGGGGGACCCTACCGCTCACATGGCAGGTTCGAACGCGAATTATTGGAGAAATCTGCTGTGCTCTCCTGTTCCTTCACTTAAACCCCAATCCAGTTGTTCATGGAGACCTTACGCTAGCAAACATCCTTCTAGATGGCAACTTGGTTTGTAAGCTCAGCGACTTTGGCATTTCTCGCCTCCTAACAGAAACCAACACAAACACCTTAGTGTATCGCACCAAATACCTCAGGGGAACATTTGCGTACATGGACCCAGAATTTCTTAGGAGTGGAGAGATAACAGTAAAATCTGATGTCTACTCATTTGGTATAATCGTCCTTCAACTATTAACCGGAAAGCTCCCAACAAACATAGTAGCTGATGTCGAGGATGCAATTGAGACTGATTCCCTGCATTTGATTATAGACAAGTCAGCTAGAGAGTGGCCTTTTGTACAAGCCAAGCAATTGGTCAGTCTTGGATTGCGATGTGCTCATGCATAGGAGGAAGCGCCCCAATTTGGAGAGTGAGTGGAAGCTGGTTCAATCCTTGATGCAGGCTGCTTCACTGTCAGTGTCGCCCAGCTACAAGTCTCAACTTGACGACAAAGGGATACCTTCATACTTCATGTGCCCTATTTTCCAGGTTTTTATATCTCCTTATATATTTATCAAATCTGTATGGTGGAATTCTGTCAGATATTTAATGTCATCATGTGCCCTATTTCATTAAAATGGAAATCATAGGTGAAACTTGTGACATGATAAAAAATTACATTTCTCAGCTGCTATTTAATCACATACTAAGAATATATAAGCGGATCAAAATCGGTGATAGAAAATTATCCAAACACCAGATAACAGAATGGTTTTTGTTGATTCAACCTGTCTACACCCGCAAGGAAGACAAGCTTCGATGGAACCAACCCTAGTAACTGTTACCCGCATTTCCCCTCTCTTTTATCTCACTCCATTTTAAGAGACTGCTGCTTTGTCACCGTCACTGAAAGAGTAGTGCCACATAAATTCAGTCAGAACGCAACTGTCAGCATTTCTTGTAATAAGACCACATTTCTGAGTTTTTGGGAAAATTTGATTTTCTGGGGAGAGGAAGATTTTCCTTTAGTACTTCTTGAGAGTACAATTCTATATTATTATTATAAGAGTCATCATTTTGCATTATATACATATATAATTTTTAGTAAATATAAATAAATTATGTAATTCAAATAAATTTATAAATAAGACTATATGGTACCTAACAAATCCTATAATTTGGAAAAGATCTTTTTCTGATTCTGACAACTTATCAATTTGTTTTTGTTGGTGAAAAATTATGTTTTTCAGGAGGTAATGAAGGATCCTTGCATTGCTGCTGATGGTTACACATACGAAGCTGAAGCCATCAAAGGTTGGCTCGATAGTGGCCATGAGACATCGCCGATGACAAATTTGCCCCTTACCCATACTGAACTTGCATCAAATTATGCCCTTCGTTCTGCCATTCAACAGTGGCTCCTTGAGCATCCGTAACAGTACTGGTGTTCTTCTCCAAATATAAATACGAGTTCATGGTGTGAAAGCGTGCAGATGATGAAAATGAGAGCTGGAGTGTAATTTCTTAGATACTATTTTGTTTTTCTGATTTATGTAAGATTTTTCCCCTTTCTTTTTACAAGGATAATTGCTGGTTGATATAACAATTGCACTTGTTGATTTCGAATTTTCTATTCTTTAGCTCTCAATGAATTGATTGGAAGTATATTTTCTAACTCTTTTTCACTACTTCATAAATTTTTTGTATGACAAAATAACCCAATTTAATTTATTCCTTACCAGTGGTATTGAAGGGTTTGTCAGTGAGAGTCAACCAACAAAAAATTCAAGAAATGGCATTCGTCAATTTTCGAACTGGGTTGAAGTAAATTTTCTATCAAATGCGCCATAACTTTTTGTCATGACGGACTAGTGGACTCTAATGATTAATGTACAAAGTACAAACCCATCAGTGAGACAGGTGAACAAAAAGTACATTCAACTGGTCCCGATGGATAACCATGAATTTTTGGTTTTTGAGATTATTCAACTATGACTGTGTTGTGAGGAACCTTCAATAGACTTTACTTACATTAAATGAAAGTTTGTTTTTAGAATTGTTCAACTATGACTGAGGAACCTTCCATACACTTTACATACACTAAAGCAACTTTCTTTCTTAGGAGATATTTTTGGCTTTACACTTATACACGTCATTCTCGCCCTCCTTTCGTACTCAACTTCTGGTATAGATCCTCATGAGCCCGACCTCTTGCTTCGCTCACAGCTTTTTTTGCATTCTTCTTGGCCAATTTGTACTTATGCGCATCATCCATGACAAGACCGAGTACAATGCGCAGAAGTACAAATTGGCCAAGAAGAATGCAAAAAAAAAGATTTGAGCGAAGCAAGAGTTCGGACTTATGAGGATCTATACATAAAGCTGAGTACGAAGGAGGGCGAGAAGGACGTGCATAAGATAGCCAAGCTTCGAGATAGAAAGACTAGAGACTTAAACCAAGTGAAGTGCATCAAGGACGAAACTGATAGGTTTTTAGTAAAGGACGACGAGATCAAGAATAGGTAAAGGGATTACTTAGACAAGTTATTCAATGGAGAGGATGACGACTTAGGAATTGTGCTAAACGACTCTTTTGATGACTCCAATAGACGCTTTGTTAGGAGAATTCAAGAGTCCGAGGTGAAAGAAGCCTTAGGCTGTGCTCCAGAAGGAGAGAGTCGGAGGGAAGGGAAGGGACTCGGTACTCTCCGATTTTGGGAGTAACCGATCTCTCCCTCTATCTGTCTCTGTGCTCTCCTTAGTTTCCGTCCGTTCTCTCCCTCTATTCGAACTCTCCTCCCTTCCCTTCGCTCCGATTCTCTTCTTCTGGAGCGAAGCCTTAAAAAGAATGAAAGTAGGTAAGGCTCTAGGACCTGATAACATACCAATCGAAGTATGGAGATGCCTCAAAGAAGTGGCTGTACTTTGGTTAACCAAACTATTCAATAGCATTTTCCGATCAAATAGGATGCTAGATGCGTGGAGGAGAAGCACTCTAGTACCAATCTTCAAGAATAAAGGGGATGCTCAAAACTGTACAAACTATAGAGCGATTAAGTTTATGAGTCATACAATGAAGCTTTGGGAGAGAGTGATAGAGCATCGCTTGAGACGGATGGCAAACGTTTCGAAAAATCAATTTGGTTTTATGCCTGGGAGGTCGACCATGGAGGCCATCTTCCTAATAAGGCAATTAATGGAGAGATATCGATGTGTAGGCTTTTTCGTCATTCCCTCGAAGAATGGATTGGGTTTCCTCGAGAAATGAGAACATAGCCTTAGATTCACCCCCCTTAAGGTTCGATCTCAGTTCGAGTATCTCTTGACGACAAGAGAACCAAAACACGAGTCGCTTCTTAAAGAGGTTTGTTGATTTCGTGGGTCCTTTCTTTCCAGTAGGCGCAAGCCCCTACTGTTAATTACCTCGTGATCGCTCACGAGAACCTCTGATTAAGGGATTTAAAGAATTATATGTAAAGGCTAGGGAAATCGTTTGTTTTATATTTATTTTGAGTTTGTTTCTTTAGCTTAAACCGGACTCGATTGGTGTACCAAACCTAATTGACGGGACCCGATTGAGAACATTCTGATCTGCTAAAATGTTTTCGTTCTTGAAGTGGAGAGATTTCGGTCTTGATTTCAGGTTTCGTGTTTTGACTTTTAATTTCTTAAGTTTCTCTTTGGGTTTTACAATTTTCACAATTTCTTTTTATTCCTATTTTTAATTTTAGACTTTTGAAAAATCTTTTTATATTTTTAATTAATTTTATGTTTGAAAATATCTGATATTTAATATATTTCTTTTAAAATCTCAATGTTTATTTTTGAAAAATTGTCAAGAGAGTTTAATTGAGTTTTAAAACCATTTTGGAATTTTACAAATTGATTTAACATCATTTTAGAATTTTATAAAATATATTTAATATTGAAAATACTTCAAAAATAGAAAGGACTACTAATTTGATAGATTTTCACATCAAAATATAGTGAATTTGGTTTATTTGGATTTTTAGGATTTTATGGATATTTTATTTGAATTTTTCTGAGTTTCCTACTATTTTTAATGGATTTTTGAAGTTTTCGGTTTATTTAGAGTTTTCTGGTTGGTCCACGTCAGCTAAGGAATATGAGTTGGCGCTGAGTTGGCGTCTGGCGCGACAATGACGAGGCTGCTGACGTGGCACACAGTGTTTTGTTTATTTTAAATCAATTCGTTTTGGTGCAGCAAGTCACTGTCGTGTCAGTGACCCGCCTCAAGAGTCTTCGTCGCAGGGGATCTGTACGTGCACAGGTTTGAACCCGTCTTCTCCAGCCGGAGGGGGTATTTTTGCAAGAAATTCCCTCGTTTTTCTCCGATGGAATTGAGGCGAGTCCGACCACCATTTTTGTCGAAACTTGCTTCATTTGGATCGAGATGATAAGGAGAACACGCTTGTATCTTCAATTTGAGCTGTCGTGTCCTACGCTGTCACTTAGCACCAAAGGATACTCGAGCAACTATCCATGGAGTTAAGCCTTCTCTGGCCATCTTTCTCTACCAGTCTGAGGTTCAATGCACTCATCAAGATGTGCTTAGGATGAAAGAGGGTTCAAATTGGCGTAGAATAGCTTGAGGAGAAGTGATTTCGACTGAGGCATGTCGGTTTGATTTTGAGCAGATTTGAATTCCGTTAGTGGGGCCCACCAGGCTGTTCTTGTTAGAGTTATGTCCTAAAAGTCAATGATTTAATGACATAATTATTAGTTTATGTGTTGGATGGTATTTTATCATATGTTCCTAGGTTTATTATTGACAGATTATTCAGGTTGAGGATCTGAATTGTAGATCTCTGTGGATCATTCTTTAGAATGACAATAATAAATCTAAACGGTCCATAATCTTGATAATTGACAAGGAACATTAATTATCATATAAGATTAGTATGCAAGTTAAGTTATGATTAAGTTCTAAAAATCATAGGTAAAGAGTTACCAACTTAATTGCATATGTATTGATATGGAACATAGTACAGGACTTGATCCAACGAAATAAACATATGGATTGTGTTATGTGTCTTTGTTTATTTCGTTATAATTTTGGTTCTAAGTTTGAGATGTTTATCTTTTCCACATGAGGATAGGTTCAATAAATATTGTCTACCGCTGATTCCCGATAAGGGCTGCTATACGGACTTTATTTATGTTCTCTTGAATTGTGCGGGGAAAAGCTAATCATCAAGAAAACCGTATGTCCCTTATTAATTCACTTAGTGAGTGACGATATCTGTTTGGGCCCCTTGATGGAGTTGGATCGTATGCGCGCAACTAAGCGATCAACTCTAGATCAAGAAACGTATAATCTGCAAGAATGACACATTTCTATCTTGGATTATACGATAATATCGTGAGACATAAGAATCAAAATAGAGAAATACTTTTATTCTCTTATGCAGGATTTAAATACTGTAGCAGTACACTATTTATGCGAATTGGGAATCATAACGTGTTGCTAGATACCGCTTATGATTATTGGAATTAAATAACGATTTAGTTCCATGTCCAACATAACATAAATCCTCAAAGGGTCACACAAATAGAGTTTTGACCAAGACAGTGCTTTATTTATTTATTTATTCGCAACAGTTAAAATTGCGGATAATATAACGAATTGATTAATTAATTATGTACCGTTATGGAACGTACTAATTAATTAAGTCAAACGGGTCATATAGAAATAAATAAATGCATAGACTAATCCTAGGATAATTATTAAATAGTTAATAATTATTTTGGTTCAACTTAATTTAATATAAATTGTTATATTGAATTATTGGGCTAATTTGTATATAGCAAATTTATAGCCCAAACATAGAGCAATTAAAAGTGGATTTAATTAGATGAATTAAAGTCCATTTAGAAGGAGTAAAAGGCCCATAAAGCCCATAATAGGACCAACCAAGAGTGGTAGGTGGGGATGACAAATTGTGTAATTTCTAGCAAGTTGCACCTAGGGTTGGTTGGCTATAAAAGGACCCCTAGGGATCCTTTTTCTCCCTCCTCTTGGCCGTGTGCCACCACCCTCCTCCTCCTCTTGCTCATGTGTTGAGCCATACACCCTCCATTAAAGTTCTATTTGGTGAATTAGAAGAGGGTGTCATCTTAGGATTAGCTTGGTTCTCATTGATTTGCTAGCACAAATCAATTGGAGAGCTTGGTTAATCTCTAGGTGGACTCGAGGTGATTTGGAGACGAAGGAGAAGCACGCCATCGATTTTTATGCCGTAGGATCGAGCCCCGCGAATATGATTTCGCGGGAGGTAAAATAATCCACCCCTTTCTCTTTGTGTTAATTTGGCTTGAGTGCATGATCCGTTTTGTGTGTTGTTTCGATGGCTAAATTAGTTGTAATTAGCACTAAAATTGAAAATTACACACTTTCTAACAGTGGTATCAGAGCACATGGTCGTACTTAAGCTATTTTGACACTTAATTAAGAGAAATTAGCTAATTAACGGATTAGTAGAGATGATGCGTTTGTTTGCTGTCTGGAAATGGTATTTTCTGTATTGTTTCGCATTTTTCGCTATGATATGTTCTCTAGAAGTTTTTTTCCATCTACAAGAAAGTTGTAGATCTATGGATTGTGATTCGTTTGGCGTGAGATTCACATTTTTATGAAATTTTATGGATTTATTGTGAATACAACGGCGACGGTGCGCAGAACCAGTTTCTGCTCGCACTGTCCTGTTTGAATGGCTTGAAAGATTTATATTTTGAATATAAGTACCAGTATTCTATGGCTAGAATCAAAGAGGACTTGAAACTCTTTCTGAGCATGTATAGATTGTTGCATTACTCGGATTAATTTGTGGATTTTCAAGTATGAAAAGGAAGATCTTGTCAGATCCAGTTTTTTGAGCAAATCGATTGTTCTAATAAACTGTACCAACTGAGAACTCCTTTAAAAATTCTGTTTAAATGGAGTTGTTCTATTTTGAGTTAGAATTCCAGAAAAATTAATTTCATAATTTTTCATGGAAGTTTGGACCTTCAAGTCGGTTAAAACATTTCGATCGACAGTCTGTTCCAGTACAGAATTTGTTGATTGTTTAGCATGTAACTCGAATGTTTTGAACTGAACTTGGTTGTTTATTTTTAATGAATGATTAGCCTATAGTCTAAACTAGTTTTTCTATGTATATTGTATATATAAAAACTGGATAGAAGGTGGTCTAACAGACCAAATGGTTGAGAGGATAAGCTGAAAATCTCATAACGGTGTTTTCGTGCACTTGTAAGAGATTTGTCTTTTTTGATTCTCCCAGATGGTTTAAGATCTCTTCTTGAAATTTTTACTGGTAATCACAATTATGATAAGGAGCTTAAGTAATTTATTTCATAATTTTTGGAGACCTAAAACTATTGTTTTTGTTGGATTCCATTAGTTACGTTTTTTGTTAAATTACTATTTTTCTAAGTATTGAAAGTAGTTGAAAACAATTAGAATACTCATTGTTTGATCTCCTTTCAGTTATGGGATGTTGAAAGAACTTTCTAAATGAATTTAAACAAGTTTGGTTGTTTAAAATTGAGAATTTATGCATGAAATTTGCCTATGGCAAACAATACGCAAAGATGCTTGAAAATCGTTAATTGGAAACAAAGTGCTTGTATGTGCTAACTTTGTTTTGTAGGTGGATAGTGGGTTTAGTATGGCTCATGACTCAATGCCTTGTGGTTGTAAATGAATGCATGTGTGAATGTTTGTAATGCAGCCTTTGGTGCCATTAATTAATTAATTTGTTGATTAATTTTAATGTAACTTGTGTGGCTTGCATGCCCCTAAGGCTAGGATGGGAATAGGATATTTTCACATGTATTTTTTTGTTCCTTTATTTTATATAGGATTTAGATCCTTATAGAATTTAGTGGGAGGGACAAGGATTAGATTAGTTTTGCTTCATGGACGATGTGGCGAAACTAATGCAAGCGGGAGCCATACAAACTCACAACTATGGATGAGATGCTTATATGTGATTGCTTGTGATTGCTATGAATTGTCATAGGCTAGGTATAGGTGTATGCTTACACGACCACCAAACAAGTGTCATATGATTGTTAGTCCCAACTAAACTCGATTAAGTTAAATCGCCCTCCTTCTCTCTATCCCCTTCTAACGTGTATGATCGTTCATTGATGCATTCTCGCCGACGCGGGACATCGTTTTTCATCATCCGTGTCGGGGTGTAAATCGGATTTACTAGGAGCAAATAGAGAAAGGTTACTTATCGATGGACCCTAATCGGATTGGACATCGGGGCAAAGTTTGTGGATGTACATGTGATATTTCACAAACCAAGAATCATATGGAATGATTGGTTGGAGAACCTACCTTATCTAGTTGATTTTTGGTGTCACGCCGGCGCTAGCACCATCTCAACGAAAATAGGGATCTTGGAAAATCTACTACATTTGGGACGTTAAATAAATGTAGTGGGAGTTTTATTTGTTATAAATAAAACAATTGCATAAACTATATGACCTTAATTTGATTTTGTTATAGATGTTTAAATTGTTAATTTTGTTGCGATCAATCTTTGAAAATTAACAAACACGTTTCTAAAAGTATTCACTTAAAGAAGTAATACCGATTCCTAAGACACGATCTTAGTGAATAGAAACTTGAGTATGTCAATTCCCAAAACTTTCCTCAAATTACCCGAACGTAGCAACGCGATGGTTGATTGACTTTTGGCGAAAAGTTATTCAATAAAGCGTATGGCTAATATCCTCTTTTTGAAATCTCTAGACCTTTGAATTAGAGAATTCATATGGACTAGATTTAACTCATACGCTCTCATCCGCTTACTCAAGAAAGTGTTCTCGGAGAAAGTAGATATTAACTCCATCATTTATGATTGAGTATAAAGAATATGAGTTGACCAAGAGATTCTTCTTTTAAAAGAAGTTATATGAATGTTTCATTGGCTTACAAATCGAAAGATTTAAGTAGCTAATTGATGACTAGAGATATTAATCTCCGATATCAAGGATTGTTGATATTGTCATACGATCTCTTTGGAATTATAAAGGATATGATATTACCTTTATGCACGCTTGTTAATGCAAAAAGGTGATTGATTAAGTATTCAAGAAATACTTCACCGAGGTATGAGTTGAAATTTCGAGACCCCTCATTTATGACCTTGTGTCACATGAGATGTTTCATTTGCCGTTTATGGGAGGCATTTGAAAGGTTATCCGAAATACCATGATTGTTACGATTAGATATATTCTAATCCTAAAGTGTATTTGTCGTTCAAATTATCTCACTATCTCTAATTTACACTAGTAACTTGATGCTAGTTCATATGCTCACATTTAACGAAATGTGTTGGCAATGAAGAATAAGAGAATGTTCGAGAGATGTAAAGTAAACTCCGTATAGGAAATGACTTGTTCGTCTAAGTCATCGCCATTGAATACGTAGAGTTATCTTTACTAAGAGTATGTTTAGGAATTGAAGGATGCATACCTTAATCCTAACCTCTCAAATCGTCTCCATTTCATGATGGATGACTATGTTTATTAAAAGACAAGTTCTTTTATCATGAATTTTATTTATATGATTTCATGCATCTTTATTGAATTTGCTTGAAATAGATATATAATTTTTGAATGACAAATAGGATGCGTAAGACTTGACATAAAGTATTTAACTTTCATGTTATATATAACCGCTTAGTCACATAGATAAACGAGAATCGCATTACGAGAGTCTCCGTAACGTAGAGCTCGTAATTCAATTTGATTTCAAATCGATTGATATGCGAATCATGTTTGTTAAATGACAAAAGCGCCTTTAACCTATGAAGGTTTAAGGACAAGTGAATTAATTAGGACTTATACATATCGATGTATAAAGACCTATAAGTACTTGTGCAATGAAAGGTTGTTGATACTTTACTACTTAACCAACGATCATTGTAGATATTAACATATCTATTTGATAAGGTATAAGTATGAACCTTTTGACTAGTTCAAAGAAGTTCAAGAGTGAAGTTTAAAAGACCGTTCAAGAAAAATGAAAGTCTTACAATTAATCGTGGTAAATAAGTAGTTAAGTCATATGATTTGAAATATTATCTAAAGAGTATGAAAGTAGTTTCACAACTCGCTCCATGAGGAATAATATGTCCAAGAATGGAGGTATCGAACAATATTTTGTATAGTTTGATTGGTAATAAATCAAATGGACTTATTCGACTCGTATTAGGGAATTATGTTTGAGGACAATATTGTTTACACTGAATGATGTTCCATCGAAGTCTATTGAAGAAGATATCTTACGAAATTTTGATCTCTAAGTATAATACTTCTCAAGATTTGGTGTTGAGAAGCTTATTTCAAGTATTGTCGACTTGTAAGCTTAAATCAAATAAGACACTATAAGTTTGTAGGATATCTTGACTTAACCGAAAGGTACTACTTCTACAAACATGATAAGAACAAAGTGGTTGTTGCTAATCATAACGTAATCTTGTAGAATGATATTCTCAAGAAGAAGTAGTGGGAGTAAAGTGAGCATTAAAATAGTTTATGCGTCACTACAAGAATTACTCTTATAGCAAACTTGTCACTCCATACATGGTACTTAGTGGGAGTTGAGCGGAACTTCATTCACAAGTTGTTTTGAAAGAAGTTTAATAGTACGCTCCTTTTAATGAGGACTCAACCATCTCACGAGTTGATGATGTTCGAGAAACTCATGGAATATATGAGGAGTCAAGAACTCGTTCGACAAATCATTATGGAACTAGTTCATGAACCTCAAGTACCAATCCTACAAAAGATCAACGAGAGTTGATTGCCTAAGCCCGTTTGGTGCGTTGGCTTCACGACATTCTCAAACTTAGTATATGAGAATCCGTTGATAAACAAGGAAACGATGGAACGATCCGATTCCACATATATGGTTTGAATTCATATGATCTTTAAATAAAATCCATGTATAACAACAAGGTATAGACCTTGGTTGATGTTCATGAAGGAGCAATCCATCAAGAACGTTTAGATCTTCAAAAGGAAAGATCGACATGGATAACAAATCGACTATGTACAAAGCGCGGCTTCTCGCTTGTAGCTATGTCTAAGTCGATGGCTAGTTGACTACGTACAAAGCACAACCTCTTGCTTGTGGCTATGTATAAGTCAATAAAGATCATTCTAGCAATAGTTGTATTTCATATATGTTAATATATGGAAAGACACATAAAAACCACACCTTCTTCGAACGAATGAAGGAAGATGTTGTGCATTTTGACACAAATCGAGGTTTTATTTTATGTATTGCTAAAAACATACACATGCGTGAAGGATCCATTAATGGATTAAAGCAAGTGTTGTGGAGATTGGAATAAAAGTTTTGATAAGGAAGTCAAGGAATTGAACTTCGTCAAAAGTATCTTGTATAGACAAGATATTCAGTGAGAGCGTAATTGTATTACTTGTATTGTTCAAGATAACAATTCATTAATTGGGAATAACATTAAGAAAATGAATGTTGTCAAGATCTCTTTGGAGAATGCTTTCTCAAATGAGAACTTGGGCGAAATCACCTAATCCTAGGAAACAAAATCTATAAAGATAGATTATGATGGATGTTAGGTTTGAGCAAATGTGTATATTGACAAAGTGTTCTAGAAACACGATAGTTACACTCCAAGAAAGGATGTCTAACTGTACGTCACATGGCATGACTTGAGTATTTTACTCGGTTTATTGCAACTCAATTCAAGAAAGTGCATGAAATAGTTCAAGCATTCTTTCATTATGAGTTTCATCTTGTACGCCATATTTATGCATATGCCCCAATGTGTAGTATCCAAAGGATATGACAAACCTTGTCAAATGGATACAAGAAAGACACATTTGGACGATAGTTCAACCATTTTTGTCGAAACTTGCTTCATTTGGATCGAGATGATAAGGAGAACACGCTTGTATCTTCAATTTGAGCTGTCGTGTCCTACGCTGTCACTTAGCACCAAAGGATACTCGAGCAACTATCCATGGAGTTGAGCCTTCTCTGGCCATCTTTCTCTATCAGTCTGAGGTTCAATGCACTCATCAAGATGCGCTTAGGATGACAGAGGGTTCAAATTGGCGTAGAATAGCTTGAGGAGAAGTGATTTCGACTGAGGCATGTCGGTTTGATTTTGAGCAGATTTGAATTCCGTTAGTGGGGCCCACCAGGCTGTTCTTGTTAGAGTTATGTCCTAAAAGTCAATGATTTAATGACTTAATTATTAGTTTATGTGTTGGATGGTATTTTATCATCTGTTCCTAGGTTTATTATTGACAGATTATTCAGGTTGAGGATCTGAATTGTAGATCTCTGTGGATCATTCTTTAGAATGACAATAATAAATCTAAACGGTCCATAATCTTGATAATTAACAAGGAACATTAATTATCATATAAGATTAGTATGCAAGTTAAGTGATGATTAAGTTCTACAAATCATAGGTAAAGAGTTACCAACTTAATTGCATATGTATATGTTATGGAACATAGTACAGGACTTGACCCAACGAAATAAACATATGGATTGTGTTATGTGTCTTTGTTTATTTCGTTATGATTTTGGTTCTAAGTTTGAGATGTTTATCTTTTCCACATGAGGATAGGTTCAATAAATATTGTCTACCGCTGATTCCCGATAAGGGCTGCTATACGGACTTTATTTATGTTCTCTTGAATTGTGCGGGGAAAAGCTAATCATCAAGAAAACCGTATGTCCCTCATTAATTCACTTAGTGAGTGACGATATCTGTTTGGGCACCTTGATGGAGTTGGATCGTATGCGCGCAACTAAGCGATCAACTCTAGATCAAGAAACGTATAATCTGCAAGAATGACACATTCCTATCTTGGATTATACGATGATATCGTGAGACATAAGAATCAAAATAGAGAAATACTTTTATTCTCTTATGCAGGATTTAAATACTGTAGCAGTACACTATTTATGCGAATTGGGAATCATAACGTGTTGCTAGATACCGCTTATGATTATTGGAATTAAATAGCGATTTAGTTCCATGTCCAACATAGCATAAATCCTCAAAGGGTCACACAAATAGAGTTTTGACCAAGACAGTGCTTTATTTATTTATTTATTCGCAACAGTTAAAATTGCGGATAATATAACGAATTGATTAATTAATTATGTACCGTTATGGAACGTACTAATTAATTAAGTCAAACGGGTCATATAGAAATAAATAAATGCATAGACTAATCCTAGGATAATTATTAAATAGTTAATAATTATTTTGGTTCAACTTAATTTAATATAAATTGTTATATTGAATTATTGGGCTAATTTGTATATAGCAAATTTATAGCCCAAACATAGAGCAATTAAAAGTGGATTTAATTAGATGAATTAAAGTCCATTTAGAAGGAGTAAAAGGCCCATAAAGCCCATAATAGGGCTAGCCAAGAGTGGTAGGTGGGGATGGCAAATTGTGTAATTTCTAACAAGTTGCACCTAGGGTTGGTTGGCTATAAAAGGACCCCTAGGGATCCTTTTTCTCCCTCCTCTTGGCCGTGTGCCACCACCATCCTTCTCCCTCCTCTTGGTCGTGTACCACCACCCTCCTCCTCCTCTTGCTCATGTGTTGAGCCATACACCCTCCATTAAAGTTCTATTTGGTGAATTAGAAGAGGGTGTCATCTTAGGATTAGCTTGGTTCTCATTGATTTGCTAGCACAAATCAATTGGAGAGCTTGGATAATCTCTAGGTGGACCCGAGGTGATTTGGAGACGAAGGAGAAGCACGCCATCGATTTTTATGCCGTAGGATCGAGCCCCGCGAATACGATTTCGCGGGAGGTAAAATAATCCACCCCTTTCTCTTTGTGTTAATTTGACTTGAGTGCATGATCCGTTTTGTGTGTTGTTTCGATGGCTAAATTAGTTGTAATTAGCACTAAAATTGAAAATTACACACTTTCTAACAGTTCTTTGATGTCAGCAACCATGTAGATCGCTTCAGAGAGTCAAACTTGAGTTGTCTACGCGCTTGTTTTGATTTGAGACACCATAGTTTGGTGCGAGAGTCAAATGGGGCAGATTGCACATTTAGGTCAATTTCGATTTTTGCATGTAAGTGGAATTGCAGCAAATGAGTTTGATTTAATGCCTATTTTAGACCCATTTGAATTTGTTTTGTACGCCCAAATCATCACAGATTATGCTAGAGGTACTTGTGCATGTTTGGTAAGTTTTGATTCAAATTAAATATGCACCATGGTCACTGTTTTGATAATTTTTGTTTAAGTTACTTTAAATGCAGTAAAACCAATTACAGAAGTCATCTTGCACTCAAGGAATGAATTTCAGCAGTTGATGTTTTACAGAGAAGTACTTATACCTTTATGGAATTTTCCATCCTTATGACCTAGCTGCCTTATTTAACATGTATAGAAATGTCAAAAAATAACAGTTATTCTTCTCTGCTGTCCATTGAGCTTTAACCTTACTATTCATGTAAATTTCATGTTTTTATGCAGAGAAACCCACAAGTTTTACTTATTTTTAGTTTTGGCCAGATTTGTATATTTATGTATATATGTTTTTATTTCATGAGAACATGAAATTGAACTTACCAGATGCGAAACCTATATCATCTTATGCACTTTGATCCTATATTTCCAACAAATTGTAGATATGAGGGTTGGTTTGAAGTCTAACATGATCTTTTTTATTCTATATATGTACAACACCTACACATATTTTTATCTCATCAGAACATGACATAACTTAATTTAGTGCATACTTAATTGAATACATAACAAGCATAATCTGACATGCTTATCATGTATTTAATCCAAGTAAACACTACTCAACTAAGGGCTCCAAAGCTGGGCTAAGGAGTAGCTTAGATGAGTTCATTACATTCTTCATGCGTTGCGCGCAGTCAATTGTAATTGGGGCAATTGATTACATTTCATACATCATTGGATTGATCTTCTCATGCGCTAGGCGCAATTGAAGCTCAACCCAGATTTTGCTATTTTGAATCTTAAGCAAACAATACTACAAGAACTAAATTCAGATCTTCAATTGCTCAAAACAACTTCTTTGATTCACACAGGAATGAATTACAAGCGGCAACTCTTTAATTTCACCTTTCTTTCTCTCTATTCCTTACTGTTTGATGAAATGTCTCTTACAATTTCGCTCAAAACTCTCTCAATTCAATACAGAAATTGTATTCTAAGCCTAGCCTCACCTTGCCCCCCTCTTTTTCTCTCTTTCTTAGTCCTCAATCGGGGTTTTATATAGGAGTAACACTAGGGTTTCACATTTGAGCCGTGAGGCATTTCCACCTTCTGATTTTGATCCAGTGGCTCATCACAATCGGCGCTAGGGTTAGGTATTGCAAAACCGTGGGCGGGGGAGAGTGGTTTCGCATTTGTGGCGCTGGAGGAGCCACGTCGTAGCTTCTCTCCTTTCTTTTCACTGTTTTACCGGCGTCTCCATGGTAAGAAATCACACTTTTCTTTTAACCCAGGGAGAAGGCGACTCTGCAGGTGGGCTAGCGCAAGAGAGAGTGAAATGAGCGCTCTTGTTCTTCCGTAAGCCAACAGAGTTGTTTTGAATTTCAGCATACGGTTCACAAACAACAAGTGCATGCGAGTTTTTTAAACACATGTAGTAACTCTTTCCTGGGGCAGCGACATTGTTGGCCACCCCTGGATCCCCTCCAACGGATGCACGCGCCAAGGGCTTTGCATTTTCCAGGGATTTTTCATTTGATTTCCATACTTTTCTTTTTTATTTCTTTATGGCTGAAACAAAATAAATTAATTAGGGGTCTTCCCTTGAGTATTTTTCCATGAAATTTTATGGATAGGCTTAAGAAAATATAAGGAATTTAATGGTTTTGGTAAATTTAATGGTTTTGGTAAATTCCTCATAGATTTATTTTGGAAATTTTATGGATTTTTTGGGTTTCTTTGTAAAGTTTGGGATTTGTGTGGGTATTTTTGGGATTTAAAAATTATGATAATTCATCATAATTCCTAAGGGAATTTTTTGGTATTTTTTGGTAATTTTTGGAGTTTGCTTGGTATTTTTCGCAATTTGAATTTGGTTTTTGGCAATCTGGGAATTTGGTTTTCGCTGTTTGACTTCTGGCTTTCGCAATTTGATTTTGTCTTGAAGTTGTATTTTGTACTTTGGTTTTCAGAGCTTAATTTTTAGGGTCAACAATCGAGAGCGAAAGAAGGATCTACATATGGTTTTCATTGATTTGGAGAAAGCATACGACAAATTACCAAGGAAAGTTCTGTGGTGGGCACTAGAAAAGAAGAAAGTCCCCATGAAGTATGTTATCCTCATCCAAGACATGTATGATGGTGCTGTTACTTGCATCAGGACATGTGATAGTGTGACTAGTGACTTTCCTATTAAAATAGGACTACATCAAGGATCAGTTTTGAGCCCGTATATTTTTGCTTTAGTGATGGATGAGATCACAAAAGATATACATGGAGAGATTCCTTGGTGTATGTTCTTTGCCGACGATGTGGTGTTAGTCGATGAGAGTAGGACGGGGGTCGATAGGAAATTAGAGTTGTGGAGACAAACTCTAGAGTCCAAAAGATTTAGGCGTAGTAGAACTAAGACGGAGTATATGGGGTGTGAGTTTAGTGGGACACGATCAGTAGATGGAGATGTCTGTTTAGACGGTCAAGTAGTACCTATGAAAGACACCTTTCGATATTTAGGGTTGATGCTGCAGAGTGATGGCGAGATAGATGAAAATGTTAGCCAGAGAATAAGAGCAGGGTGGGTGAAATGACGGAAAGCATCAGACGTCCTATGCGATAAGAAAGTCCCGCAGAAGCTAAAAGGCAAGTTTTAAAGGACAGCGATTAAACCTGCGATGTTGTATGGCGCAGAGTGTTGGGCTACTAAAAGACGACATGTCTAGAAGATGAGTGTAGCTGAGATGCGTATGTTGCGGTGGATTCACACGCAAAAAGATCAGATTAAAAATGATGACATACGGGATATGGTTGGGGTCGCACCAATAGAGGAGAAGTTGACCCAACATCGTTTGAGATGGTTTGGACATATCCAACGTAGACCTCTAGAGGCACCGGTTCGTAACGGAATTCCTTATCGTTTCGAAAATACAAGGAGTTGGAGAGGGAGACCAAGATTGACATGGGAAGAAGCGGTGAAAAGAGACCTTAAAGAATGGAACGTCTCCAAGGAGTTGGCGATCGATAGGAGCGCCTGGAAGTTAGCAATTCATGAAATAGAGCCATAACGTAGGAATTTAGGGGTAGGAGCGATGCCATAGGTTTGTAGGTTTCTCTATTAGGTCACGGTTGAGGTCTAAGTTTCTATTATTACTATTATTATTAAAGGTACTATTATTAGTATGGCTAGTTTTATATTAGTATCTTTTTATGTTTTGTTTTTTATTTTTGGATGTGTTCTCATGTTGGGTTTCTTTCTAGTCTATCTCAATTTGTTTGGGACAAAAGATTTTAGTTGTTGTTGCTGTTGAGATATTTTTGGCTTTTTGGAATTTAATTATCATTCTTTCGTACGAGAATTTAATTGATTTATGTCAAAATTGGAAGAGGCTGGAGGAACATTGTACGCATTAATTATAACCAGGTTTAAGGAACACTATAATTAAATAGGTTGCCTTTCCAAGAAATAAGTTTTTTCAAGGTTGCAAAATGTTTTCAGTGGCCCTAATGATCTGTCAAATAGGTTGTTTTAAGGTTATCTGCTAGATGTTGGTATTTTGAGGAATAAATCAACAATTTAGAAGCTTAAAATTAAAAAAGAGAATTTTTTTTTTTGTGTGGGAAAAAACGTTTTCATATATTGAAACAGCTCAAATACAGAGTCATCACATGAAAAAAAAAATAGACATGCCAGTATACTGATAAAGAACTATATACTGGTAAGTCCCCCTTAGGAATTAAACTCAAACCATTGTATATAGTTCCCTACTACTCCTTGTTCTTTTATTACATCCAAATAGATATGCAAAAATGTATCACACAGCGACACACAAATCATTTGTGAGATAAAATTAATATAAGCACATTCACTAGTTGCTCACCAATTCTGAAGGCCAACAGGGCCAACCCTTGGTGTTGTCAGTACTCAGTAGTTCTCCAATACTTCTTCCAATGGCCAAGATTTGGAATGGAATTAGTTCTCAATTAAGGATTGAGCCATTTTCTCACTGCTTGATTGAATTTTGCCATCCATGACAGACTATTTTTGTATTATGAAAATGATATTCATTTCTGGTCTTCCGTATAGGCACCAGCATAAAGCAGTTATTACAAGTAAAAAAACATATTTGGAATGGAAACTTAAGGGATAGCATTCATAAAATAAATGATTCTGTTGAAAATAATTATTCTTTTAGTTAGATAATTTAGCAATAGTGCTCTGAGATAATTAGATAAAAGATTTATATATACGGTCTTAGGTGCGGCATGTGCAGTGTAAACCTTCATATTAGATGTGTGGGGCGCATTTTGCCCATGGAACATAACCATGACAAACGAGAAGCAGCGACACCAAGAGAAGCAACACTGGAATTCCAAGTCACTTTTGGCGTAAAATTAGTACAGCTGTACAGAAGTGGTAGTGTACAGCCGATGTCCTAACTCAATTCGTGCTGCAACTCCTTTCTTTTTTCTTTTACTTGACAGTCAAATATTTCCAAAAAAATGCACTTTTCCTTATTTTATTTCTTTTTCTTGGTAGAATGTCACGATGCTTTTGGAGTTGAGACTTAGGACCAGATCAAAATCCCATTTTTTTAACAAAGGATTTCATTTCAGTTCATTTCGTTGAAAAATACTTGATCAAAATGAAGAAATTTGGTGTCATTTAATTAGAATTCTTATATAATTAAATCCAACAAAATTCCATGAAATCAATTCAAATAAGATGAAACCCCACCTCAAAATCATTTTGATCAGGGCCTTAAAGAGTATGCGTACCAGGAAATTAATTTACACTAGTTGAATTACATGCTTAATTAGGATTATTACACTAAAAATTCACAATTTGAAGACTCGGTGTATTGTTCTGAAGTTTCACTGTAGTGGTGTTATATATATGTATATTACAACTCTTCCCATGAGAAGTTCCGAGTAAAAGAAGCTTTTATGATCTATGCCTCCGTTTGGATGGTTGAGAAGAAGTAGGAAAAAGGGAATAAGGGAAGAAAAAAAATTATAAACAATCCAAACTCTTCACAAAGTTACACACTTCCCAATATTTCTTCCCACTTCTTCCATTTTTCTCTTCTTCCCACACCTATCCAAACGGAGCATATATATAGCCACTAATTAATTTTCTTTTCTGATATTGTTGTACAAGTACACATGTATTATACGAGGAAAGTTCCGCTATACCAATATTTTGGTTGCCTCCAAATGCCAACATTTTACTATTTAGTTTGTTTTTTTAATTTTTAAATTCAAACGTTACATCCTAATTTAATGGGTGACGAGTGATGTGTTTTCATATAAATTTTATAAATTTTAGGGTTTATTTGATATTTGATCAAATGCTAAAATATGAACTCATTAGAACGAATCTATCATAGTTAACAAGGATCGTTTTTTTGATCTATTGATCGAGTAAAAAAAAATTTCAAAAATTACAAAACTTATATGAAAACACATCGCTCATTAAACCAAATAAGATCAACGGTTTGGATTTAACGTTTGAATTTTAAAATTTGAAAAAATAACTTAATAATAAAATGTTAACATTTGGAGGCAACCAACATGTTGGTAGCGAAACCTTATTCGTATTATATTATGCATTATGCATTATGCATTATGCTTTCACTGCATTTGAGCTGATATATTTCTGGCTTAAAATATTGTTTCTCCAATTAGTATTTTGAAAAGTAAACTGGATTTGCACATTTAACTAGTTCAACTGGAAACCAATCATGTAGCTGGTACAAAAGTAGTCAAGTCTTACTTGTAATGAATCAGTGAAATTTGGCTGTAACTAAGCCAAATTTCACTGATTCAAAATAGTTCTGAAATTTCAATACAAAAGTATTTCGTTCTGAAATTTGGCAAAGTTCTCGACTTCTGGTAGTGGTAAAGCCGAAGAAATATTTGGAGTGAAGTCCAAAATAGTTATACAAGCTTCTAATTGGGCCTGAAGGCAATATACATCTAAGGCAAACGGGCCTTAATTGTATACATGTTAAAAGCATCGGGTTTTTGTGCTGTGTGGTCAGTCGTCTATTCTTGATAATCGTATAATATATAATTAATTAATTCATCAATAATTAAATCTTTTGGACCGTAAAGTTTGAGAACCAATGTACGAATCAGTTCTACAGTTACTCGTCAAAAGTGTGTAAAAACTCTCATATTGTTACGTTTGAGCTAAGTGAGAAAATTATTTGGTGTCTAGTTTTAAAAAAAAAAAAGTGTATTCCTACATTATCTTTGAACCTAAGCAAGCATGTGCATAGGCACACGATGGTTGCCCACAAACTCGGCACGGCCGGTATGACATGACACAACATAATTGTCAGATTTAGTCATATTTGTGCATGTTGTGACATGTTTAGACCTTTGATAATGCCGGCCGTGCCGTATCAATTTTTCAGACTCCCTACACAATATTTCCAACGACAAGCTAGACACATCAACACGTATTTATCAGAGTAGGCCATGCGGTATTAGAGTGCATCCCACTAGAATGCCGTGCATGATCCGGCACGTACGTGCCATGCGAGGCTGTCCCGACCTCATGCGCCCAAATGCACCCCACTAGTATTATATCCAGGGCTGTCAAACGCGTCAAAAAAGCACGGAATAAACTGTTCCGTTTTCCGTTTCGTTATGGAATGCGGTACAGAATTCCATTTCGTTAACCGTTCCGTTTTTGAAACGGTACAAAATTCCATTTCGTTAACCGTTCCACTTCAAAAATAACACATAAAACGATTTGAAATAAGGCTGAAACAGTCGAAACGGTACAATCTGGTATTTCATTTACCGTTTCGTTATTGGAACGGAATAAAATTGGTTTCTGTTATTCGTTCCGTTTCGCTTAACCGAAACGGAATCACGTGTTTTTCTGAGCCGTTGACAGCTCTAATTATATCATGTATTACTTTTTATCTGTTAAACAACAAAAGGAAGCAGACAAAAAACAGACAGGCAGCTAGCTAGCGTAATAGGGTCGTTATACTTTCGCCGTGCCATGTGAAGAGATTTTTCAACATTTTTGGTGCCTTTCCGCTTTCCGGTGCCCACTGAATCATTAATCGACGCCAACATGTATGTTGGACGGACCCTTCGTCAAATCAATTTGATCATAACATTTTTCATATTAATTTATTTATTTGTAAATTTCTCCTAAATATATTTAGGCAAAATTTATCATTAATTCATGCTTGAAATACAAACCTTTATGTTGAAATTGCTTAAATTCTACAGAATATTACCAATTTTGCTTATAAATTAGACAATATAATCAGCCTTTTGTTGAAAGAAAGCAAAATGAACTCATACCAATTTCATTTGTCGTATAGTAGCATGCACCATCACTTAAAAGCTAGATGCTAGCTACCAAAAAATTTCTTATTTTTCTGCGCGCATGAACCGCAATCAATTGATAGTCATATGATGCATTGGTAAGCATGTGAAGAAACCTTTCTTATTGACCAACCTTTGTCATCACTGATATCGTAGATTATATATATTTTTTCTAATTGGAAATTATTAGAATATGCGTCAGTTAATTTCAAGCTAGAATCATACCAATTATATATATTTATTCGTCTGCCTTTCGTTAAGTAGATAAAATTGATAATTAAGTTGTATGAACAATAAAAAAACAAGGGAGATTTCTAGCTAAATGTAAAATCATCATTCTGTATAAAATCAGGATCGTGTTAAGCACGAGCCAACCCTCCTTTTCTGCACAAACATACAAATCCACCTGATCTCCTTCATGTAACGATAAGAGTGATAGTAAGATGCGCAAGCCATAACAACATTTAGCCATGAGCCAGAGCAGCTCTGCCCAAATATTGCAATCTCTTTTTGTGGCATTCGCATGGGCCTTTGATGCACAACAAATCTTCATTACTATCTTCACCGAAGCTGATCCAGCATGGCATTGCCTTAAATGCACCGACCGAACATGCAACGCAGCTTCCAGCCCATGCAGCCTTCACCCCAGTTCGTGGGTTTGGACCTCCCCATCCGACACATCAACCATTTCCGAATGGGACCTCAACTGCTCTGGCAAGGCGCTTTCCTCTCTCCCTACTTCAGCATTCTTCATGGGTTGTTTGATAGGTGGTTTCATGTTATCAACGCTAGCCGACTCAGTACTTGGTCGAAAGAAGGTCCTAGTTCTTTCATGCCTTATTATGTCGGTTGCCGGTGCACTGACTGCATTATCTCCTAACATTTGGGTCTATTCTGTCCTAAGATTTGTATCAGGTTTTGGCCGCTCAGCTGTTACGACATGTTCTCTTGTCCTCTGCACGGAGGCCGTTGATGATAAGTGGAGACACAGGCTGAGCATGTCAGCCTTCCTCTTCTTTACACTTGGATTTTTGTCTCTCCCTTCTCTAGCCTACATATGTAGGAGGTCCTCTTGGAGGTTACTTTACCTCTTTACCTGCATCCCAGCATTGTGTTACACTATTTTGCTCAACTTCATTGCCAAGGAGTCAACAAGATGGCTCTCAGTAAACGAGAATACCGACAAGGCAAAACAGTTTTGTCAAGTCTTCTCCTCCATGAAGAAGTTAGTGACAACAAGATCGACCTTGTGGAAGCTTGTATCGATCATGATAGTCGGGTATGGGATCGACCGGGATGGTATATTATGGTATGCCTCTTTCGGTTGGGAGTCTCGGGCCGAATCTTTATCTTAGCGTGGCATACAATGCACTTTCTGAGTTGCCTACTTCTCTAGCAAGTTTCTTTCTAGTTGAGAAAGTAAACCGAAGGAGCTCCCTTGTTGCTCTTACCATTTCTAGTGGCATTTTTAGCCTGTTTTGTTCCGTAAAGGGGATGACAAGAGCCATCAAATTGGCTGCAGAGGTAAATAATGCATATCAAATACAAAAATGTAAATTTTGTGTGGTCCTCAAAATCTACCTACCTTAGCAATCTAGTACCCCATGAGAGAAAAAGTACAACAACAAGATTATTTAAAGGTTCTTTATTACTAAATAAATTTATTACCTTAATAGTCCTGAGATTATATGGCTGGTCTAATAGATGGTGATGTCAGGTGATTGCCTTCTTCAGCGCTTGTATGGCACTGAATGTGACCCTGATATACAGCACAGAGCTCTTCCCGACTTGTGTAAGGAACTCGGCTCTCGCATTGGTGCGACAAGCGATTCTTCTTGGTAGCTCCATGGCACCATTCCTAGTAGCCGAAGGGAGAAGAACCAGCAGACTTTGGTCATTTGGGATATTCGGCATTGCAGGTTGCTGCTGCGGGTTGTTTGTTTTGTTTTTGCCTGAAACAAAAGGCAAAACATTGACTGACAATATGGACGAAGAAATACCAAAAGAGGACTCGACAATATAGATTATAGAATATCAATTAATTATGACTATTTGGTTATTATTCGTCATTAAGTTTTATAATTTTCAATTGTTAGATTTATGTTTTGCCTATTGCGAAGAAAAAGAAATGGCTCAAGTTAGTGAAGTTAGCGCACCTAAGCTTGCTGTTTATTTTTCCAAATTTAATTAAAATATTGGTCGTTATTAATTAAAACTTGTATTCATTAATTTCTTGATAAAATGTAATATGATAACGATCGGAATCTCTCATACTCATTAACATAAATAGATTAACCACATGTTCAAACGGAAACTTAATCATAAAAAAAAATAAAATTCAATTGAAAGGCTGGATTGGTCGATATATTATCTCGTGTCGTTGACTCCAGCCCAAATAATTAGAAGTTATCACCAGGTTAGGCCTGTCAGTATTAACATCTGTTCCGCTGTTCCGTTCTGTTCCGTCGAAACGGAACGTTAAATGAAAGCTGAAATGGGTTCCGTTTTCAGAAACAAAACGGAAACGGAACCGAAATTTGTTAACGTAAATGGAACGGAACACGGAAATGAGCTGAAATCAATAGGAAATGTGAGGCGGAACGTTAAACGGAACAAAAATTTGTTACGTTTGATAAAACGGAACGGAAATGAAACAGTCACTACGGGAAAAAGGACCTTCTGTAACGGCACTTCTGTAACGGTTATTGAAATAACCGTTACAGAATAGTGAGGCATTAGGCGGGAAAATTGGCGCCACAAATCTGTAACGGTTATTATGAAACAACCGTAAAAACATTTCCGTCATGGTCAGGGAAAAAAATGCATCAACCTTCTGTAACGGTTGTTGGATAATAGCCGTTACAGATTTATTATATTCTGTAACGGTTATTATCCAACAACCGTTACATAGAGGCAAATAATTTTGTTTTTATTTTTTTAGTGATTCTGTAACGGTTATTAGGAAATAACCGTTACAGAATGGTTATGTATAAATAAAATATCATGATCCTCACTCATCTAACTCTCAGTCGCGCGCACTTTTCAACATTCAAACGGATCAGAAGTTCAAAGTATATTTTCATGAACTCCTCTTTATTTAAATTATTTTGCATTTCGTTAATAATTTGCATATATATAGGCATGAATTTCGTGTTGTCATATAGTAAACGTCATCAAGTAGTAGCTAGCAATAATACACAGATCAGGTGAGAAAAGGAAGAGAGTGAAGGCAAAGTAAAGAAGAATGCTCTTTGTTGATATTCCAAGAAGTAAATTTAAGGATTACAGCCATAAAGCATACAGAGCTAAACAAAAAATTTAAGGATTATAGAAGAAGCACTTAGAACTGCTGTACATTAAAGGAGGCATTAATAGCATTAAAGAACCAAGGCAGAAAACTTGAAGAGGCAATAGCTAAAAAGGGATCACCAGTAGCACAATGTACTGGCAAGGAAACACCAGAAGCTGATCCAGTAGGAGGAGCAACAGAAGCTGATTCAGTAGAAGTTGAATCGGTGTCAGTCGATGGTGGTGGAGGAGGTGGTGGAGGAGGTGGAGGAGGCACCCAAGGCCTGCCGGGGCCTACAAAAGGTGGTTCAGTGGGCCCTCCAACTTGTTCAAAACCTTCAATATGTACCCTAACTCTTGCAGCTCGAGGGTCTGCAGAGATAACCAAATGATGAGGGATCTCTGAGGGATGAGCTCCTTTAATAAGCAAACGCAAATGAAGGAAGATCCCATCAGAGAAGTGAGGAGCAGTGAAAATTGGATAACCAAACCCAGACACCAGCATGTTAATGGCACTTCTATTCCAGAGATGAAGAGGGGGACCAGTAATTCTGATTCTGGTACGATAAAGAGGAGGTTCATAAACTGTACCAGCACGCTCAGTCCACCTTGTTAGGACCAATCTAACATTCTGCAGGTAAATGACACCTAGGCTGCAGATTTCATTCCTGACCCCTTGATTTGGGCAAACCAGAAGAAAATCTCCAGAGGTTGGGTGCACTGGAGAGAGACGATACTGGTGAACTGCAAAACCAAACTGACGTGCAAGTCTGAATCCCAAGCGGTGCTCAAGATCAGGCGGAAGTAATCCTTCTGCTTGGAATGTAACAATTGCCGCTCTGTGCAGAACTTCATTTTCAGGGTCAAGAACTTGTATAGGAGAGTAAAACACATTTAAATGATCAGGTCTGAGATCTTCAAACTCAGCAGCACTGTTCATAGGCACAAATTGCCAATCATGAAGGTTTGCCATATCTGAAGAAAGAACTAAAAAAGGAGGAGAAGTGAAAGAGGCAGCAAGAGGGGATTGAGTATTAATAGATGGGGGAGGAAGAGGAGAAGGCAGAGAGATTAAAGGAAGAATTGAAGAAGTTCTCTGACAATTATGACCAAATTTAAGACAAACCAAGCACCTCTTCGGAAGACTACAACTTGATTCAGGTGTTCTGATATTGAGATTCTGATATTGATGATTCAGGTACGTTCTGACCAAATTTAAGACAAACCAAGCACTTCTATCTAAGCTATTAATGATATTGAGATTCTGATATTGTACGATTCTGATATTGAGATTCTGATTTGATTGATACTTGTGAGGCAAACTAAATACTTTGTTTATTGTTTGTGTAATATGCATGATTATATATATGTTTGATATATGTGTGATATGCTGCATGTGTTTAATGTAAATTGGGTACCAATCTGGTACCAATTCGGCTAGCAAATTGGGCTACCCAATCAAACAGGCGAAACACAAAAAAAGGACCTTCTGTAACGGTTATTAAGGAATAACCGTTACAGAATATTATAATTTTATTTTTTTTATTATAAACATTATCTGTATCGGTTATTACCTAATAACCGTTACAGAATATTATAATTTCATTTTTTTTATTGTAAAATTATCTGTATCGGTTATTACCTAATAACCGTTACAGAAGCCAGTCTTCTGTAACGGTATGTTTAAATAACCGTTACAGAAAGGTTATGTATTTAGGTTAAGTCTTCCCAGCCGCATTCCTTTCTCTCTTCTTTTCATTTTATTCAAAGAAATACCTCTCTTATCCCTTCTGTTTCACTCCAAAAAATAGCAAAAAATTTATAAAAATTCTGAAAAAAAAGAACAAGAAGGAGAGCAGAGTTGAGGTAAAAAACAAAAAATTTGAATCGTATTTTTTCATATTTTTTCCTTATTTATTTCGGTTTTTTCATGAGAACGAGAGCAGATTCAACGGATCAATCGAAAGAACGAGAAGGAGAGCAGATTCAACGGATCGATCGAAAGAACGACAAGGAGAAGGAGAGCAGATTCAACGAATCGATCGATCGAAAACTGGATAATTTTATATTTCTTCGGTACTTTCATAAACTCCTCTTTTTTCATATATATGCGATTTAGGGTTAACTGCTTTTTTTCCTTTTGCTTTTAAGTTGTAATTGACAAATAATTGAGCTAAATAATTGAGCTAAATAATTGAGCTAAATTACGGTTGACAAACAATGCAATTTACATAGGCTATGGTCAATAGTGTCTGCCAATTGCATACCAGAGGTGTACATGAAGGAATTTTGCGTGTTAAGTTTTGAATTTCTCCTTGCATATGTACTATTGACCTCTGGTATGCGCATGAATCAAATTGCCTGTTGGCCACAAATGTCAATAGAAACCTTTCTACTCAAGAGCAATTTATATTGTTTCAAGCTTGATTCTATATCTAAACATCACAAACATACTTGCCATTAAACATCACAAGAGCAATTTATATTGTTTATCTAAACATCACACAATTCACACAATTCTTGCCATTAACAGTAATATTAATAGTACAACAATAAATAACTGAGAAGTAAAAAAAAAGGGCAGCATCTAGGTAGAGGATGTGTCATCAGTGGAGCCATTGCTCTTCTTTGCTGCTTCCTGCTTCTTTGCCAAATCCATGAAGGTTTTTTCCATGTCTGTTTTCAAGTCAGTGCAATTATTGAAAAAGTTAAATGTATATTTATGTAGAGCTATTCTCTAATCTAGGATTTATGTAGAGCTATTCTCTAAACTAGGATTTATGTATTCTCTAAACTAAAGAAGTTATTTAGGGCTTTTGAACATATTGTCTAGAAAGAAGCTATTCTCTAAGTTATTTAGGACTTCTGCACATATTGTTACTAGAAAGAAATGTAGAGTTACCTTCTGTGGAGAATGACATCTTGCTGGGCTCCTCTGAGGGTGTCTTCATGAGTTCATCGACTGATTGGTCCTCAGTAGGGGTTGTATTGTCACTCTCTGTGTCAGTTTTTTCATCCTCATCAGTATCAGTCTCCTGAGAGCTTAGGTTGAATCCAGGGGGTACACTGGGCCCACTGGTGTGCCCTGGGCCCTCATGTTGAGCTCTGTGGCTCTCTTTCCTAGCCTGTTTCATCTCCTTCCTGAACTGTGCCTCAAGATCTTCTTGTACTCCTTTTCCTTTAGAACTAGAGCTTGTAGGTTTGATTACCCTGGTGTCTCCAATGAGAACTCCTGTCTCCTTAGTTCTGCTTCCTCCCTTGGTTTGTGATCTAGTAATCATTGAGGGGATGACCTCATCTATCTTCCTTTTTTTTGCTTGAGTATTATTGGGGGTTGTGGTTTTTGCAGCCTTTTTCTTTGCTTTTCTCTTGCTCTGTCGCATGGTTGTAGTACTGCCAGAATCAACCCTATCAGGTGGATTGATACTTTGCAGTTTTGCCTCATCAGCAGGGGACCATTCAATCCTAGGCAAAGCTTTGATGTATTCATGACGTGGGTTTCTGATTTGTGGTTCCTCAACTACGTACTGAACCCGAAGTAGGTCAATTTTTCCATTTCTTCTGTGTAATTCAAATGCACGAGAGGCTGGTATTCTATCCCTATGTTCAACCAATACTTCTACTCTAGCAAATCTGGCATCTATACCCATGTATGTTGGTGCATCAGCATGTAAAACTGTACCAAAAGGGAAAAAATGTTTGCTCCATACCATGAGCACCATCCAAATGGAAGATCAGCAATTCTTACTCATAGCCTCACACTGTCTGCTCTGGGGTCTAGTTCCCTTGGAGGATCAATGAGGATGGAAAATGGCCGCCTCGTGTTGTTTCCATATGTGATTTCAATAGTGCCTTTTCTAAACATCTCATCGCGCCATTGCTCAGAGGGGCCGATGATGAGAAATCGGTTTTCTAGGAGTGTTGTCACTCTGTGTTGTCCTGCAGGGAGGCGTCTTCTCATCTCTATCATGACATCAAGCAAAGTTACACCTTCCATGGTTTGGATGACAATGGATTTGGTGATCTCTGCACTGGCCGGAGCAGTGATGTCGTCTTCATCAACTCTGATGGGATCAAGGTTTTCCATGGTTGGTTTTTGAGTAGAGAGATAGGAGGGAGAAGTGAGAAATTAGTTTGAAACTGAAAAGGCGTGGGGTTCTACAGTTTGGTCATTTATAGTACAAATGAGTTTGAAACTGAAAATATGAAGAGTTGCGTGCTTTAATTTTTGAATTGTTAATCATATGAAGAGTTGCGTGCTTTAATGAGTGTTCAGATAAGCATCTCTTGGAGTACTGGATTGTAACAGTATGCTGCATGTGTTATCTAATGTAAATTGGGTACCAATTTGGTACCAATTCGGCTAGCAAATTGGGCTAGCCAAATAAAAAAAACGAAACAAAAAAAAGACCTTCTGTAACGGTTGTTAAGGAATAACCGTTACAGAATATTATAATTTTTTTTTTATTATAAACATTATCTGTAACGGTTATGCTCTAATAACCATTACACATGTTCTCCAAAAAGCTGTAACAGATTTCCCTTGCATAATACTATAACGGTTATTAGATAATAACCGTTACAGAAGAGTGGCTACTGTAACGGTTATTGTCTAATAACCGTTATAGATCTGTAACGGTTATTAGACATTCTGTAACGGGGGCTACAGTAACGTTTCGTGTACCGTTACAGAAGTCTTTTATTAACCGTTACAGAAGCCAAAATTTCGCGTAGTGAGTCATTTCATTCCGTTACCGAAACGAAATATAAATGAAAATGGATGTTCCGTTTCCACCTCTAACGTTTGACAGGTCTAACCAGGGTTCAGGGCTGCCTGAATGACAGAGCGAATGACCGATGTAGTAAAAATAAGGGAGAAAAATGACACAAATTTTGGGCCGTCAGCCCAAAATGATAAGTTAACGCGGTCCAATTTACTGCCCATAGTTAGGGGTGAAAACGGTCACCGTTTCGACCGTCCTTTCGTTTCGTTTCGTCCAAAACGAAACGGTTAAAATTTTTTGTTGCGTTTTATAAACGAAACGGTTAACGAAAGCTTAGAACAGTTTCGTCCATGTGTATTTTCGTGGTATTTTCGTGATTTCGACCGTTTCGTCCAAAATGAAACGGTTAACGCAAATGGGTGATCAATTTCGTTTTAAAACGAAACGGTTAACGAAATCGACCATTTTCGTGGTCGTTTTAGACGTTATCATCCATACCCATAGTCCATAGATCTCCGCGGATCTGAATTAGGGGTGCGTAACGTCTAAAATGACCACGAAAATGGGATCTTGCGTTAACCATTTCGTTTTGGACACGAAATTGACTACATTTTGTATTAATCGTTTCGTCTATCGAAATCACGAAAATAAACATGGACGAAACTGTCTATGTGTTGCGTTAATTGTTTCATTTTTGAAACAACTAAAATCTTTAACTGTTTCGTTACGTTTGAAACGAAAGAATGATTAAAAGAGTCACCATTTTCACCCCTAATCTGAACAGAGTAGTCTCAAAATTATATGATGCTAAATGGAAAAGAAGTTTGTACTAGATGGGTCTGGAAATTGTGATCCTAAGGGGTAGGTGTCACATGAAAGATTCGTATGAGAGTTTTCAATATATATAATTTGAGTAGGGGTGAAAACGGTGATTGTTTTAATCGTTCTTTCGTTTCAAACGAAACGGTTAACGAAAGTTTAAAATGATTTTGTCCATATGTATTTTGTGATTTCAATTTTTTTGTCCAAAACGAAACGGTTATGCAACTGACTATTTTCGTTGTCTAAAACGTTATGCAACCCTAAATTTAGGTCCAACCTCTACAGTTCACTAAGGCTGTGCTCCAGGATCCTATTTTGGAAGTAGAGGAACGGAAGGTAAGGGGCAGAGCAGCTGGTTACTCGCTCCAGCATCAAAACAATAGGGGAACGGAAGGAGAAAGAAGGTGCGCCAGTTACTCTAAAATTTCGATTTTTGTTACTCCCGAATCGGAGTGTAGATAGAGTAACGTCTGTTCAATTACATAAATGACCTCCAAAGCTTTTGATATAGACATAGTCTCAAGGGTAAAATAGTCATCTCAAGTTATTATTGCTTCTTCCTTTCTCTCTCCCTGTAAACACCTCTGGAGCAAGTAAGATAGTTTACTTTAGTTATTTCCAAACTCTACTCTTCCTCTCCTGACCTCTCCGTCCCCTTCCCTTCCTTTAAAACGCTAGTTCTGGAGCACAGCCTAAAGTGCAGCATTACAGCGTGTGCTATATGCATACATGTCTCTGCCCAATATGAAAGCATATTGTTCATTGAATGAAACAAAATGAACAAAAATAATATTCTTTTTGGTAATGAGTAGTATTGTCATAATTGTATGATTTTTTGCCAGTGTTGGCGTTAACAAATAGCTTTGTTTGTTACTTCGATCTTGCTATTTTTGTGCATCTCTATACAAGTCAAAAGATGGGTGAAAGCTCAATTATTTCCATAGCACTATGGGCGTGGTCCATTGGAGGAAAAAAAAAATAGTTGTGTCCGCTATTTAAAACCGGGGTGATAAGAATCATCTCTAATATTCGTCATCCCTATTATTACCATCAGTTATTAAACGCGTTTTTTATTTTTTGCTCTACACGTTTTTTAATTTTGGCTATCATCCTCCGTTCGCTCTCCTTTTCCGCTCTTCTGCTTCCCTCCCTCTCGCGTACGCGCGCATACGCTGTCTCCCCATCCTTCCCCCTTTTCCCTCTCCATCCCACGTACGATGTCTCACCCACTTCCCCCCCCCCCTCCCTCACACTTCATAACCGTTGAAATTAATATGCATAAATGTTGAAGTTAATATCGTAATTGTTGAACTTAAATATATAACTGTTGAAGTCAATATATACAATTCTTGAAATTATTATCGTAACTGTTGTATATATTAACTTCAACCGTTATGATATTAACTTCAATAATTATAAATATTAACTTCAACAATTAGGATATTAACCTCAATAGTTATATATATTAACTATAACAGTTATATATATTAATTTCAACAGTTACGATAATAATTTTCACAATTGTATATATTGACTTCGACAGTTATGAAGTGTGTGGGAGGGGAGAGAGGTGAAGAGGGACAACAGCGGGAGGGAGGAGGGATGAGGGAGGAAAGGGGAGGGGGGAGAGAGACGGCGTACGTTGAAATGAGTTAGTTCAGCACTGGATAACACGTGGATGATGGGAATGGTAGAAGCTTAGGATGGTCCTAAGCAATTTCGATTTAAAACAGATTGTACCGATTATGGACTAATTCATCACCTCAAACTAATATGCTAACAAACAATATTTTTTTTCCATATTTGGTCGCTGCTAGTCTAATACAAAACAAGAAGACAAATCTGTTTGGATCATGTAAAAAAAATTAGAATTAGTTATTTGGACTAAAAATATTATTCCTAAATAATTAAGAATAAGTTTTTTTGAAATCTAGAGTGTTATTTTTAAGTAGTCCAACATTTAGATTAAATTCTTATTTCTATTATGTTTGAATCATTTTTCTAATGTGGATAAAAAAATAGTTTGGACCATTTTTAAATTCGGATTAAAAAGATGATCCAAACATCTTAGGAATAAGAATTTAATTCGGACGTTAGACCACTTAAAAATAACACTTTATATCGCAAAAAATTTATTCTTGATCATTTAAAATTAAAAACTATTAATTCTGAATAACTAATTCTACCCTTAATCTTATATGATTCAAACAAAACTACGTATGGCAGAACATACTCCACCAAATGTTTGTCACTTGCTACCACTAAAGACGCAAATCTGTTATTTGCTAGTGGATGCCCTTAGCTATCACAACATTTCTAACAACATTGCGGGGGATTAGTCGATTCTCCAAGCTACACATAAGCATAGACGGATTTCGGACAATATCAGTCTTACCACAACCAGCTTCCTTTAACAGAAACTCAATTTTGCTTTTTGCCAGTTTCGGACAATATCAGTCTTACCTTTAAACTGTCAAGTCTTTTCCTCAGCGAAAAATTTCCCTTCCATCCAAACACGGTAAATTTAGCAAATTTCCTTCCCTTTCCAATTTTTCCTTCCGTTCCCTCCAATCCAAACAGGCTGAAATAGCTCTATTTTAGTGTGGGGTTAACAACTATTGGCTTGCTGTGTTTTCGTTATATTTTTTTTTTCGCTACATTCTATTAAATTTACACCTTTCTATTAATTATGTGATGGACAAAAGAAAATTCGAAGAAGCGGTCTGACTGTGTTAAGAAAAAATGAATCACTAGGCACAATTAAAATCCAATTTTATGTTTACATTTCATTCTGTAAAATGAAGTAGGTGTTTTTTCTTACATTTTACTAATTTTCTTTGGAAAATGAGTTCGTTTAATGTACTTTTTAAAAGAAACTAGATGCTGTCCTTAAGTAAGACCTCCACAATATTGTTATGCTCCTCAACCTACTCATCTAACCTTAAGCTTAATATTTACAACTTAAATGTACGGACGAACACAGAAAGCACCATGGTTCGAAATTTTTTTTGTTTCATTTCCACTTATGTTTGTAAACGTGTATAACCTAAGATGATAAATACAATGAATTAGGTTAGTTGGTCTTGCAAAGAAAATAATAAATACAAAATCAATTATACTGGTAAAAGAAAACTGAGAAAACACTAGGATGGAAACATTAATGCAGCAGCAATAGCAACCACAGCAAGTATCAGTGTCTAGTCAAGAAAACAAAAAACCATTGAAAGTTGCTAACCGTCCAATAACAAATGCCATCAAAATCACACTACTGCTCTACACTAGATAAACAATTAAACACTACAAAGGTATAATATAACAAACAATTTTTCTTAACTATGACCAGTGGCTTTTCCATAAGGTCGACTTCAACTTACTTAATCAAGAATTATCAGAAAGGACTAATTTGAATGATGGACTTATGCCTAATGTAAGCATAGCTTAGTTAAAATTTCAAAGTAAAGTTTTAACAAATCCTAGTCAAAAAAACTGGAACTGACATTAAAATTAAAAATAAAAATAAATAAGTAAATAAATCTAAACCCATAAAAATTCAAGACAGTCAAACTCTAGAAACTAATCTATTGCCACATTTTTTTTTCTAGCACAAGCATCAGCATATGCTCGGTGGAGCCCAGGAATAACATGTTCATATGGTAGAACATACTTCTCCACAAACTTCTTCTCAGTTGGAGGCACAAGAGAACTCAATTTGTAATTTGCTGGGGGAGACCCTTTAGACATCAGAAGCTTTCTAACAACATTGCGGGGGATCAGACAATTCTCCAAGCTACGCGTAAGCAAAGTTGGAGCTTGGACCACATCAAGCTTATCACAACCAGCATCCTTCAACAGGAACTCCATTTTGCTGCTTACCAGTTTCTCTTTTAACCCCAACAGCAGAGGAGCCTTACTGACTATAAGGTTCACTTCCTCCTGAGAAAGGCCGAGACTTTTCAAGTTATTTAGCCTTCTATTTATAGTGTGTTGGCTCAGCTGGCTGATAGTAATTAATGCATAAATAAACATGCCGGATGAGCGTGCAATCCCCAACTTGTCAGCCCTCTGGGCTTTCTTCTTCAAAGATTCAGTGCTACAGCCAACCACCCCAGGAGCTGATCTAATCAACCGCACAATTTGAGAAGGCGAGAAACCACAGTGGTCTTTAAGAAAATACAAGTTGGGGAGGATAGCCTTTTCCAGGTTCATACTAAGGAAATTGTGAGACCTTCTGATGACCACAGACAGATTCTCTACCGAGCCAAGGACCCCTAACCAGAAATCAATCTTCGGGGCTAAATTATACGCCATCAGATTAGGTTTACGGGAAATGATAGATGAAATGTCATGAATTGAGAAGCCAACCTCTTGTAGCTTTGCAACATTCGGTCTGAGATTCCTCTCCACGCTTGAGCGAAGGATTAGAGGATCTCGCGACACCGCCCGTCTGATGTCGGAGTCGCTGATGCCGATATCTCTCAGGAATCGGAGCACGGCATCGGGCTTCTCGGGGGATTTGAGGTGCCGAATCTTGTCGTACGCACGGACTGCCTCGTCGGATGGCAGCCCACACGAGTGGATGAGGTACTCTGGGCTAAAAGATTGAGACGCGGACACGGACACGGACACGGAGGGGAGTCGACGCAGTCGCAGTCGTAGTCGTACGGAGGTGGAGAGTGGTAGAATGGGAAAAAAGGAAGGAGGTCGAGAGACACTCATGGTCATGGTCTCTCACTGAGCTTTTGCAACCATTTGAGATTTTTTTAGGGGTAAGGGGTGGATATCAAAATCAGGAACCGAATCCTCTACGTAACATCAAAAGTTCCGCACGGTACAGAACTTGTTATTTGATCCGTTCGATCAAATCCAACGAATAGAATTTACAGACTCTAATAAAATAAAATAAAATAACTCACATTTCTCCGTCTCTCCGTCAATTTCTTAATTTATCAGCGATATAAATAGATGTGTTATTCAATTTATTTTTATATTAGATGGAAAACTAATCAATAGTGTTGAATCGATGTGTTATTCAATTTATTTCTATATTAGATTGAAAACCAATCAATAGTGTTGCTTCGGCTGGCGATTGATATCCAACCGCACGTCAAACCAATCGAACGGTAGAAATCCTTGTTACATTCTAGACCTACCGTGTTACACCTCTTCACATACGTGCATTTATAAGTAGTATAGAAGTATAGATTATAAATTTTAAAGTTCGCTTGTTCTAAAATCACCAGACGAAAAATTCAAAGTACATAAATTAGTTTTAATTTACTATAGAACTTTTTTAGCTCTAATATTATTGTTAAAAAAATTTAGAACTTTTTTATAGAAGCATATTGTTCATTGAATGAAACAAAATGAACAAAAAATATATTTTTTTAATGTAATGAGTAGTGTTGTCAATAATTGTATGATTGTTTGCCAATGCTAAATGGCGTTAACAAATAGCTTTGTTTGTTACTTCGATCTTGTTATTTTTTTGCATCCCTATACAAGTCAAAAGATGGCTAAAAGCTCAATTAGTTCCATAGTACTATGGTCGTGGTCCATTGGAGGAAAAAAAATAGTAATGTCCTATATTTAAAACAGATTATACCGATCATGGACTAATTTCATCACCTCAAGCTAACATGCGAACAAACAAATTTTTTTTTTCCCTATTTGGTTTCTAGTCTAATACAAAACACGAAGACAGAAAGATAGCAATTAAAGAGAATTCTATTGGCTCCGTTTGGATGGTGTGGGAATAAGAGGAATAAGGAAAGAAATATTGGGAAGTGTGTAACTTTGTGAATAGTTTGAATTGTTTATAATAAATTTGGGAGTAGAAAAAAATTATTCTCTTATTCCTGCACCCATCCAAACGGAGTCATTATGAGTTCTTTAAATTAGGGGCGGAATCACGGTTCTCAAATAGGAGGGGCGAAAAATCATAGTATGAATCTTTTTATAAAATTTTAGAGTGTGTCAGTTAAGAATTTTTTTTCAAATTTTAAAAGAACTAGAATATAATTTTTTAATTTGTAAGAGTATTTTTGAAAAATTGAAGTATGAAAAGCAAACTTTGGGATGAACTTAGTTCGGCCCATGCTTTTAATCCAGAATTCAAATTTCAATTTAAAATTCTTTCTAAAATATAAAATTTATGGTCCAAGTGTTATAAAATCAGTTGCACCTTGGACCTCGAATCTGACATCTTTCGGAACTGCCGCTAATACCAGTGCTGGACTAGATACGGCCCATAATCTGGCATTAACTTGAAGTGGTACTTGTTTCAGCACTTTTATTTGATGCACTTTATATGCAAACTATGGGAAAACTTGCTGGATTATTGGTAACAATATAGATTTGGGATAACCTGACAATCTGGCATGCGCAGAAATCAGTACAGGTATGGATATGCCTGATAATTAAGAAGGCATGCGTGCGACTACCGTGCTGGTGCAGGTGCGGGTTCAAACTTATAAATATTTTTTAACAAGCATACTTTTCTCTGGAATCAAACTTAACCAAGTTACAAAGGTGACAAAAAAGTTCAATTGCTACATATGTGATGAAAATTAGTAAATTTGTTTTAGTTTGATACCCAATGATGACATTACACAACTGATGTCCATTAATATTTACAACATGATGTACCCACGAACATCTAAAGCACCGCGGTTCAAAAATTGTTTCCTTTCTAATTAAATAGGTTGGTTGGCCTTGCACCAAATGAAGGAAATAAAAACAAATTGAACTATACTGGTAAATGAAAACTGAGAAAACACAAGGACGAAAACATTAGCTACAGCTACAGCTATCATCTAATAATAAATAATTTAGTACGGTATTAGTTCAGCAACAATAGCACCATACATTGGAGTTTAGTCAAGAACACAAATTCCATCAACAGTTGCTAACGGTCAAATATCAAATGCTATCAAAATCACACTACTTATACAGCAGACAAGCAATTAAACACTACTTAGATATCATATGACAAACATATTTTCTTAACTATGACCAGTAGGCTTTCCCATAAGGTCGACATCAATTTATCGACTCAAGAATTGTCAGCAATGACCAAATAGAGATGAAATATCGACTTCCAATTTGAAAGGAGGAATTATGGCTAGTGAAGATACGCATAGCTTAGTTGAAATTTCAATGTAAAATTAAATCAGGGGTCGGGTCTGGAAAAATACGAGTGGGGTTTGGGATTAGAGGTTATGTCTTCCGTTTTTTCTACGCAAAAAACGAATTATTTTAACGAATAAACGCCGCTAAACCCGTTTATTCGATAGGCCGCATTTTTCAAAATTAGATCAATGTTATCGTTGCGGTGCATTCCTGAAAACCGATAATTCCATTAAAACGGCTATAATGCGGCGCATTTTAGAAGCTTGATAACAAACAATTTTTCTTAACTATGACCAGTGGCTTTTCCATATGGTCGGCATCAACTTACTAAATCAAGAATTATCAGAAAGGACTAATTTGAATAATGGACTTAAGCCTAATGTAAGCATAGCTTAGCTAAAATTTCAAAGTAAAGCTTTAACAAATCCTAGTCAAAAACTGGAACTGACTTTAAAATAAATAAATCTAAACCCATAAAAATTGAAGACAGTCAAACTCTAGAAACTAATCTATTGCCACATTTTTTTTTTCTAGCACAAGCATAAGGATATGCTCGGCAGAGCCCAGGAATAGCATGTTAATATGGCAGAACATACTTCTCCACAAACTGCTTCTCAGTTGGAATCACAAGAGAACTTAATTTGTAATTTGCTGGGGGAGACCCTTTAGACATCAGAAGCTTTCTAACAACATTGCGGGGGATCAGACGATTCTCCAAGCTAAGCATAAGCAAAGTTGGAGTTTGGACCACATCAAGCTTATCACAACCAGCATCCTTCAACAGGAACTCCATTTTGCTGCTTACCAGTTTCTCTTTTGACCCCAACAGCGTAGGAGCCTTACTGAGGATCTATACTAAAAGCTGAGTATGAAGGAGGGCGAGAAGGACGTGCATAAGATAGCCAAGATTCGAGATAGAAAGACAAGAGACTTAAACCAAGTGAAGTGCATCAAGGACGAAACTGATAGGCTTTTAGTGAAGGACGACGAGATCAAGAATAGGTAAAGGGATTACTTAGACAAGTTATTCAATGGAGAGGATGACGACTTAGGAATTGTGCTAAATGACTCTTTTGATGACTCCAATAGACGCTTTGTTAGGAGAATTCAAGAGTCCGAGGTGAAATAAGCCTTAAACAGAATGAAAGTAGGTAAGGCTCTAGGACCTGATAACATACCAATCGAAGTATGGAGATGCCTCAAAGAAGTGGCTGTAGTTTGGTTAACCAAACTATTCAATAGCATTTTCCGATCAAATAGGATGCTAGATGCGTGGAGGAGAAGCACTCTAGTACCAATCTTCAAGAATAAAGGGGATGCTCAAAACTGTACAAACTATAGAGCGATTAAGTTTATGAGTCATACAATGAAGATTTGGGAGAGAGTGATAGAGCATCGCCTGAGACGGATGGCAAACGTTTCGAAAAATCAATTTGGTTTTATGCCTGGGAGGTCGACCATGGAGGCCATCTTCCTAATAAGGCAATTAATGGAGAGATATCGAGAGCGAAAGAAGGATCTACATATGGTTTTCATTGATTTGGAGAAAGCATACGATAAATTACCAAGGAAAGTTATGTGGTGGACACTAGAAAAGAAAAAAGTCCCCACGAAGTATGTTATCCTCATCCAAGACATGTATGATGGTGCTGTTACTTGCATCAGGACATGTGATAGTGTGACTAGTGACTTTCCAATTAAAATAGGACTACATCAAGGATCAGTTTTGAGCCCGTATATTTTTGCTTTAGTGATGGATGAGATCACGAAGGATATACATGGAGAGATTTCTTGGTGTATGTTCTTTTCCGACGATATGGTGTTAGTCGATGCGAGTAGGACGGGGGTCGATAGGAAATTAGAGTTTTGGAGACAAACTCTAGAGTCCAAAAGATTTAGGCGTAGTAGAACTAAGACGGAGTATATGGTGTGTGAGTTTAGTGGGACACGATCAGTAGATGGAGATGTCTGTTTAGACGGTCAGGTAGTACCTATGAAGGACACCTTTCGATATTTAGGGTTGATGCTGCAGAGTGATGGCGAGATAGATGAAGATGTTAGCCAAAGAATAAGAGCAGGGTGGGTGAAATGACGGAAAGCATCAGACGTTCTATGCGATAAGAAAGTCCCGCAGAAGCTAAAAGGCAAGTTTTAAAGGACAGCGATTAGACCTGCGATGTTGTATGGCGCAGAGTGTTGGGCTACTAAAAGACGACATGTCTAGAAGATGAGTGTAGCTGAGATGCGTATGTTGCGGTGGATTCACACGAGAAAAGATCAGATTAAAAATGATGACATACGGGATATGGTTGGGGTCGCACCAATAGAGGAGAAGTTGACCCAACATCGTTTGAGATGGTTTGGACATATCCAACGTAGACCTCTAGAGACACCGGTTCGTAATGGAATTCCTAATCGTTTCGAAAACACAAGGAGTGGGACAGCGAGACCAAGATTGACATGCAAGAAGCGGTGAAAAGAGACCTTAAAGAATGGAACGTCTCCAAGGAGTTGGTGATCGATAGGAGCGCCTGGAAGTTAGCAATTCATGAAATAGAGCCATAACGTAGGAATTTAGGGGTAGGAACGATGCCATAGGTTTGTAGGTTTCTCTATTAGGACACGGTTGAGGTCTAAGTTTCTATTATTACTATTATTATTTGAGGTACTATTATTAGTATGGCTAGTCTTATATTAGTATCTTTTTATGTTTTGTTTTTTGTTCTTGGATGTGTTCTCATGTTGGGTTTCTTTCTAGTCTATCTCAATTTGTTTGGGACAAAAGACTTTAGTTGTTGTTGTTGTTGAGATATTTTTGGCTTTTTGGAATTTAATTATCATTCTTTCATACGAGAATTTAATTGATTTATGTCAAAATTGGAAGAGGCTGGAGGAACATTGTACGCATTAATTATAACCAGGTTTAAGGAACACTATAATTAAATAGGTTGCCTTTCCAAGAAATAGGTTTTTTCAAGGTTGCAAAAAGTTTTCAGTGGCCCTGATGATCTGTCAAATAGGTTGTTTTAAGGTTATCTGCTAGATGTTGGTATTTTGAGGAATAAATCAACAATTTAGAAGCTTAAAATTAAAAAAGAGAGAATTTTTTTTGTGTGGGAAAAAACGTTTTCATATATTGAAACAGCTCAAATACAGAGTCATCACATGAAAAAAAAAATAGACATGCCAGTATACTGATAAAGAACTATATACTGGTAAGTCCCCCTTAGGAATTAAACTCAAACCATTGTATATAGTTCCCTACTACTCCTTGTTCTTTTATTACATCCAAATAGATATGCAAAAATGTATCACACAGCGACACACAAATCATTTGTGAGATAAAATTAATATAAGCACATTCACTAGTTGCTCACCAATTCTGAAGGCCAACAGGGCCAACCCTTGGTGTTGTCAGTACTCAGTAGTTCTCCAATACTTCCTCCAATGGCCAAGATTTGGAATGGAATTAGTTCTCAATTGAAAGGATTGAGCCATTTTCTCAATGCTTCATTGAATTTTGCCATCCATGACAGACTATTTTTGTATTATGAAAATGGTATTCATTTCTGGTCTTCCGTATAGGCACCAGCATAAAGCAGTTATTACAAGTAAAAAAACATATTTGGAATGGAAACTTAAGGGATAGCATTCATAAAATAAATGATTCTGTTGAAAATAATTATTCTTTTAGTTAGATAATTTAGCAATAGTGCTCTGAGATAATTAGATAAAAGATTTATATATACGGTCTTAGGTGCGGCATGTGCAGTGTAAACCTTCATATTAGATGTGTGGGGCGCATTTTGCCCATGGAACTCAATTCGTGCTGCAACTCCTTTCTTTTATCTTTTACTTGACAGTCAAATATTTCTAAAAAAATGCACTTTTCCTTATTTTATTTCTTTTTCTTGGTAGAATGTCACGATGCTTTTGGAGTTGAGACTTAGGACCAGATCAAAATCCCATTTTTTTAACAAAGGATTTCATTTCAGTTCATTTCGTTGAAAAATACTTGATCAAAATGAAGAAATTTGGTGTCATTTAGTTAGAATTCTTATATAATTAAATCCAACAAAATTCCATGAAATCAATTCAAATTAGATGAAACCCCACCTCAAAATCATTTTGATCAGGGCCTTAAAGAGTATGCGTACCAGGAAATTAATTTACACTAGTTGAATTACATGCTTAATTAGGATTATTACACTAAAAATTCACAATTTGAAGACTCGGTGTATTGTTCTGAAGTTTCACTGTAGTGGTGTTATATATATGTATATTACAACTCTTCCCATGAGAAGTTCCGAGTAAAAGAAGCTTTTACGATCTATATATATAGCCACTAATTAATTTTCTTTTCTGATATTGTTGTACAAGTACACATGTATTATACGAGGAAAGTTCCGCTATACCAATATTTTAGTTGCCTTCAAATGTCAACATTTTACTATTTAGTTTGTTTTTTAAATTTTTAAATTCAAACGTTACATCCTAATTTAATGAGTGATGAGTGATGTGTTTTCATATAAATTTTATAAATTTTAGGATTTATTTGATATTTGATCAAAGGCTAAAATATGAACTTATTAGAACGAATCTATCATTGTTAACAAGGTTCGTTTTTTTATCTATTGATCGAGTAAAAAATAAATTTCAAAAATTACAAAACTTATATGAAAACACATCGCTCATTAAACCAAATAAGATCTACGGTTTGAATCTAACGTTTGAATTTTAAAATTTGAAAAAATAACTTAATAATAAAATGTTAACATTTGAAGGCAACCAACATGTTGGTAGCGAAACCTTATTTGTATTATATTATGCATTATGCATTATGCATTATGCATTATGCTTTCACTGCATTTGAGCTGATATATTTCTGGCTTAAAATATGAGAAAGGATTCAATCAAAGCGCTTTGACCGGAGTCCCGGTTAAACCCCGTCAGTTCTCAATTTTGAAAGTTCAAATAACCGATCCGAACCGTCAAATATGATCTCCATATTGAAATCTCCTTGTCGACCAAATTTTTCATTTTTTAAAAATTTTTAAGTATTCTTTTCGGATTTTCAAAAACAGCAATTTTTTGTTGGGTTCAGAACTAATTAGATTAACGATTTTTTAAAATTCGAAAAAAATGTTTAAAAAATTCAAAAAAATGAAAATTTTGGTCTGTAAGGAGATTTCAATATGGAGATCATATTTGACAGTTTGGATCGGTCATTTGAATTTTGAAAATTGTGATCTGACGGGGTTTAACCGAGACTCCGGTCAAACCGCTTTGATTGAAGACTTCCTCCTTAAAATATTGTTTCTCCAATTAGTATTTTGAAAAGTAAACTGGATTTGCACATTTAACTAGTTCAACTGGAAACCAATCATGTAGCTGGTACAAAAGTAGTCAAGTCTTACTTGTAATGAATCAGTGAAATTTGGCTAGAACCTAGCCAAATTTCACTGATTCAAAATAGTTCTGAAATTTCAATACAAAAGTATTTCGTTCTGAAATTTGGCAAAGTTCTCGACTTCTGGTAGTGGTAAAGCCGAAGAAATATTTGGGCTGAAGTCCAAAATAGTTATACAAGCTTCTAATTGGGCCTGAAGGCAATATACATCTAAGGCAAACGGGCCTTAATTGTATACATGTTAAAAGCATCGGGTTTTTGTGCTGTGTGGTCAGTCGTCTATTCTTGATAATCGTATAATATATAATTAATTAATTCATCAATAATTAAATCTTTTGGACCGTAAAGTTTGAGAACCAATGTACGAATCAGTTCTACAGTTACTCGTCAAAAGTGTGTAAAAACTCTCATATTGTTACGTTTGAGCTAAGTGAGAAAATTATTTGGTGTCTAGTTTTAAAAAAAAAAAAAGTGTATTCCTACATTATCTTTGAACCTAAGCAAGCATGTGCATAGGCACACGATGGTTGCCCACAAACTCGGCACGGCCGGTATGACATGACACAACATAATTGTCAGATTTAGTCATATTTGTGCATGTTGTGACATGTTTAGACCTTTGATAATGCCGGCCGTGCCGTATCAATTTTTCAGACTCCCTACACAATATTTCCAACGACAAGCTAGACACATCAACACGTATTTATCAGAGTAGGCCATGCGGTATTAGAGTGCATCCCACTAGAATGCCGTGCATGATCCGGCACGTACGTGCCATGCGAGGCTGTCCCGACCTCATGCGCCCAAATGCACCCCACTAGTATTATATCCAGGGCTGTCAAACGCGTCAAAAAAGCACGGAATAAACTGTTCCGTTTTCCGTTTCGTTATGGAATGCGGTACAGAATTCCATTTCGTTAACCGTTCCGTTTTTGAAACGGTATAAAATTCCATTTCGTTAACCGTTCCACTTCAAAAATAACACATAAAACGATTTGAAATAAGGCTGAAACAGTCGAAACGGTACAATCTAGTATTTCATTTACCGTTTCGTTATTGGAACGGAATAAAATTGGTTTCTGTTATTCGTTCCGTTTCGCTTAACCGAAACGGAATCACGTGTTTTTCTGAGCCGTTGACAGCTCTAATTATATCATGTATTACTTTTTATCTGTTAAACAACAAAAGGAAGCAGACAAAAAAGAGACAGGCAGCTAGCTAGCGTAATAGGGTCGTTATACTTTCGCCGTGCCATGTGAAGAGATTTTTCAACATTTTTGGTGCCTTTCCGGTGCCCACTGAATCATTAATCGACGCCAACATGTATGTTGGACGGACCCTTCGTCAAATCAATTTGATCATAACATTTTTCATATTAATTTATTTATTTGTAAATTTCTCCTAAATATATTTAGGCAAAATTTATCATTAATTCATGCTTGAAATACAAACCTTTATGTTGAAATTGCTTAAATTCTACAGAATATTACCAATTTTGCTTATAAATTAGACAATATAATCAGCCTTTTGTTGAAAGAAAGCAAAATGAACTCATACCAATTTCATTTGTCGTATAGTAGCATGCACCATCACTTAAAAGCTAGATGCTAGCTACCAAAAAATTTCTTATTTTTCTGCGCGCATGAACCGCAATCAATTGATAGTCATATGATGCATTGGTAAGCATGTGAAGAAACCTTTCTTATTGACCAACCTTTGTCATCACTGATATCGTAGATTATATATATTTTTTCTAATTGGAAATTATTAGAATATGCGTCAGTTAATTTCAAGCTAGAATCATACCAATTATATATATTTATTCGTCTGCCTTTCGTTAAGTAGATAAAATTGATAATTAAGTTGTATGAACAATAAAAAAACAAGGGAGATTTCTAGCTAAATGTAAAATCATCATTCTGTATAAAATCAGGATCGTGTTAAGCACGAGCCAACCCTCCTTTTCTGCACAAACATACAAATCCACCTGATCTCCTTCATGTAACGATAAGAGTGATAGTAAGATGCGCAAGCCATAACAACATTTAGCCATGAGCCAGAGCAGCTCTGCCCAAATATTGCAATCTCTTTTTGTGGCATTCGCATGGGCCTTTGATGCACAACAAATCTTCATTACTATCTTCACCGAAGCTGATCCAGCATGGCATTGCCTTAAATCCAACGACCGAACATGCAACGCAGCTTCCAGCCCATGCAGCCTTCACCCCAGTTCGTGGGTTTGGACCTCCCCATCCGACACATCAACCATTTCCGAGTGGGACCTCAACTGCTCTGGCAAGGCGCTTTCCTCTCTCCCTACTTCAGCATTCTTCATGGGTTGTTTGATAGGTGGTTTCATGTTATCAACGCTAGCCGACTCAGTACTTGGTCGAAAGAAAGTCCTAGTTCTTTCATGCCTGATTATGTCGGTTGCCGGTGCACTGACTGCATTATCTCCTAACATTTGGGTCTATTCTGTCCTAAGGTTTGTATCAGGTTTTGGCCGCTCAGCTGTTACGACATGTTCTCTTGTCCTCTGCACGGAGGCCGTGGATGATAAGTGGAGGCACAGGCTGAGCATGTCAGCTTTTCTCTTCTTTACACTTGGATTTTTGTCTCTCCCTTCTCTAGCCTACATATGTAGGAGGTCCTCTTGGAGGTTACTTTACCTCTTTACCTGCATCCCAGCATTGTGTTACACTATTTTGCTCAACTTCATTGCCAAGGAGTCAACAAGATGGCTCTCAGTAAACGAGAATACCGACAAGGCAAAACAGTTTTGTCAAGTCTTCTCCTCCATGAAGAAGTTAGTGACAACAAGATCGACCTTGTGGAAGCTTGTATCGATCATGATAGTCGGGTATGGGACCGGGATGGTATATTATGGTATGCCTCTTTCGGTTGGGAGTCTCGGGCCGAATCTTTATCTTAGCGTGGCATACAATGCACTTTCTGAGTTGCCTACTTCTCTAGCAAGTTTCTTTCTAGTTGAGAAAGTAAACCGAAGGAGCTCCCTTGTTGCTCTTACCCTTTCTAGTGGCATTTTTAGCCTGTTTTGTTCCGTAAAGGGGATGACAAGAGCCATCAAATTGGCTGCTGAGGTAAATAGTGCATATCAAATACAAAAGTGTAAATTTTGTGTGGTCCTTAAAATCTACCTAACTTAGCAATCTAGTACCCCATGAGAGAAAAAGTACAACAACAAGATTATTTAAAGGTTCTTTATTACTAAATAAATTTATTACCTTCATAGTCCTGAGATTATATGGCTGGTCTAATAGATGGTGATGTCAGGTGATTGCCTTCTTCAGCGCTTGTATGGCACTGAATGTGACCCTGATATACAGCACAGAGCTCTTCCCGACTTGTGTAAGGAACTCGGCTCTCGCATTGGTGCGACAAGCGATTCTTCTTGGTAGCTCCATGGCACCATTCCTAGTAGCCGAAGGGAGAAGAACCAGCAGACTTTGGTCATTTGGGATATTCGGCATTGCAGGTTGCTGCTGCGGGTTGTTTGTTTTGTTTTTGCCTGAAACAAAAGGCAAAACATTGACTGACAATATGGACGAAGAAATGCCAAAAGAGGACTCGACAATATAGATTATAGAATATCAATTAATTATGACTATTTGGTTATTATTCGTCATTAAGCTTTATAATTTTCAATTGTTAGATTTATGTTTTGTCAATTGCGAAGGAAAAAAAAAAAGGCTCAAGTTAGTGAAGTTAGAGGACCTAAGCTTGCTGTTTATTTTTCCAAATTTAATTAAAATATTGGTCGTTATTAATTAAAACTTTGTATTCATTAATTTCTTGATAAAATGTAATATGATAACGATCAGAATCTCTCATACTCATTAACATAAATAGATTAACCACATGTTCAAAAGGAAATTTAATCATAAAAAAATAAAATTCAATTGAAAGGATGGATTGGTCAATAATTATAAGTGCCATCGGCAAATATACCATCCCAGCCATCGCTAAATATAAAGTGAACATATACACCAAACAAAGTGAACATATAGACAATCTAAGTGAATACTTACAAACAAATAAGTGTTGTCATCACTTGTTTAGAAGTTTACGTGTATATTCAACTTATTTTCATTGAACTTATTTGTTTGTATGTGTTCACTTAGATCGTCTATATGTTCACTTTATTTGATGTATATGTTCACTTTATATTTAACGATGGCTGAAATGGTATATTTGCCGATGGCAGTAATCAATTTCCATATATTATCTCGTCTCGTTGACTCCAGCCCAAATAATTAGAAGTTATCAGCTGGGCTGCCTGAACGACAGAGCGTCAGAGCGATATAGTAAAAATATAAGGGAAAAAAATGGCACAAATTTTCGGCCTTCAGCCCAAAATGACAAGTAAACGCGGTCCAATTTACTGCCCATAGATCTCCACGGATCTGAATAGAGTTGTCTCGAAATTTATATGATGCTAAATGGAAAAGAAGTTTGTACTAGATGACTAGATGGGTCTGGAAATTGTGATCCTAAAGGGATAGGTGTCTTTTTTTTTTCTTTTTTTTTAAGATAACTTGGTAGAGGGGCTACCAAGGGAAAAGAAAGAAACTAAACAAGAGTCCTAGCAGTGCCATCAGTCGCCATGAGGAAAGGGTCTTTGTCCCTAAAGGGATACGTGTCATACGAAAGAATCGTGTGAAAGTTTTCAATATAATTTGACTATTTGAGGTCCAAGCTCTACAGCTCACTAAACTACAGCATTACAGCGTGTGCTATATGCATACATAAATTCTCTGCCCAATATTAAAGCATATTGTTCATTGAATGAAACTGATAACCCTAAATCTAGCTCATAGGTTTCAACAAAGTATTTTGATTAAGAAGAGTAAGAATTTCTTTATTTCATATATGGATCTTTTTGTTTACAGAATGTCTAACCCCCCTTCTCTATGGGAGGGGGTTCCTATTTATAACTATCTGGTGGTCCCTCATCACATCGGATCTTTTGTGGCCTCATAGTGTTCTTATCCTCTCTTCTTGACTGCGGCAAGAAGGTCGTTAGGTCATCTCTCAACCTCGACATGTTCTTTCCTCGACTGTGGCTAACGTTCATCCGAGCGAGGGTGAGTGCGAGGTTGAGTCGAGGTCTCCTGAACGACTACTGCTCACAGGTCACAGAACATCCTGCGGCCGTTGTGGAAAAGGCATCCGTGCCCAGAAGCCGTTTCCTCTAGGGGGCCCACTGGTATGAGCTCTCTCTAACGGCTCCTGGCCCTACTCTGAGCGCAACGATCTCGGACCCACCCTCATCATAACGATTCGTGGGCTCCTTTCTCTAACTAGGCCTTACACGAGGCCTTTCGTAACTATTAGGCCCGTATCCTAATCTGACCATATCATTAGCCCTCGAGCTTCTGATAAATGCTTGCATTTTATCTGAAGCTCTTTATGGCAACTCCTAGGTGGCGTCATTGGGCTTCAAGCGATGTTTGCGCGATTGTTTTCTTATTGGTTAAATTCTTTGGAAGACGACGGACACTATGAGGTCCTTAAAATCCGCAAGCCCTCAGAGGGTGTTTGCTGGCATCCAAATTCATCCGCCGCGGTCGCACAGTGATGATGTTAATTGGTATCCGAACCCGCCAGGCGCAGTTGCACAATAAAGGTTGATATGGTCGAGCCCTCATACGAGGTTGGAAGAAATATTCGGTGACTTTAATAATATAAAGAAAGAAAGCGGGGCCACAAGATCTTTTATAGGGATCCTACAAGATCTTCCCATCATTGCATCCTTTGGGGGGATCGAGTCGCGACGATTTGTCTTCTCGTTGGAATTTGAAAAAGATAAAGTTCCCTTCTAGGCGGGAGAACCGAAGAGACGTGTCTTTTATATAGATTCCAGACCTTCATTTGTCTCTCTCTCTGCTTTCAGTACATTCTCTGTGCCCCTGCAAGTATCTTCTTCTTCCCTTTGCTCTGGTGAACTTTTATCGTTGTTTCTCTTCTCTCCTTCTTCTTCTGTCTTTCCCTGACGGAGATCACTGAATATTGGTATTAATCCTTTCCTCGTTCTTGCTATTCTTTCTATTACTTTTGTTTTTGTCATGGCCTTCTCGCCTGTTCTCACTATTGTTTTGTTTAAATCTTTTTTGTTGCTTAGCCCCGCCATGCCTAAGAAGGTTTTCAGGAGTTCAGACTCTAAGAAGATTAGGAGCAAGTTCCCAACGTCTAGGGGTTTCGAATCTAATCCTTGGATTGACTCAAAAGTAGTCAAGTTCAAGAGGAGTTTGGTTTTTGATGATCCAGAGGAGAGCGAGTTGCATATAGAAGGAGCGGATAAATTGGATCGTCCCTTTGAAACTTCAAAGGGAAGGGTGCTCTTTGCCAGGTCTGCATGGTGGGGAATACGCCTACCCTTGTCGCCATTTCAATGCACACTTCTTAATATGGTAAAAATTCCTCCAGGCCAGCTTCTTCCGGTTGCCTGGTGCTGCATCACTTCTTTCGAGCGTTTGCTTACAGTGAATTTTGCAGAGCTAGGTTTTAAGGCTAAGATCACCCCCACGGTAGGACTGTTCGGACATTTCTTTAAATTTTGCCGTCATAATGAATTCTGCACCATAAGAACTGTGAATCGCGTGTTCGCCAATAAACCCAGAAAAATAGGCAACTGGGAAGAGAACTTCGCCTTCTGTCGAGGGACCCTGATGGATGGAATGGGCATCTGTTTGGATTGGAATATGACTTCTACTGGGTTCACCAAGGTAGAATTCCCAGAACCTACTGAGGATGAGCATGCCATAATATCCCATTTGAAGAGGACCTCTCAGGCGGGTTACCACTTGTGCTGGGATGGGGGGAGCCCTGTACCGGATGACCGCACCTTCGCTGAGTGCATCGAGCCTGATGATGGCGCAGACGAGGAGCTTCCCCTGCAGCAACTTAACTATTCCCCTCCACCTGAAGAGGAAGGGGAAGGGTCGCCACCACCGATCGATTCTCCCACTGCAAAAGCTCTTACTGTTGCAAAGGTTTCTCCTGCCAAGAAGGCGTCCATTCCCCCCCCCAAAGCTTCTGCGATGTTTAAAATTGCTAAGGGGGGCGGCTCTAAGGGTTCTAAACCCGCTTCTTCTCGCACCTCTCAACTTCCCAAAACCGCGCATTCATTAGAGAAAGCCCCCACGGATAGGGTGTTGGCCGCAGTAGGGTCGGCGGCAAAGGAAACTAAAAAGAGGAAGCGTGTCGAAGGTTCGTCGAAACATTCCTCGCCTACTCCTCCAGACTTCCCAGGGTCGTCTGTTGGCGATGAATTAGCGGTGCCTACTGCCCCGGGGCAATCATTTGAAAGGACATCTGGGAAGGCATCTGTTGGTGAGAAATCTGCGTCGGCTCACCCTTCCTCCTCCTCCCAGCGTCGCTTAACTACTCCGGACGATTCCTGGCGCGCAGCTCGCGTCAGGAAGATTTATGAAGATGAGAAGGTTTCTCTGCGCCTCCCTGGTATAGACATGGATCCTTCCAAGATTCAGGTTTTCACTCTTGCCTAGCTCGCCTAAACCTCTCTTTTTTTTTTTTTTTTTTTTTTTTTTTTTGAAAAACTGACGAAGTTATTTCATTGCCTAGGTGCCTCGTCTTGCTGCCTCCCTGCATCGTGTGTCCTTGGACTTATGTCCACAGATTAGTAATGCGCTTACTGGCCTATCAATGGAGGAAAAGTTCATGCGAATGCATTCTTTACTGATGGAGTTGGGATGTCTTCAGGCAAGCGTTCACGGTCATTCTCGCAACTTTGGGAGTGCTTGGATGAAGTCCCTATCTTCTTTAGCCGAAAGGAATGACAAAATCGACAAGGAACTTCGCGTGCTTCGTGGAGAGCAAGAGTCGGACTGGGGCTTTAAAGTGGATCTGTCGCAGTTCTCGTTTGCGAAGCGCGCTTCTGACGAAGACAAGGCTGAGATGACTGCGTTGTTTGAAAAATTTGCCGCCGCTCAAGACACTTTGTTGGTTCGCGCACAGGCTGCTGAAGCGGACAAAGATTTGATGTCCGAGACGCTGAGTCGTGCTTCCCGCGTTAATGTTGATCTTCAGAATCAACTGTCGGCGGCGCAAATATCGTTGGACCAGCGCGACAAACAACTGGATAAGGCCAAAGAGCTTATTCTCCAACGAGATGGGGCCATTTCTGACTGGAAGAAAACGTGCGAGAAGGTAGCGCCAGGAGAAAGAACGGATAAATGAGTTGGCGAAGTTGAAGTCAGCCAACGGGGCTTTGGAGCGGAAAACTGAGGAGCTGCTAAGCGAGATTCAGAAGAAGGACCAAGAATTGGCAAGTCTAGGTGAAGAGGTATCTCAGATGAAGGCCGAAAGGAACCAGCTAACATCTGAAAAGGATCAGCTAGCTTCTGAAAAGGCCCGGCTACATTCTGAGGTTATTCAGACCTCCTCGCTGCTGCAAGAATCTTCTGTTCGCCTTACTGAGCTGCAAACCGAGATAGAAAGGTTGAAGTCTCTTCCTGCCACTTCCAAGGGCAAAGAGATTTGCATTGATAAGGGTGAAGTCCGCTCTTCCCATGACTTTCTTCAGGCCTTTCTTCAATCCACGGGCGCCCAGGCTGCAGCCACCCGCCTTGTTTGCGGGGGTCTTCATTACATGCTGAAGTTGAAGTGCGATCAATTGCGCCAGTACTATCCGTTCACCCGGGAGGAGTTTGGGATTATGGACCCTGCGCCAGAGCCGGACGTCGCTCTATCACAGTGTCGCTGGGACGAAGAAAGTGGTGATCTCATTTGTTAAGACGAGGAAGGTGATCGAGTGGTCGAGTTAGGTATGGAAGTGACAAAACCTCTCTTGACTCCGCGCTATCCTTGGTCAAGCTCTGGCGCTGATTGGCCCTCCGACATAGTTCGTCCTTCGAGGGAGGAAATTGAAGCTGAAGACGACGAAGGGGGAGGATCGGACGAGGAGAGGTCTGCGGGGGTAAACACCTTTGGGGAGGCTGGACCTGTTGCCGATTTAGCTGAAGATCTTGCTCGGCTTTCCCCGCATCGTGCCGAGGGGACCGGGTCGCTGAACATTTCCGAACAGTTTGACCAGATGCTGAATGAACAACGTGAGTATAACTTGTTGCATCCAGATCTCCAGCTAAGTGATTTTAGTCTCCCTGGTGGCTCTTTAGGCGGCGATGTAGATGGAGAGCCATGAGTTACTGTTCCAATTTTAATTACTTGTTGTATGCTACTATGTAAATGTGAACCTTTTGGATTATTGTACTCTCTTTAAAAGACTTATCTTGTGCGACTTGATTGTGTAATTATTTTGTTGCTGTGTCTTGGATTGTCTGATTGTTTTGTTGTTGTGTATTGTCACTCCGACTTGTTGATGTCTGAGTAAGTCTGGATTTTGACGGTAAACCTCGCATGGTAGAACGAAGGGAGCAACGAAGTTAATGCGCAGAAAATATTTGAACTCATGTGAAATGTAAGTAAGAGTGCGTTTTTGACATCAGTAAGAAAATCGACGATGTTAGGGCGCTGAGTGTGAACAGGCTTGAACCCACTATATTCACCAAGATTTGAACTCATTGTGAGACGTAAGCAAGAGTGCGCGTTTGACAAAGTAAGGAAATCGACGATGTTAGGGCGCTGAGTGTGAGCAGGCTTGAACTCATTTAAAAGAAATTAATGAATCATACGCATGCAGTAATTTAAAAGGAAAGAATGATGTATGAACAGGCTTGAACTCATTTTATTCCATAAAAGTACATCATTAAAGTACATCATATCATATCTTGGGTGATACATGCCTAACGAGGCTAAGGGATGTTGACTTTCTTTCCTAGCTAAAGGGAGGGCGAGGAGTCATTGCACATAAGGGATGTTGTCTTTCTTTTGTCCTTATGACTCCCCTTCTATCGTGATGGAGGTCGACTGGAGAGCTACTCTCTTCTACCATCACGCTTGAAGACGACGTTGCTTGGACTGGGCTCCTTTGGTTATGTAGAAAGTGTTCATCGCCGCGCCGTTTATTGGCGTCGAAGTTGATACCTCCTTTGACGAGGTGTCTGCGGCGATCTTTCTCCTTCCTCTCCAAAGGAACTGACCCATGATATAAGCTTGCCCTCTCTCTCGCGCCGAGCATTCCCCATCTGTCGTTGACGGTTGGCAATCGGCTATGCGAGGGCGACCTCTAATTTAGATATGGTAGGGCCGCCTGCGTTGAGGGCCAAGCTTGCAATAACGCTCGGTTACCGTCGTCGTCTTCGTTTATGTGGGCTTGAAACGGCTGAGTTGTGTTATTTTCATTTACTCTCTGCTCCGCCGCCCAAGCCCATTCGACGGATGTCTTGCTTGCGCACACGGTCAAGCAAGGCTACCCGTCGATAGGGAAGGTTTAGCATACAACTGAAGGGATTTTACCTCAGCTGTTCTACTATACCTTCCCGAACTCATCAGCTGCTCTACTATACCTCCTACTCTTTTCTCTCTTTCTTCCCCCCTTTTTTTTTTTTTTTTTTTTGCCATTTTTTCTCAGGTTCTTATTTGTGTCTTGTATCTTAAGGAAGAAAGGTGGCGTTTAAGATCGTGGGAGGAGGAAAGAAGAATGGGGGCTTTTGGGATGAAAGTGTTTGTGGGTAACCCGTCTATTTATAGGTGTCCCGGCACCGACAATGGTGGGCCCCCTTTTTGTCATGTTGAAATAAATGCAAAACTTGGCGTATTAAATGCTGGATACTAATTGTGGCCCGAGGCAGTTGGGTCGTACCCTTAAATTCCGCCGTATATTTCGGGAAACAAATATCTGCTTTTTGATGGCAAGGGTTTGCTAAATTTGGTTAAATTTGTACATATGACCGATTACTCAAATCGTAGGATTAATGTTGACCAGTGTTACTGGAGACGGATAACTTTATGTCTAAGGTCTGTCGTGATGGCAGACTGCGCATGGCGATGCGGCTAAGGTCTGTTGTGATGGCAGACTGCGCATGGCGATGCGGCTAAGGTCTGTTGTAATGGCAGACTGCGCATGGCGATGCGGCTAAGGTCTGTTGTAATGGCAGACTGCGCATGGCGATGCGGCTAAGGTCTGTTGTGATGGCAGACTGCGCATGGCGATGCGGCTAAGGTCTGTTGTAATGGCAGACTGCGCATGGCGATGCGGCTAAGGTCTGTTGTAATGGCAGACTGCGCATGGCGATGCGGCTAAGGTCTGTTGTGATGGCAGATTGGGCATGGCAAATTTGCAACAGTGAATTTCAAAATCATTCATGAAAAATTTGCAACAATGAATCAAAAATCTTGCCATAATATAAATCACTCATGAAAAATTTGCAACAATGAATTCCGAAGTGAAGACCATTTGTCACTCGTGGAAAGAAAACATTTTACTGAATCTTGGCAAAGTACACTCTGATATGCATATTGGGTACAAAGTTCCCTTCATTGCTTAAAAAGAAATTAAACAGCATGGAAAAAGGTACAAATTTTAACTAGTTGACTTCGTCTTTGGAGGCCTATGCTACGGTATTGCTCCATCGAAGTCAATTGCTTGGGGGGGGGTGCCGGTCACTTGTAAAATTTGCGCAGATAAACAGCATTCCAGGCATTGGGAAGGTCGCGTCCTGCTAAGTCTTGCAACCTGTACGCTCGCCCTTCTATGGATCGAGTCACAATGAAAGGGCCATCCCAAGCGGGATCGAGCTTTCCGATGTGTTTTCCAGTTGCTTCCACACTCCTCAATACCAAATCACCAGGTTGGAAGTGTTTTGGGGCGACCTTTTTGTCGAAGTTTTTGCGCATTTTTCGTTGATATTCGGCCATCCTTGCACGCGCTTCCTCGCGTAGCTCATAAATCGTTTCCAGTTCCACCAACTTTTTCTCATTATTTTTGGTCCATTCATAAGCGATGGTGCGTAATGTGGGCTGCACAATTTCCATGGGAGTGACTGCCTCCATTCCATATACCATGGCAAAGGGGGATCGTCCAGTTGCAATTCTTGGGGTGGTGTTGTAGGACCATAGGATCTCATCAAGGAAGTCGGGCCATGCTCCTTTGCTGCCCTCCACCTTTTTCTTAAGTCCTTCCAATATGGTTCGATTGGACACCTCAGCTAATCCATTGGTCTGAGGGTGATTGACTGAAGAGAAGAGAGAGAGAATTCCGAAACCCTCGCACATATCTTGAAATGGCGCGCCTGTGAACTGCCGACCATTATCGGATATGATGGTATGAGGTATGCCATATCGGTAGACGATGTTGTGCTTGACAAAGTCGGCTATTCGTGGGGAGGTTATTAGGGCAAGTGGTTTTGCTTCTATCCACTTAGTGAAATATTCAACCGCGACTACTAAGAAACGCAGATTGGCTTTTGCTGTCGGAAAGGGGCCTAGGATGTCTATCCCCCATACATCGAAAGGCCAGGGACTTGCAATGGTGTTCAGAGAGGCAGGAGGCCTTCGTGAGACACGAGAATGGTATTGGCATCGCTCACACCGTCGCACGACGTCGATCATGTCTTTTCTCATGGTTGGCCAGAAATAGCCCTCCCTTTCGGTGCGTTTGTCAATGGTGTAAGGACTTTGGTGGCTGCCACATATGCCACCATGTACCTCATCAATCAGTTTTCTGCCTTGCGATTCACTAATGCAGACGAGCCAAGGCTTGCGGTATCCCTTTTTCAATAATTCCCCCTCCAAGATGGTAAACTCGGGCGCCCATCTCTTAATCCTTCGCGCAGCAAGTTTGTCCGTTGGTAACTGTCCTGTGGTTAGATAGTCCCAGATAGGGGTGTACCATTCAAGCTGGGCACTGATTGGCAAAACTTTGGGTTCCGTCGCTGTAATGCAAGCTTCAGGTATTTCCATGATGGTGATAGGTGTGTCGCTATTCATGTCCGATCCCTTTGCTAATTTAGACAAAACGTCTGCGATTTCATTCATTCCCCGCGGGACATGTTCGATCGTGGCTTCTTCAAATGTTGCCAAGACTTCCTTGGCCTTTTCTAAGTATTTCGCCAAGGTAAGATCGTGTACCTCGTATTGCCCATTGATCTGATGTACCACGAGCTGGGAGTCCATGTATACCCTGACTTTAGTCGCACCAACTGCCTCTACTAGCCGCAGACCCGCAATCAACGCTTCATATTCGACCATATTATTGGTGACAGGGAAAGTTATGTGAATGGCGTAATAAAAGACTTCTCCTTTGGGTCCTTTGATCTGTACTCCGAGGCCCGACCCCCGTTCAGAGGCCGCGCCATCGACATGAACATGCCACAAAGCCTCCTGATCTCTTTTTTCTGTCCTTCCTGTACTTTCTACTACAAAGTCTGCCAGCACTTGTCCCTTGTATGCTGCTTTAGGCAAGAAGGAAATGTCGAATTCTGATAACTCCACTGCCCATTTTAAAAGTCGTCCCGATACATCGAGATTACCTAAAGCCTTTCTCAAGGGAAGATCGCTGAGCACTTTGATCGGATGCGCCTGGAAATAGGGGCGCAGTTTCCTGGCTGCAACAAGTACTGCAAAAGCGCCCTTTTCGACTGTTGAGTATCTTTCTTCGGCATCGCGCAGTACCTTGGACACGAAGTATACTGATTTTTGTACTCCGTCTTCCTCTCGAATCAAGGCCGCACTAACTGCGACTGCTGAAGCGCTGACATATAGATATAAAGTTTCTCCCTTGGTTGGCCTGCTGATTATTGGTGGACTGGATAGGTAAGTCTTGATCTGCTCGAATGCCTCCTGGCATTGCGAGGTCCATTCAAATTTTTTGGCTTTCTTGATATTCTGAAAGAAAGGTTTGCAAACCTCTCCCGAGCGTGCTATGAATCTATTCAGCGCGGCTATCCGTCCTGTAAGTTCTTGCACTTCTTTCACAGTGCTAGGAGCTTCCATGTCAATGATAGCTCGGCACTTGCTGGGATGCACCTCAATGCCTCGTTCGGACACAATGTAACCTAAAAATTTTCCACTAGACAAGCAAAAGAAACTCTTCTTTGGATTGAGGCGCATGCCGACCTCCCTCATTCTTTGAAATATCATGTTGAGATGCTGCACATGCTCTTCGCCAGTACAACTCTTAACAACCATGTCATCAATGTACGCTTCGATGATTTCGCCTAATTCAGCTTTAAAAACCTTGTTCACCATCTGTTGGTACTCAGCTCCTGCATTCTTGAGACCGAATGGCATAACTTTATAGCAAAATAATCCTTGCTCAGTTATGAAGCTTGTTTTCTCTTCATCATCGGGGTGCATATGTATCTGGTTATATCCGGAATAAGCGTCCATGAAGCTGAGGTATTTAAAGCCTGCGGTAGAATCAACCATGGCATCGATGCTTGGTAGTGGGAAGGGCTTTTTGGGGCAAGCCCTATTCAAATCAGTGTAATCAATACACATGCGCCATTTTCCATTGGATTTGCGCACCAAGACGGGGTTTGCCAACCACCGAGGGTACTCCACCTCCCTTATGGCCCCTGCCTTAAGTAATCGATCCACCTCGTCTTGTACAGCCTTCCTTCTTTCCAGGCCTAACTTGCGCTTTCTTTGCTGAACTGGACGTGCTTCTTCATAAGTATCAATACGGTGCTCTGCGATGGCCCTGTTGATTCCCGGCATCGTGTCGTCCTCATTGGCAAAAATGTCTTTATTGGCGATCAAACACTCCCTTACCATGTGTCGGTCTGCTGCAGGTAACAGGGTGCCAAGTTGAGTTACTTGTCCGTCTCGTAAGACGACTGGTTCCGTATCCTCCATGGCTTCTGTTGTTGAGGTCTTTGGCGGTTCTGTGCTGAGTTCGCCTAGGCTGGCCACGAACTGGCGGTGTTTTCTGGATCGCTCGATGTGAGCGATCTGGGGTGCCATTGTGATTCGATAGCATTCCTTGGCCATTTGTTGTTCTCCTCTTACTATACCCACTCCTTGTGGAGTTGGGAATTTAATCATCAAGTGCGGAGTGGATACGACTGCTCCGATACTGTTGAGGGAAGTGCGTCCCAAAATGACATTGTAGGCGGATGGGGCGTCCACCACGATGAAGCGGATGCTAGAAACCACCGTTCGAGGTGCGTCCCCGAACGAGACGTCCAAATCGATGGTCCCCAAAGGTTTTAGCTTGTCACCCGTAAAACCAACAAGTGATGTCGTCATCGGCTGCAAGGGGTATTTTCCTAGGCCCATTCTTTTGAGAGCATCAAAGTACATCACATCGGCGGAACTGCCTGTGTCAACGAGGATTCGCTTTACCCGAATGCCGTTAATTCGGAGCATTAACACGATGGCATCGTCATGAGGCAACTGAACACCGTCATAATCATGCGGACCAAATGAGATGACCTGGGTAGATTCTGTCCTGTGCTCAATTTGGAGGACGTGAAAAGGTTGCTGCCTCCGGGGGTTATCAGTTGCTTTACCCTCGATGAACATTACTGGTGGAGGGGATATGCGTTGTTGTCTGTCAGATGTGGTTGTTTGAGGCCGCGGGTTACTGGGATGCTCAGTGCGACGATCGTCTGCATTGGTCCCCGATTCATGAAGATGTTGCATCTTCCTTTTGCCCTTGTCATCCTTTGCCAAAAAATGTTCGAGGATGTTTGTCTGGCGCACTAACCTTTCAATCTCATCCTTGAGCTTAAGGCAGTCCTTGGTACGGTGTCCGCTGCTACCATGATACTCGCAATAGCTATTCCTGTCGAAAACTTCGGTCCTGGTAATGGGTGGTGCCCTTCTCATCTCCTTGTTATGCTTGATTCTATCATACACGCGATCCTGAGGCTCTGTGGTGACATGGTACATTTTATAATATGGCGCATTGTCTTCTGGAGAGTTAGCGCGACGGCCACGGTTTCGTCTGGAAGGCTTAACATCTCGACGTCGAGGACGTGGGAAACGGCTGCGCTGACGATCACGAGGTGAACTTGGGGGCTGTGGCTTCCTGGGGGATGTGCTTCGTCTGTTACATGGTGCAGCAAATGTGTTGTGACGATAACCTTGGATGGCCGCGATGTGCTCCTCTGCGCGAATAAGGTGTTCAGCCCGCTCCCTGAATGCAGCAAAATCAGAGAATTTTTCTGTCATTGCTGCCCACTGGACGGGTCCTTCCAGTAACCCGCGCTGCACAGCTAACAGTGCCATGTCCTCCCGATAATCTCCGCACTTGTTGGCTTCGATAGAAAATCGATCGAGGTAATCTCGGGTGTGCTCAGAAGGATGTTGCCGAATGCTCATGAGGTCCATGCATGTTTTGGGGGGTGCTCGAACACTAGCAAACCTTTTAAGGAACTTGGTGGTAAGGTCCCTGTAACTGGACACCGAGCCAGGAGGAAGTTGCGCATACCATTCCCAAGCAACTCCCTCTAATCGTGTAGGGAAAACGAGACACATGGTTCGTTCAGATGCTCCAGTGATGAGCATAGACTCCCGGAAGGTATTAACAAAGGCTCGAGCATCATGAGCTGGATAAGCAGGATACTTGTCAAGGCTGGCAAAATCCTTGAGACGAAGGGCCTTTCCTCTGTATAAGTGTCGAGCCAAGGCTCTACGAGGAGGCGAAGGGCTACCATGTCGCTTCCAGGGGATTTTACGTAAACGGTGAGTGCGCGGTTTGGAGAAAGACTTGGAGATGAGGATCTAGTTGAAGTGCTGTATCGACCGCGACGTCTCCTGAAAGGTGACTTTCGAGAAGACAGCTCGCTCGAACTATGAGTACCGTATCCCGAAGATGGTGACCGTCTTTTGGACCGCCGTGAACGAGATTTGGAGCGACCTCTTGTATGAGAGCGGGAATGATTGGAGATGTTGGTGTATTGGGGACGCCTGTGAGACGGCTGCGGTCTGTAGTCTTCGCTGTGCAAAGCTAATTCCTCCCTATTGGACAGTTGGGTGTGTGTCTGATTGGATGGTTAAGCAGGTATCCCCGACTGGTCGGCTGGAAATATGGGGTGTTGGTAGGGATATTGCTGAGGGGGAGGTGGGGTGATAACTGGAGGTTGGTACGGTGGATCGCGGGGGGTCTGAGACTGCTGAGGAAGGGGCGGTTGCGGTTGATGGTTGTGAGATTATATGGCTGGTCTAATAGATGGTGATGTCAGGTGATTGCCTTCTTCAGCGCTTGTATGGCACTGAATGTGACCCTGATATACAGCACAGAGCTCTTCCCGACTTGTGTAAGGAACTCGGCTCTCGCATTGGTGCGACAAGCGATTCTTCTTGGTAGCTCCATGGCACCATTCCTAGTAGCCGAAGGGAGAAGAACCAGCAGACTTTGGTCATTTGGGATATTCGGCATTGCAGGTTGCTGCTGCGGGTTGTTTGTTTTGTTTTTGCCTGAAACAAAAGGCAAAACATTGACTGACAATATGGACGAAGAAATGCCAAAAGAGGACTCGACAATATAGATTATAGAATATCAATTAATTATGACTATTTGGTTATTATTCGTCATTAAGCTTTATAATTTTCAATTGTTAGATTTATGTTTTGTCAATTGCGAAGGAAAAAAAAAAAAGGCTCAAGTTAGTGAAGTTAGAGGACCTAAGCTTGCTGTTTATTTTTCCAAATTTAATTAAAATATTGGTCGTTATTAATTAAAACTTTGTATTCATTAATTTCTTGATAAAATGTAATATGATAACGATCAGAATCTCTCATACTCATTAACATAAATAGATTAACCACATGTTCAAAAGGAAATTTAATCATAAAAAAATAAAATTCAATTGAAAGGATGGATTGGTCAATAATTATAAGTGCCATCGGCAAATATACCATCCCAGCCATCGCTAAATATAAAGTGAACATATACACCAAACAAAGTGAACATATAGACAATCTAAGTGAATACTTACAAACAAATAAGTGTTGTCATCACTTGTTTAGAAGTTTACGTGTATATTCAACTTATTTTCATTGAACTTATTTGTTTGTATGTGTTCACTTAGATCGTCTATATGTTCACTTTATTTGATGTATATGTTCACTTTATATTTAACGATGGCTGAAATGGTATATTTGCCGATGGCAGTAATCAATTTCCATATATTATCTCGTCTCGTTGACTCCAGCCCAAATAATTAGAAGTTATCAGCTGGGCTGCCTGAACGACAGAGCGTCAGAGCGATATAGTAAAAATATAAGGGAAAAAAATGGCACAAATTTTCGGCCTTCAGCCCAAAATGACAAGTAAACGCGGTCCAATTTACTGCCCATAGATCTCCACGGATCTGAATAGAGTTGTCTCGAAATTTATATGATGCTAAATGGAAAAGAAGTTTGTACTAGATGACTAGATGGGTCTGGAAATTGTGATCCTAAAGGGATAGGTGTCTTTTTTTTTTCTTTTTTTTTAAGATAACTTGGTAGAGGGGCTACCAAGGGAAAAGAAAGAAACTAAACAAGAGTCCTAGCAGTGCCATCAGTCGCCATGAGGAAAGGGTCTTTGTCCCTAAAGGGATACGTGTCATACGAAAGAATCGTGTGAAAGTTTTCAATATAATTTGACTATTTGAGGTCCAAGCTCTACAGCTCACTAAACTACAGCATTACAGCGTGTGCTATATGCATACATAAATTCTCTGCCCAATATTAAAGCATATTGTTCATTGAATGAAACTGATAACCCTAAATCTAGCTCATAGGTTTCAACAAAGTATTTTGATTAAGAAGAGTAAGAATTTCTTTATTTCATATATGGATCTTTTTGTTTACAGAATGTCTAACCCCCCTTCCCTATGGGAGGGGGTTCCTATTTATAACTATCTGGTGGTCCCTCATCACATCGGATCTTTTGTGGCCTCATAGTGTTCTTATCCTCTCTTCTTGACTGCGGCAAGAAGGTCGTTAGGTCATCTCTCAACCTCGACATGTTCTTTCCTCGACTGTGGCTAACGTTCATCCGAGCGAGGGTGAGTGCGAGGTTGAGTCGAGGTCTCCTGAACGACTACTGCTCACAGGTCACAGAACATCCTGCGGCCGTTGTGGAAAAGGCATCCGTGCCCAGAAGCCGTTTCCTCTAGGGGGCCCACTGGTATGAGCTCTCTCTAACGGCTCCTGGCCCTACTCTGAGCGCAACGATCTCGGACCCACCCTCATCATAACGATTCGTGGGCTCCTTTCTCTAACTAGGCCTTACACGAGGCCTTTCGTAACTATTAGGCCCGTATCCTAATCTGACCATATCAGAAACAAAATGAACAAAAATAATATTCTTTTATGTAATGAGTAGTGTTGTCATAATTGTATGATTTTTTGCCAATGCTAAGTGGCGTTAAGCCGTTAACAAATAGCTTTGTTTGTCACTTCAATCTTGCAAATTTGTGCATCTCTATACAAGTCAAAAGATAGGTAAAAGCTCAATCATCATATAAACATTCAATTATGGGAGTCTTTTCTACAGTTGCTGATGTCAATGTGACATCATTTTTTGGTTATTTTATGACAAATTTGAGTACTATTTTGTGTACCGGGTCAAATAAATAACTTTTTATGACCCGCATAATATACGTACTGAAAAAAAAGAGAGATGTTTAGCCCACATCATCGCCACTCCATGCATGTGCGTTATTTTTCTTTTTCATTTTACTTTGATATATTATCATTATGGTCCCTTATATCCAGAAAATTATGATTATATTTGAATAGTAGCCCATCATTTATAGCATATATTTACTCAAAATGATCTATATTTTAATTCATGAAAATTTCTCTTATGCATTAGCAAATATAATATTAACATACTTTTCCATAATATCATACCAATATCATATTTGTAGTACTATAATTGGTCAAAAATATTTTGCGGTATTGATGAATTCTCAAAGAAATAATTATAAATTATTTATATAATTTTTTATAGACTTTAGAAAATAATTTAAATATTTTTTTCAAACTTCATAATATATTACAGTATAATTTAAAACTTATATTAAGTTTATAATTAGTGGTCTCAAGATATATTTCTATATAAAATTTTGTGCACAGGATAAAAAAAAACTAATCACATTAAAAATTTTTATTTTGGACTTTTAAAATATTATTTTTGATGTCATCTTAAAAAAATGATATTTTACGTATTTAGTTCTTTGAAGTTCTTAAATTTATTTTTCATCAAATAGAGAATTAAATGTTATTAAAATTATTGCTTTTACGCATTTGAAATATATATATATATTGCTTAAATATTTTAGAAAATCCACAAAATTGTGTTTTATCTTTTGATTTTTTTTAGGGCTTTCTTACATTTATTTTTGCATGAAATTTTATATGGATGCTCGAATACTATTTTAGAATGATAAATCTAATTTAACAAACTAATTCAAATTTCATTGAAAACTTCTGCGAAATAAAATTTTACATGTTTAACCAACTCATTCAGGATTTAAGTCTTTTATTTTATTGTTTATAAGCTTTTCAAATCATTTTTGCATAAATTTTTATGGATGTTCTTAAAAAATTCTAAAAAATTTAGTGAAATATTTTTTTATAGTTTTTTTTAAAATATGAAAAATAAACTTAATCGCGATGCTTTTGCTAGTTATTTCCATAGCTCTATGGTCGTGGTCCATTGGAGAAAAAAAAAATAGTTGTGTCCTCTATTTAAAACAGATTATACCGATTATGGTCTAATTTCATCACCTCAAGCTAGTATGCGAACAAACAAATTTTTTTTCCCTATTTGGTTGCTAGTCTAATACAAAAACACGAAGACAAAGAAAGATAACAATTAAAGAGAACTAGGTGGGAAAGCGCGGCTTCGCCATATTGTATGCGTAACCGTTGGCCAGTAACAATGCAAACTCTTATCCACCATCCCTACCTTCACCTTTTGGTTAATTTGTTGCCTCTTCTTCGGTACCATAACATCATTTGTAGGAACAACCAATAGAACAGGCTAATTTAATTATAAGCTGTTACATAATGACCATTGTCTAACAATTTTATTTGGTTCATAAAATTTGAGAAGTCAAACGGTTGCATGCTTAGGTTCCACAATTGGGGATCTCAGTAAACCTCCAACAGAAGAAACCTTGCTACAACAGAAGAAACCTTGCTGACAATTGAGACTGACTGACATTTAGTCATATATGATATTTGACCAAACAATTGGCATTTAGTCCATACTGGTTCTCGTTTTATGATTTCACTTCTTTAGTTCTTTTACTGTTTTTCACTAACAGACTTTAGGAATAAGGAAAAAAAAATAGTAAAATGCTTTTTTGATATTACTGCTCCTTCCAGATTAATGCATATTGTCTGGTAATGAATTCTTAGTTATGCCTGGTATTGTGTTGCCCATGGTGTTGCAATTAATTGATCATATTGAATCATACTTGACAGTAAGTTCAAAATCAATCAATATTAATTACTCCTTATTTTGTCAGGAAATGGAACCTATGGGAAAATTTTATAGTATTAATTATACATGGATTAATTGTCTTCTTCTTTACCTGTATTATAAATATATATATAAACAGCCGACTAAATGGTTGCACTAATTGCAATGACAATCAACTTCAGAGTTCAGAGCACATAAAATTACAATGATGCAAAAAAAAAAACGGAAGGGTTATCTTGGCTCTAGCTAGCACAGCAAAATTAGAGAGAAATAAAGCCATCTTTTCCTTGCCAGTTTTGTGACAATCATCATATTCAGAATCTAAGCCTTCTTTTTTTCCTCTCTCAGCCTTTTCTCATTTTATCGAGGAATCTGATCTTTTCATGGAAAAATTCAGATAATATAATGTTTGATAGAAATTTACCAATCATTACATGTATATTTTGTCGAGACCTCAGCTTATGAAGGTCTGCATTGTGCAAAATTCAAGTCCTTATATTAGATATCTGAAAAAAAAAAAGACATATTTCACACAATCAATTACAAAAGAATCCCGCCAAGCATTATCAAAGTAAGAAAATCATGTTATAATGCATGATTATGTTTAGCACATAAACTACCTACCTGTAGTTATGAGATTATTTTAGTAACAAAACCCTGTTACTAAAAATATGCGGTTACATCCATATATTTGAGAGAAACCTTATCACCTGGGAACAATATAGACCCTCTTTTATCTAAGAGGGAGGAACAAAAGAGAGAGGGAGAAAAAAGAAAGAGTAAAAAACTTCCATAAATTTCCTTTTCTTCCAGACTCGTTGACATCATTCGCTTCATTCTTCCTTCCAATCCCTTTAAGTGTTGACACAAAATCAAGTCCCCGTTGTCGTTCCCCAAATCTATTATAGAAAGCTAGTGTATTGCTTTAGCTTTGTTCCAGTTCATTGTGTTCTTAGATCAGGTGTTCAGTATTAGAAATACAGGCACTTACTTTTGTCTGCATGTACGACAGTTTGCCTTGAACTACCATTACCATGTGCTGGTGCCATTATATTTTTAACATCTTAAGAAACACTACACAGTGGGACCACATCAGTTAGACTATCCACTGGTTCATTAGTTATACTATGCATTGGCCCAATTGAGGATTCATTTAAAGAAGAAACTATGACACTGGTTTGAGATAAAAATTAAATATCTGTAGCTAAAACTACAAAATAAGTGATGCTCAATTAGTGCATTAACTAATAGTTATAAAGGGGCCCTCTTCTGTAGTTTTGTACAACCAACTGCTTAAATTGTCGAGAAAAAAAATAGATAAGTAAACACATCACATCAATTCTCTGATTAGGAAGAAGCAAATGCAAAAAAGAGAAAACAAATTACAGCAGGAAAATAGAATCAAATACACAAACCATTCATCCTTTATCTTAAGTCCTAGATTAGAACAGGAAAAGAAGTTGCTCTTATTTTGCTTATTGGCAACCTGTGCTCAATTAATACATGTCATGAAAAATAAATAATATTTCTCTCATTTGCAAATATATTGATGATACTTCTAACATGTTGAGGGTATTTTTGTCATCAATTAATTTTTACTATCCAAAATCTCGACACTTCTACATAATCCTTAATTGCATTTTTGTAATTATAATTTCATTTTCTTTGCAAGCATAGACACGTATAGACACCGACCTCATGACATGATTTGTGTTGTTAGCAATTTTACAACCACTCTATACATTTTTCATATTACCAAATATTACTGGTTATCCACATCATCAAAAAACTGTAAGATAAGCAAAGCTATTATAAACTTATCTAGCATTCTTCCCTATTTAAGTTAAAACAACATAACATATCTTAAGACTTATATTTTCATTTTGAAATATGAAGTGGTGCATAATAATTATCGCAATTTAACCATGTTTTGATAAAATAAAAAGTTGGTTCAATTTCTTAGTCATTACCAATAAAATCATTAGCAGAGGAATTGAGCATCGTAAGACTTGGATCAATTAACAATTAACAATCCAACTACGTTTCTAATCAAGAAATTGAGGTTACTCATGACAAATTCATAAATAAATGTAACACATGGCAAAAGGCATTGATAGTTTTTGGGACGATAGGTATTGCGATATTCTGGCACCATGCTAATAAAGTGCAGAAATGATACCTGTACCAGTTTCAATCAGGTTAAAAATTGCAGTATGACAATTTTGTTCATGATCATGCATAATAAAAACGAAAGGAAGGGCTAAAACATAGTACTTGCTTATATACTAAATCAGTAATTATAGAACAAAAAAAGAGGGAAAATACATTCACAATTCAATAGCAGTTATAAGAAATTTCTTAAAGAAAATAAAAAGGCAAGAATTCTTGTAGCGGTAAATAAATTGCTGAAAGGCGGCACTGGGAAGAAATTGGCAAACCTGTTTGGCTGTCGAGAAGGTAAAGAATCAACAGCACCTCAATATTCTAAAACGAATTTGGGATGAGCGACAGGGAGTAAGGCGGGCTTGGCTAACGAATCAAGATCTAACTCCTCCTTCCTTCGTCTTACATTCTCTCCAGCGCCAATGAATTCTTAGTTCAATCATGTTATAAATTGTTGTTCATGGGAGGAAGAGGCGGATTGGTTGGATAAGAGAGAGGAGTTGAAGGAGGTGAGGGGAGGTGAGGTGAGGACGCGCCGACCTAGAGGCTTCGGAAGAGATCAAGACTCGAGGGAGAAGCTGGAATAAGAAGAGGAGAGAACGGGAGAGAGAGAGAGACAGAAAAAAAGCGATGGCTGAGGTGAAAAAAATGGACGGTCAAATATAAACGAAAATCCAAACCTACGGTCCAGATATCGAAGAAAATATCGGAAGACCACGGGAATTAATTAATACTAGATGGGGGAAGCGCGCCTTAGTGATATCATAGTATTTAAATTTTAAGAACCACTAATAATTTGTCAGACTTAATTGTGTACGACAGGAATATAAGTACAAAGGCAAAATATCATAATTTTTTTTTTGACATGAGTTGTAAAAAAATAATTGCATAAGCATCATACATAGATTCTTTGGCATCCGTATATATTCAATTTTACAAAAACATATATGCAATTGAAGAGACCTAAATAGAGCATGATAGCATCCATATAATATATTTTTAATAAATTCAAGCAATTGCCGGCATGATAAAATAATGTATGTCAAATGGATTAGGTACAAAATCTTCCAAGGTGCATTATTGTCTAATCGGTGATCCCTCCAAGAATGAGACGAAGTCGAACTGGCATTTAAACCCTAAACATCACCTGTGTAATCGAAAAGGATATCAAATTTATATGATTAACATATTTTAAATTGTTTATTTAGATAATTAATAACAATTTTCATAGAAAGAGTAATGAAAATTATTTTATTACTATTACCTAACAAAGAAAATATTTGTCTGAAGACAATATTCTTGGTATATCCTGGTATACTGATATTACAATTAAAATTTCATGACAGATATAATACAAAACTAAAATTGTAGTTAATCCACTTTAACCTATTTTAGCTGTAACAAACCTTAAGCAATAACTCAAATACCAATTAAGATATCTCACAAATTACTGATAATACCCTGGCAACGAATTATTGTATACCTAAATAGGGTCAACTGGTACATGGAGCCAGTAAATACAATACACAAATTTAAGTCTAGACTCATCTTATAGTTAATCACTACTTAGAAAGATGCTTCCTTTCTCTATTATCTCTTCATCATCTAAGTCAATTGTTGTACATATTTGTGATGCACTTGATATTTGTACATATTATTTTTATGAAGTAAAGGAAGCAGCAAAAGTTGCTCAGAGATTATGGTGATAAATTTGGTCAAGGAATAATTACAGAATAAATGTAAATGATCTTATAAATTATAATTATAAACTGCGCAAAATCAGCATATGCTCTAAATATTGGAAAATGTGGGTCGGATCTGAACCTGGTAGCGGGTTCTCGGTGAAGAGGCCGGAGGTTCATCATCTAGGTGCCCCAATTGGGACGTGGATTTTGTGATCATAATTAGTTGTTAAGCATTAAACACAAAAAAAATAAAGTATATGAATATAAAAAGGTAATTTTTGCAGTAGTTGATGATATGAAACTTTTATTTATAGCTTCCTAAAAAATTGGTATATTTTCGTCCACTCAGTTTTTGTGAAATTGGTATTGAAAATTCAGACTAAAAGATGCATTTTTTATCTTCTCAATTTCACCACACGGAAGCATTCTTCGTACTCTCAGTTTATGTGAGCTTGTGATAGTTTTCCTCTCAGATTATGTGAGCTTGTTATAGTTTTCCTCTCAGATTATGTGAGCTTGTTATCAATTGAGGATTTGCAGTCTAAAAATTGACAGTAAAAACGTTAAAATACATACCAGAATTTTTTTCATAGAAATGCTCAAATTTCTTTTCTCCTTTTATTGCTTAATGCATCTCTTACTTGTACTGCTTAATGCACACTTGTGGAAGCTTATATCAGCAGAAAAGAAAAATTTTAAATAAAGAATTACTCAACAACAAAAGGTCGCAAACATATCCTTAGCATATTAGTTTATTGTGAGCTTGTTATCAACTGAGCATTTTCAGTCTGAAAATTCATTGCAAAAAACACTGAAACATATACCAGAAATTTTAGAAATTTTAGGCTAGAATTTTTTTTCGTAGAAATGCTTAAATTTCTTCTCCTCCTTGTACTGCTTACTGCATCTCTTCCTTGTATTGCTTACTGCACACGTGTGGAAGTTCATATCAGCAGAAAAGGAAAATTTTAAATAAAGAATTACTTAACAACAAAAGATCGCAAAAATATCCTTACATTCATATCAATTTCTTGTGAACTTGTTATCAATTGAGGATTTTCAGTCTAAAAATTCTTAGCTAAAAACGTCAAAACACATACCAGAATTTGTAGGTTTGAATTTTTTAGTAGAAATGCTCAAATTTCATCTCCGCCTAGTATTGCTTTCCAAATCTCTTTCTTGTATTGCTTACTGCACACACATGTAAGTTTATATCAGCAGAAAAGAAAAATTTGAAATAAAAATTAGTTAACAACAAAGGTTGCAAACATATCCTTAACATTCATATGAGTACCAATAAAATACCACCATGAGTAAAAATTTATAATTCTCTCTTTCAGGACTCACAGCCGATAACCCCATTTTTTCAGCTGGTAAGTAGGTTTCATATTCATGTTGATGCCAGCATGACCATGGACTTCTGAAAATAAGTTAAAATATTTATTACCTTAATATTTCTCAAAGTTAAAATCTTCAATTGTTACTTGGCGATGCACCTTATCATAACTAAAAGCCAATCACCACCAGCAAGTAATTTATCCAATGCATAGGTCCTGTATTTTAACATTTTCTCTTATGCAGAATGAGAGGAGGCGGAGGTGCTTTGAGAGGAGGTGGGGTCGGTTTAGCGGAGGAATAGGCAGCAGCAGAATTGGTAGTCCTTTTTAGGTCTGCCTCTTTGGAAACAGGTGCTTCGAGAGGTCAAATCACAGCAAAAACCAAGAAGGCATTATAGAACCATCTGCATTGGAAAAAAGAAAACAAAAGTAAGATGCTTAAGCTTAACTAATTTATAGGATATATTGCATTAGTTTATTTCTAAAATGTACGACTATCAGAAATATTTCTACAGATGTTTTAGTGACAGGAGAGAATTATCCTCACAGGAATGCAAAAACAACAAAAAAAATTAGAGGCTCAAGAGCAAATGATGTGCATATCATTGGCAATTTGTGAAAAGGGGAAGTTTGAGGGTCCAAAATGCTAAACAATTTGTGCTTCATTTGCAATTGTAAACAATACGCTATAATGGAACATAAGTTAAAAAAGGGATGAAATAGAATAACAAAAGTTAGAATGGTTGAATTGTGAAGGTGCTTTGCTCACAGTTGCAAGAGACATGCTGATTAGACGCAGGAAGGAAAGCCCATTTGGATTAAACGCAGATTCTGAGAAGAAGCTTTTGATTGGTTCGTTGGCTGGGCCCAAGTCACCGAGTCCATGAAGCCAGAGAACGAAGCTGCATACTGGGATAGCTATTAGATGGGATGAGGTGGTTGATCCGACGGCGTAGATCGTCCGAGGAGCAAGGCGATGAGGCAGGCGCAAAGCATGCACTACGCCGAAAGGGAGAGAAAGGGATTGGATGAGGCGGAGGTGCTTCGAGAGGAGATGAGGCAGAGATGGGGTCGGTTTGGTGGAAGATGATGTGCTTTGGATTTGGATTCGGGGGAGGAAGCAAGTGGCGATGGATGTGGGGAAGGAGAAGGAGACGGAGATGGAGAAGGCGATGGAGATGGAGATGGAGATGGAGATGGAGAGAGAGAAAAGGCGAGGAGGGTGAGAGAAGGGAAGAGCTCGTAGGAGTCTGGGGCTTGGGTGGACGGTTTGCGAAGAGGAGAGAATGGAGGTACGGAGATCAAAATCAACGGTTTGATTGCCGTGTCGCAGACCGAAAAAAAATAGCGGTCCTCGACTCGCACGGGATTTAATTAATAATTTATATTTATATTTATATTTATATTTATATTATATTTATATTTATATTATATTTATATTTATATATATATATATATAAATATATATGGGTCACACTAATGTGGACAGAAGAATACAGACCGCCCATTTGCTATTAAATCAGACGTCATCCGCGTACCTCTAACACGTGATGACGTCAGGATTTCGTGTTCTGATTGATGTTTTAAGGGATGAGATAATTGTTGAACAATTTTTGAACTAAATACAATAAAGGATGGGTTAATTTGCATTAAGTGTTCAGTATGATATATTTATAAAGTGACATATTAATGATTTTGCATCTTTTTTCGCGCATTTAGCCGTCAAATTTGAGAAAAGTACATAAATATTTAGTATTTTGTTAACACAAGGGATGATTTAACATGCGTTATATGTTCGATTTGATAGCTTCGTAATATAACAATAACTAGTACAAAAATAAAATATTAATATGATCCCTAATACATCGTGATCAGTTTTGACAATCCAAAACAATACAAATTATAACCAATACACAAGATAATACCATCATAATTCTTACAAATATTAGGACACACATTCAATTTGCTAAAAATCTAATATTTGTGGAGAATGAACACACAACGCCACACCAACTTGATCGAAGCGCAATCCAAACCTGCGTAATATGAATGCAAATACATATTTAAATTGTTAACAATATGATCCCTTAATTTGACAAATATATCACAATTTAATACTAAATAAACTTTTAGGCAACTTTACGTAGAAAATAATTTCTATAATGAAACATAAAATGATCCCTTATGTCATTTAACTAGGGTTTACCAAACGGGGCGGGGCGGGGTGGGACGGTCCAACCTGTGACGGTCCACGGGTTAGGACGGGACGGGTTAGGACGGTCCACGGGTTATGACGGGGCGGGTTAGGACGGTCCATCCTAAAAATTTTGGCCCTAACCCTTCTTAAACCCGCCCCATGTAACCCGCACGGATTATGACGGTCCGGTCCGGTTCGGTCCGCCGGTTTTTCATTTATTTTATTACTATTTTTTTTTGGATTTTTTGTTTATATATATAAACTACATGTATATTATATACTACTATATAGTAATCACTATAATTTTTTTTGCTGTTTTGCTCTTTTTGTGTTTTTTTTTTGCAATACTTTTTTTGTTTTTTCAATATTTTTTTCTATTTTTTATTTTTCGTTGATTATTTTTAGTTTTTACTTTTACGTTTTTCCTTTATTTTTATTAAATTTAAAATTTGAATATAATTATATAAAGTTATTCTTTTTTTTCGGGTTTGGGACCGACTATGCTATTAAATTATTTTATAAAATAATAACATAGGCGGAGTTATAAAATAAAATAGTAACATTGCACGGGTTTAAGACGTGTTGACGGGGCGGGGCGGTCCGGTCCACGGGTTAAGACGGGGCGGGTTAACACGGGTTTTTTTAGAAAGGGCGGCCCAAACCCGCCGTAGACTCGCCCCGTTCTAACCCTTCGGTCCATCGCAGTCCATGGACGGTCCGGGGCGGTCCGGTCCATGGGGCGGGTTTGGGGCGGGGCGGGTTTGACCCGGCGGGTTTTTGGTAAACACTACATTTAACGTAATATTTACAGTATCTAACACATCCTTTATGCAAAATTTGAAGTAAGTAAACATTTGCATGAGTAATCCGTAGATGCATGTGATATAACAACCGAAGCAACTAACTGAACACTTGTATAAAAACACATGAATTACAGTGTGATAGCAATACTTAGCATGTCCAATTACTATAATCTCATCCCTAGGTGCATTTAATATAACATACAAAAAAATTAACTGAACACTTGTAGAAATACACATGAATAAAAAAGATGCCAGTAATGACAATAATCTAATCCCTTGATGCATGTAATATAGCGTGTAAATGAATTAATTGAACACTTATATAAATCCCGTAATTTGCAATATTTAACACATCTTTTGTGCAATTTTTGAAGTGAATTAACAACGTGATCCCTTAATTTGAAAAATAGATCGGACTATACCTGTACTTGTGTGGCTTCTTGACTCCTCTAGTGGTCAGAGCACGATGGTACCAGGTCTGTACCTGCGTGGCTTCTTAACTCCTCTGGTGGTCGAAACACGACGATCTGGTTGGACACTACTAAGGTTTGAGGCGATCTGGTCGGAGAGAAAAGGAAAGGAGGCTATCTGGTTGGAGATGACTAGGATTTGATCTGGTCGGAGGCGGGAGAGGAGAGGAGGTGACGGATCTCAACTGGTTGGTGGCGACAGAGGTACTCCGATCTGGTTTGGTGGTAACGAAGGCGAGAGAGGCGAGGAAGCGATCTAGATCGGAAAATGCCATGGAGGCGGGAGAGGAGAGTGCGGATTTCGCCAGGGAAGTGTCAGAAAGCAAGCGAGAGAAGTGCGGTGCGAAGAGGTGGTGCGAAGAGGTATGAAGAGAGAGACGGCTCTGTTGTATCACTGAGTGAGAGATTATATCGCTGGATCAGAAAATCACATGTCTATCACGTGAAAAGGATAATGACGGAAAGGATGGATGGTATGGATGGTTATTTACTGGATGGAAAACATCAATTACCGTTTATTTTGTACAATCCTCCGCCAGACGGCCACCGCCTATTCTATCCATCTGACCATCTCTCATGCAACGATTCGTGTTTGGATCATCACCGAGCACGAAATCGACGGTGTTCTGTCATCACCGAGCATAGATCTTCGCTGTTGGAATCCATCGTAATTCTCGAATTTGCCTTCCACCAAAGAAAGATGTCGCCGGCTCCTCCGCCGTCGCCTTAGAGGCCGTACTACCAGCTTGTCTCCGCCTCATCCCTCCGTCGACAGTCTCCATCTCTATCCACGCCAAACCAGGCTTCAAATCCGCCTCCATCATTGTCTCTCTCGTCTCTCTGTGCCTCTATTTTCCGTTTCGATTTGGGGCAGATATAGGAGAGGAGTCAGTAGGGGTGCAGATCGATACACCAGCGAGGGATGAAGCTAATGCTGCTCTCATCGACTGCAGCAGCGTAAAGAGCCTGTACAAGAGGATGGAGTCACTGGAGCTGGAGCTGGTGCTGGTGCTGGTGCAAGGCGGTGGTTTCCTTACCTTGATTTGTTTAAGTCAGGTAGTATAGTAAATTGGTTTTGATTGGAGCTAATCTGTTATGTATAAATTGCTCAAGCCATTTCAACGTTAAAAACCCAATAGATAGAAATGGATCATCAGGTTTGCTGGGTAAAATTCAAGTAAAGCGGATATGAGAAGGATTGATTTGTGTTTCCTTTGTTAAGCCCCAAATAAGCTCATGATGATCAAATAAGTTAGTAAAAAATGCAAAGAGAAACTAGTGTATAAGACCAACAGGTAAAGAGAAACTAGTGTATAAGACCTTTATTGGTATTTACTTTAACCAGTACGTGAATTCAATACTGCAATTAGTGCTCAGACCTTGAAATTATTTAGAGCAGCAAAACTTTAACTTAACATTTGATAGGATCTAAAACTTCCCAGGTGAAATAGAGGTCTCAAGTAAAGAAATTATAGATGTACCTGATCCATATATATATCATGGAGGCTAGGTCTCTGTTTAGTCGTCGAGGGCTTGACAGATTTTGGCAATGTCTCAGCGGCTTTTCGATCTGCTGATGCTCTTGGGGTACAATCAATACATGTCATTTCTTGTGACAGTAGTAAAAGGTGCTGCCAGTTCTAAGGTGAAAGTTGCCTCTTTTTTTTTTAATGATTATATAAAGTTCCAAAAGGAAGATTCTTAAATGCATGAATTTTTAAAATTGGTATGGAACATGACCGACTTGTTGAAAATTACAGGTATAGAGATAACCGACATGTCAGTATGGGTTCCACTTCACAAATTACACTGGAAAAGGTTTGAAATGTGACTTAACGGTTCGAAACGGCACAATTCCACGTTTCGTTTACCGTTTTGTTATTGGAACGAAACAAAAATGGGTTCCATTATTCGTTTCGTTTCGTTTAAGGTTTAAACGAAACAACATCACGTGTATTTTTCTGTCTTTGACAGCCCTAATCACAATGCATAAGCATAATATGTAAAACTGGCTATTGATTATCTGTGCATCACCCCAAAACTTACTATAATTGATTCTGCATCTGAACTGAATATGCTTAGAAGTGCTAAGCTATTGAGTCGTAGAATAGCATAAGAAGTTCAAAATCAAATATTTTACTTTATATGCCATTCAAATTTAAGCTGTGAATCTACTAATAGGACAGGGATACAATAAAAGTTCCAGAATTTGAGTAATCCTAATTTTGTATTCAGCTCACTTGTGTACTTACATTTATTCAATGGTTTAATTGGTTACTCAGGTTTCTGTCTATGAATTGGATTGCTCTCAGCCCACAACTATCAGGAATTGAGCTTGAACCAAGTTTTTCTTGAGTATTGGTTTCTAAATCAAGGTGGTCAGTGTGTAGTCGGTTTCAACCTCTTCATTTTTCACTTCTGTTTTTTATATCAGGAATGTTCACAGAAGTTACCTCAAGCACATTATTTAATATGTGATTAAAAATCTTCATAGGAATTACTCAAATACAGAAGTCTAGCCTCAAATTATATTTATTGAAGAAAATAATTGCATTGTGTTTCTCTAGATCAAGATGCAAATCAGTACTTCAATGAGTCAAGTGAGCCATTTATTAAGTAAATTACACAAGTTATCCTATCCATCATCCTTTATCCCTGTTGATCCCTTTTGAATTCTCAGAGTTTCAATTCGAGCCCTAACCTGTCCAATTTGTGCTATTAGGTCCTCTGCTGCAATCTTTCAGCTAGCTAAGTGGCATGGCCAGAGACTGAACCATTTTTTTTCTAAAAGTATTTTTACCAAATAACTCTAATCTGCATTAGTATTATACAGAATATATTGTCCATGCTTTTGACTAGAAAAAAAAATGGAGTCTGAGACTGAAAAAATATGATACAAACTTTTTAGTAGGGACTTTAATTCAACAATAAAACTCTGGGGACCAAGCAGCTATTCAATTTCACATGGTCGCTTTTCTTTATTTTTTTTTTTTGTCTTCCAATCTGTATTGATAGGGCCATGATATTTTAAATGCCTTTGTCAAATAAACCAAAGTTGAAACTTCTTTCTCTTGTATAATTGCTAAAAGAAAACAAAAGACTTCCTTTACAATTATTTTGATGATAGTACTGAGATTTCTGAAATCCATGCAGTTTCTCTAATATCCAGGCATTAAGGTTGGCTTGTCAGCTATTAGTTTGGCCATCATGTAAGTATTTGTTCCATTTCTTGTACACACGAGTGTTGTGATAGTTCCATATACTAACAATTGTATTTTTGTTTTAACTGTAATTTCTAATAGGAGGACCGTCTAACCGTAGATGAAGCATTAAGTCATCCATACTTCAAGAGCTGAGTAGGAGACATGAACCAGTAACTGCCAACAACTATCTGTACTAGTAAGCAATCTATGTCTTTTAAATAGCATAAATCGCCCCTTATTTCTGTTGCCTTCAGTCTTTGTCAGAATGTGAAGTTTTTCAAGATCAAATATATGATCTGTTGGAGCCAAACAAAGTCTCTAAAAGGTACTATTATTTTGCAAAACCATATATTAAATGGAATCTCTTTGATATGTAGAGGTCTTCATCAGTATTATAAATAAAGACCCGTGGGAGTCCGGTTAAAAAATTTTTAGAAACAGTCGACACGGCATCTGCGCCGTTAGTTTATTTCCTGCGATCCGTTCGGTTCATTTGCTCTTCTTATTTTCTTTTTCTTCTGATCCACCCTCCCAGTCTCTATTTTGTGCTAATCGGAGGCCCTCTTTCACTTTCCTTCTCTCATCCTCCTCGGCTCCTCCAGTAGAATTACTTCATCGTCATGTTAGGGCATCGCATCCTCGCTCCGATCCTCCTCAGTCTGCCCCAAACCTCTTTTAAGCTTGCCCCAAAAACTAGGGTTTGTCGCCGCACCTTTGTTTCCTCCTCTTTCTTCTTTCTCATCGACAAATAAAATTCCAAATAATATGTGATCGGCAAAGAAAGAGCAAATTGTGTTTCCTTTGCTCCGCACTTCTTCGCTCTGCTCTATTACCCTTCTTCACACCATTTGTCGGTTTCAACTGCCTATCCCTCACCTCATTTCATTTCTCAGTGAGACAGTTCCTTTTCTTGCAATCCATGGCTAGATGCACGAATCCCAGTTGTTGATTCTAACAAGGCAAGCTTTAACTTTTATTTTAAACTTTTTTTCATTTTTTTTATCTTTATCTTTGAAGCTGGGTATTTGTTTTTGTTAGCCTCTTATTTTAAAAATATTTTTTTCTTTATTGTAATTGGTCATTCTTTTATCGAAGTCATGGAACGATCTCTATTAATAAATGATCAGACCTTTGCAATTTAATATTTTACCCTTTTAACCTACATCGTTTTTGTCAAAATATGAATTTTGACTCTCTCATCAGGTTTTGTTTTCATCATGAATTTCTCAATTTATATATGCAATGATATTATTGATAATGCTAATAAAATATAACGTTCTAACTATTTAGGAGTTTACATAATGTATTAATAAGATTAGGGGTCGTATAATCTGTTTAATTGTTATTCAGTTCATTTAATGTATAATATGCTTGCTAAGACTGTTGTCAGGGATCTTGGTAAGTTCGGCCATATGAGATTGACTGATTTCATGTGCAAATTCCACTGGTAAATGGTTGGTTCCATAATTTCTTTTTTTATTTATCGGTTGCTCAGTTTGGTACATACTGTACCAGTAATGATGTATGAGCGGGGTTTCTATTTTTTTCTCTTTTATTTGCAAGATTCCTAAACTCATTGACAAACATTTCACAAGTTTATCTCTGGATAAAGCACAGAAAGCATTTATGATCTAGACCGAGAATATTGTGCTAAAGAAGAGTAGGAAGATCAGGTTGCTTGAAGTATCTGAAAAATCATATGTTTCCATTCATAAAAACAATTTCATTACCAGACTTTATCCCTTACTGAAATTATTAATTTTTTTTTGGTGTTGTTGGTCCGTCATCATTCATGTAACGATGAGACAACCTTCTCAGGTTAGTAACAATATTAAATATAGAGGTTTGCTTTTTTTAATCTCACTTTAAATTTACCTTCCTGATGATTAAGCGCTTTTTTATTCCCATAATTTTACCGGTAAGCCTCTGAAGTTTATGTGGTAGCCTTTGATGGTAAGCATAATAAATAGATTAAGATCTCAAACCAATTGCTATCAATACTGATTATTAATATTAATTGCAAGGTGGTTACTTTTAAAAAATGAGAAAATATATGGTAAAGTTTGTTGTGAGTGCATATAAAAAAGAGAAATACCAATATTCTTATACGTTTAAGAATATAATTTTGTTTAAACTTCTTTTATATGTTGATTTTAATTTATTTTTTACTATATTATACGATTTTGATATGCTGACTTAATTTAATTATTATTTATTATGTTTATAACCAATCTAAAAAAACTAAAGGGATCTATCTAGAAGGAAGGCATTGAATTTGGTCTCTTCAGTCCAAGTCATTATTGTTTTAAATATTACTTTAAATAAGAATTAAATGTTTTAAAAAACCAAAGAGTCAGGACAGTTCATATTTTTAAAATTTAATAAAATTTAATGCTTTGAAAGTTTTATAGTCATCTTGGTTTCTATATATAAGTGTGTGTGTGTCTCCAGAAAATTCAGTTTTTTATGCTAAACAAGTGCGAAATCTGAAAAAGAGGGTTTTTTTTTTAGGAGTTATGATATTATATATTCACATAAATTAACATAATTGATGATCTGATTATTATCTTTAATTTTTTTTGTACAGTTATATACATTCGAGCACTGTTGATAAATCTCTCAGCTCAGTGATGGAGTTCATGCCGGCCGTCATCCATACGAGGATATTTAAGATTTGGCAAGTAATTGATTCGAAGAATGGTAGTGTGTGGGGGAATGAATTTTATTTTACTGGACGAAGAGGTATATCATTTTGTTATTATATTTATCTTTGTTTGAAATAATGATATGATTTGATCGTTATCGTTTTGTGATTGAAATGATGATCCTATCAAGAATGGACAAAAAATTCATAAAAATTGTGATTTGAATCTCAATTTCTTAATTACACTCTAATTTTTAATTGTTTTTCCATTAGTGTGCAATTCTCCCGCTTTGCATATATAGTCTGATATACTATATCATATATGCCGAGCGCTCTCTCTTACCAACAGATTGACACTGATAGCACAGAATTATGCAATGTTAGAAGTCATAACTGATATAAAACCATTGGAGATACACTGACAAAACAACTGTTCCTAGACCAAAATTTAATTTCTTCAAAAATCAGCAACAAGTAACCCACAACGCAGAGATGGCTATTGGCAGTGCCTGATATCAGCAAGTAACCCGCCACACATTAGAAAAAAGTGCTATTTAATGCCTAAAATTTTAAATAACTAATAGCTTTTCCTTGATCCTAGCAGCTTTAGTTCTCTTTCACATCACAGCCTATTCTTAACAAAATGCCAGATGTAGAAGACTCCAAACTTTTACCCGTTTTCTAGAACATTGGAAGGTGGATTTGAAGAGTGCAGAATTTTTTCGTAACATGGGTGCGTTTGGATAGGTGTGGGAAGAAGGGAAGAAGGGAAGAAGTGGGAAGAAGTATTGGGAATTGTGTAAATTTGTGAAGAGTTTGGATTGTTTATAATTTTTTTTCTTCCCATCTTCCTTCTTCCTCTTCTTCTCTCATCCAAACGCACCCATTGGAAGGTGGATTGGCGTGGCTAATTAGATGGTAATGGTATGTAATATTTTTTGTATATAAATTCTCATCCATATCTTTGGATAATGTCCAATGGTACTTTTTTTCTGAATAAAATGGCAACGAGCCAGATAATGTAATTTGTAATTCCAACCATCCTTAATATATGCAATTAATTCTTTTTTTCCCCTCTTTTTATTCTTTTGTCTATTATTATTGGGAGAAATTACTACAATCTTTAATGCAATTAATTACCTTTTTGCATAATCTAATCCTACCTATATCATTGTTTGAGAAATTACAGTTTTGTGCCTCACCCAATAATCATGCAAATTATAATCAATTTATTTTGGACTGAGAAAAATAGAGGAAGTCAGAATCGAGCGAAGCTCAATGTGCCCCTCTAGTTGTAAATAAAATTTCTTTAGCCAAGGTTGAAACATGTCTCAAAATATATAGTCATGCCATCAATCATATTTCTGGAGAGGAACTGTGGGATAAAAGTTCATTATCTCAAGTGATCGTACCACCCCAAATTGATCCTCCTAAAGCTGACAGGCTTAAAAAGGCTCGCAAAAGAAGTAATGTGGAATTGAAAAATAATTCTAATAGAACAAAACTTTCTAAAAGAGGTAGAAAAGTGGTTTGCTCAATTTGTCATAAAGAAGGACATAACAAAAGATGGCATACAGGGTCTGTTATCAAATTCTTTCCTCTTAAATTTTATTTGACTTTGAAAATTCTCATGTAGTTTCAAGTTTTTTTTTTTAGTATATGTAGTTTTAGTTTGAAATTGCTTAACATGTTTGCTATGGTGCAGGTGACAAGGAAAAGAGTAATGCCCTCAAGCATGCTGTAGGCTTCATTTAATTTGTTGGTTTCATTTTGTTAAGCTTTTGGGGAATTCTGGAGAGTAAGAGTTGTTGTAAGATGTGATTTTGAATCTAGTGATGTAGAATATATGTATTGAATTATTGTAATATGGTATTTTCTTAAACTTTCATGTAACTGAATATAGTCTATATATATACTTTTTAGTAACTGTAGGCTTGTGTTGAAAGCTTCTGTTTTTCAAGTTCACATGTTGCTTCATGCCAATTGAGTTGCGACTCAGATCTGCACTTTTCCAATTTTTATGGTTGAAATATTTAAGAAATTTGAACTTCACATGAAAACCTTGATTTTTATAATTAGTTTCTATGCAAAACCAAAAAGGACGTCTGTTCCATACACTTGAAATATTTAAATTATTTGCATTCCTTCTTAAATTGGATGCACTTATGATTAGGTACCAAATCGGTACCAGAATATCATGATCGTTACCAGATTGTCTAATGTGTGTCAAATACAGTGGACAAGCTTGTTGATTCTAGAACATCTACCTTTCAGCACAAAGCAAAAGGGTATTTTTGGTAGTTTTCTAAATAATTTTTATTTCATCAATAATTAAACATAATTAAATAAACATTTAACTGAAGATACTGTAAAATTTTTCAGGATTTATGGACTCACAGATTAATTATAACAAATTTTAGAAATCACATAGAATTTTAGTTCCAGAACTGCATACCAGCAAATGAAAAGTGGCATTTATCTTCCAATTTTCTAGATGAGAAGGATTAAACGATAAATAATAAACATAATAGGTACTGAAGGATTACATGATAAATGAAAAACAAAATTTTTCCTAATGATAGAAGTCATTAAACCATAAGATACGAAAGATAAGCTACTGATCTTGTTTTTGCCCAACAATCAGACAAACAAAATGCTATCGTTCCAACCAATAAACGGACTATGATCAAAATGAGAAATTTTTCCTTTTGACTCCTTAGCCTTCTTCTCTTCTTCTAAATACAGAAAATACAAAGTTGCAATTTGTTAGCTGTGCCAATGTCACCCAACAAAATTATGTAACTTGCTGCAATCAGCACCCACCCAAATACCCAAAGATGAAAAGAATCAAATCCGAAGCAAATCACAAATTTCCCATACAATGAAACAAAAGACAAGACAAGCATGACTGCAAGCTCCATAATACTAAGAAAATCCATAAAACAAGTGTCACAGATACGTTTCATACTCAAAGCACAAAGGGGTAAAAGATGTAGCTTCCTACAAAACTTGATTTTGTTCCCAAAAAAAACAGAAGCAAGGGAAAATTATAACTAAACAAGTTGAAAACTCTACTCGTCTTCCTGGCTGCGGAGCCTGGCAAGCTTGTTGGTGACAACAATGTCGAGCTGAGCTGCACGTTCCAGTATCTCCTTGTGCCTCTTGGTCAACACATCATGGGCTATCTCATCACAGTATTTCCTGTCAATTTCCAACGCAATGAAACAATCAAGGCTGACAATCAGCTTGGTTATGCAACTAACAGTACAATGATTGAGGTTTAATTTTACATAGCTGGCTCTCAATTGCTTTGAAAATAAACCACATTGGACTTTATATTCAATTGATCATACTTTTTATCACTTTTAACACTTATATTTTCAGCTCATAACATTTCTATCTTGGCTTAATTCTACTTTCAAGGCAGATGTTGCAGGGATCATACTTTATATACAATACATATACCCTTACACAGATCTTTAACCATAAAATAAATAAAGTGGAATACCACTTTTATTAGCTTACGCTAGTATTAACAATGTATTATATCCACATTTCCCTATTTTGTGCCCGTTCCTTCTAAGCATTTCATAATTCTATGCAGCAATTGCAGGGGAGAGGTCAGAGGTGGCGACCACCACCACTATACGTATTTTCTCAGCACTGGAAACACTTCTCATACCTCTTTTGAGGGAAGCTTTAACCTAATCAGACCGCACTTCAGGGATAAAGGATGATGGATAGGATAACTTGTGTAATTTACTTAATAAATGGCTCACTTGACTCATTGAAGTACTGATTTGCATCTTGATCTAGAGAAACACAATGCAATTATTTTCTTCAATAAAAATAATTTGAGGCTAGACTTCTGTATTTGGATGAGCATGGAATAAGGAATAAGAATAAGAAATTTCGGTATACGTGCTTATCCAAATTCCTTATTCTTATACCATAGTTTTGTTAGTATAGGAATAAGGGCCCAAATTCCTTATTCTTGTGTTGTTTGGGTTGCACAAGAATAAGAATAAGCACGTATACCGAAATTTCTTATTCTTATTCCTTATTCCATACTCATCCAAACACACCCTATGAATAATGTGAGGTAACTTCTGTGAACATTCTTAATATAAAAAACAGAAGTGAAAAATCAAGACCAAAATAGTAATTAAAAAGAGATAATAAGCCAAGTGTTTTACATGCGTATTAAAAGGTTTAATAAGCAATCTGAGGAAAAGGGGATTTGTACTCCAAATTAAGATTGACAACATAGAACTCAATATAGGATTTGTCTATCAGTGTTTTCAAAAACACTAAATTAGAGTTTTTTTTTTTTAAATAAGGTTGATCAAGGGTGTTTAAAAATCTTACAGAGGAATAATTTTTCTCCAGCAATAAAAAACTTACAAAAAGTCGGGAGCGTTGAGAGAATAAAAGAGGGCGAGTGCGATGAACAAATTATTTCTTCGTTCCGGTCTTTCCTCCGATGTACGGCGGCGACGCTGAGAGTGGAGAGAGGTAATATTGCGGCGGGCCGCCGGCGGCTTTGAAGAGGTTTTGGTCAAGGAGACAAACAAAGTAAAGATCAGAACTGAACAGAAGGCTGACAATGAGGCAGAATGGGCTCAGTATTATTCATGCTAGGAGAGAAGCAGTGAAATTAGCACATGATCTGGCAAGGAGGGAACTGATTTTGTTTCAAGGTACACACGATACGACATGAGAAGGAATAATTAGCACATGATCTTGTCAAAGAAGATTTCGTAACACAATTGAGAGTAAAATAACAAAGTATTATTCGATGGTAAAGGAGTCAGTGAAGTACCTTCCAACAATGATTGCCGTAACACAATTGAAAGTAACTATGTTCCTGGCGCCAAAAGATGGGATTAGATAAAAAACTAAGTCTGACTCAAGAATATCCTGAATTGTTCTAAATGAACGTGGGAGTATAACTGCCAGAAGAGGGGGTGCGGAGGCTAACTGGTGGGTCTAAATTTGGGCGCGAGAAAATTTTAAATCGTATCTCAGAGGGTCCGGATTTGGGTTATAACTGAACGTGAGAAAGAAATAAGAGATCATTGTTGTTAGATACAAATTAAAGTTAGTTGAATATTTAACCAAAATAACACAATATATACGAGCGTGTTGACATGACACAATACAACACGTTTATGAAATTAGCATGACACGTGCATGTTGGCGTGTTGTGTCGTGTTGGAGACTTCAAAACATTGACACGTCTTAACACGACATGAATTAACACGTGACACGGCACGACAGATGGCACGAGTTCACATGGCAAAAAATTAATATTATTTAGAATTTATGAAGTTATATTGAATTTATATTATAAATTTAATAACTTTGATTCATAAATTTTTTATTCAATCATTAATTTTTATTTTAATATATGAAATTTCAACAATTATTATATTTTTATTCGACCATTTGATATGGGTTAACAAGTCGTGTTCGTGTCATAACGTGTGTTGTGTTAATCAATTTTTTCACTTGACACGATATGACATGACACATTCAAAATATTAACTCGTGTTTTGGGTTACAGAGGAAAACTTTTTTTCTAGCAGCTTGAATTAAGTTAAAAATTAGTTAGTATTAAACCAAAAGAAAGATAAAATGTCGTTATAATATACTTTGTTCATACTTTTCATATCTCATTTTATCAATAGGGTTTGACAGAACGATTCATCAAATCGCTTTTGTTGTAGCATTGCTTCCCTTGTTTAGTACAATACAAGCAATTTTAATTGGAATGTAGACACATCAAATTTTTCCCTCATATGTTTTTGTATTTTGTCTTGTAAGTGTTCAATTAGGGTGATTAACATTTAAAATTAGAATTTTAATTGATGTTTTGGTTCCATGGTATTGGATTTGTTATTTGCATTATATTCCACGATGTTTGATGCTTTTGAGAATGTTGTTCTCTCCATTGTTTTAAAATATATTTGCTTGCAACAAATAAAATATATGTTATAGAAACAACACTATGCAATATCTGTATGGTCATAGAAACAACACTATACAATAAAAAACATAAAAGCTATTAAATTGTTAAAACAAATTACTTGTTCATTAAATCATTGAAACAATTTTAAAAAATTTTATTAAGACAAATTTTAGGTTTACAAATTTATATTTCATTTTGGACAAGATTTCCAATTAAAAAAATTGATAAATGAAAGTTTTCGATATTTTTATTTGCACAATGATATTTGGCGATTAAATCACCTTTAAGTGTTTGAATTGTTTATTTTAATTTTTGAATTGATGATATGTTTGAATTTGATGGAGCGATTAGTCAAATTGCTTTTGATGTATCATTCCTCCTTTGTTTAATAGAATACAAGCATAAAAACTTTTAAATTGCTAAAGCAAATTACTTGTTCATTAAATCAATGAAACGATTTATAAAAATTATTTAGAACAATTTTTAGGTTTACAAATTTAATATTTCATGCATAATAATATTCGGTGATTACATCAAAATATACCCGCTAAAATTTGTTAAAAATATGCAGCACAAAGCTTTGGAATTTTATAAAATTATTTAATATCATTTTAACATTACCTTGGACATTTATTTAATATTGGAAATTCTTCAAAAATACAAAAGATCAATGATTTGAATTTTTTATATCAAAATATCAGTCCATTTGGTTTATTTGGATTTTTAGAAATTTATGTACATTTTACTTGACTTTTCCTGGATTTTCTATTATTATTTTAGAATTTTATGAAATTCATTTAAACTTGGGAACATTTCAAAAATAGAAAAGACCATTAAAATGACATATTTTCATATCAAAATACGGTGAATTTGGTTTGTTTATAAATTTAGAATTTTATAGATATTTTATTTGAATTTTTCTGAGTTTTCTACTATTTTTAAAGAATTTTTTAAGTTTTCTGATTATTTGGAATTTTGTGATTGGTCCACGGGTGCAGGGGAAGTTGAGCTGGCTGCTGCGTGGCTCTGACATGGAGCTGACAAGGCTGCTAACGTGGCAGAGGCGTTGTCTGTTCTCTCCATTTTTTTGTAGTGGGTCATCACCCTGTCAGTGACCCGTCTCATGAGGTTCAGCCACAGCGGATCCTTTGTGGTCACGGATTCAAACCCGTCTCCTCCGACAGAACGGGGTATTTTGCAGTTTAGTCCACCAACTTTCTCCGATCAACTCACGGCGATTCCGGCCACCGTTTCGATCAAATTTGGACTTTCTGGAATCGTGAAGGTGAGGAGAATACATATGTGCAATCAGTTTGAGACATAGAAGCTTGGTTTATCCCTTTATACCAGAGAGAGATCGGATAGCAATTAATGGCGTTTGAGGTTTTCGTCTTCCTTTTCTTTGCCAGAAAGAGGTCTCTATCATCCATGGAGGTCTATAGAAGGCAGTGGTAAGGTCAATTTTGTATGGGACAGCTTGGAGAGGGATGTACTGGACTGAGTCAACTCGGCCAGACTTGAGTCTGGTTTGGGTCTTCTCTGTGGGGCCCGCTTGGCCGTCTTCTTGTGCCAGCAACAAGTTGGATAGGTTCAGGAGGTTAAATATACCATGTTCATGTCTTTGTTTCAGGTTGAAGCACCATGATTTGGTGAGTGAGACATTGAGGCAGAAGGGCATCCTTTAGTTCATTTTCAGTTTTGCATGTAAGTCATTTTGCAGCAACAAAGCTCGTTTTAATGTCCATTTTAGATCAATTTGAGTTTTTTTCATGTGTCCAAACTAGTGCCAAGTGTAAGAATAGGTCATTTAGTAGTCATCACAATTTGTCATTTTCAAATTTGAGCATTTTAGTCACTGTTTTGATGAGATTTCTGTTTGAGTTGCTCAAAATGTGCAAGTCAGACAGAATTTTAATTCCAGAACTGCATACCAGCAAATGAAAAGTGACATTTATCTTCCAATTTTCTAGATGAGAATGATTAAACGATAAATAATAAACACAATAGGTACTGACAATACAGAAAATAAAAGTTGCAATTTGTTAGCTGTGTCAATGCCACCCAACAGAATTGTGTAACTTAATGCAAATAATCGACTAAACAACTGACTTCTATGATTTTGAGTAATGCCCTCAAGCATGCTGTAGGCTTCATTTAATTTGTTGGTTTCATTTTGTTAAGCTTTTGGGGAATTCTGGAGAGTAAGAGTTGTTGTAAGATGTGATTTTGAATCTGGTGATGTAGAATATATGTATTGAATTATTGTAATGTGATTTTTATAATTAGGTTCTATGCAAAACCAAAAAGGGCGTCTGTTCCATACACTGGAAATATTTGAATTATTTGCATTCCTTCTTAAATTGGATGCACTTATGATTAGGTACCAGAATATCATGATCGTTACCAGATTGTCTAATGTGTGTCAAGTACAGTGGACTAGCTTGTTGATTCTAGAACATCTACCTTTCAGCACAAAGTCAAAGGTTATTTTTGGTAGTTTTCTAAATAATTTTTATTTCATCAAAGGTTAAACATAATTAAATAAAATTTAACTGAAGATACTTTATGGTCGAACTCATCTTCTGTAAAATTTTTCAGGATTTATGGACTTACAGATTAATTATAACAATTTTTAGAAATCAGACAAAATTTTAATTCCAGAACTGCATACCAGCAAATGAAAAGTGACATTTATCTTCCAATTTTCTAGATGAGAAGGATTAAACGATAAATAATAAACATAATATAGGTACTGAAGGATTACATGATAAATTAAAAACAAAATTTTTCCTAATGATAGAAGTCACTAAACCATAAGATACAAAACATAAGCTATTGAACTTGTTTTTGCCCAACAATCAGACAAACAACAATGCTATCACTACAACCAATAAACGGACTATGATCAAAATGAGAAATTTTTCCTTCGACTCCTTAGCCTTCCTCTCTTCTTCTAAATACAGAAAATACAAAGTTGCAATTTGTTAGCTGTGTCAATGTCACCCAAGCATGTGGTCTAGTAGCTCAGGTGGTTAGAGTACTTGGCTCTCTTCTAAGAGATCCAGGGTTCAAGCCCGCATGCTTGCGATAGGCTTGGCGAGCCAGCGTAAAAAAACTCAGCCATATAAACAAGAAATGACCAGGGTCGGGATGTCATTTCTAGCCTACCCCCAACTTGTTTGGGATAAAAGGCTTAGACTTTAGTTTTAGTTAGTCAATGTCACCCAACAAAAATATGTAACTTGATGCAAACAATCACGGAACAACTAACTTCTTTGATTTTCTTTTTCAGACATAGTGCAATCAGCACCCACCCAAATACCAAAAGATGAAAAGAATCAAATCCGGAGCAAATCACAAATTTCCGATACAATGAAAGAAAAGACAAGCATGACTGCAAGCTCCATAATACTAAGAAAATCCATAAAACAAGTGTCCGTTTGCAGCTTGGTATATAATGAGGCACATCTATTTTATATATGCTATACTCCTGCAGCCTATGTTGTAGTTCATTATGGATTCCTGCAGCCTATGTTCCTTATTAAAGTCCCTAACTTTGTCATTTTCACAAAAAGGGGACAGGTTTCTTTCTATTGCTCATGCCTTGGTTATGGTCATGAGGAATCAAACCAGACTATACAAATGATATGTGATGCTTCACAACTATTATGCTAGAATCAAAGTTCCAGTCTTGTCTTAATTACATTATATGCAAGCAAAATTAAATTACAACACCAGACATAGAACTCTTTTAACATTTTAGTCCAGAACTGTAAATGAATTATCAGATTCAAGCTAACTTTTTAGCAACTAAGAGAGTCAATAGAAAATGATTCACACTGGAAATTAACCAAGAAAACACTGCAAGAACATCCAGAAATGAATCTTATGCACAATAGTCCTTGACATTTCATCATTTATTGCTATCAAAAGTATTTTAAATTCCAAGCTATAGAAACAATACCTAATTGCAGCTACTTGGACCAAGTATATCGTCTCTACCCTCCTGGCCCAACTCCTCAATGGAGGCAGCAGCAGCATCCTGGAAAATAAGAATAATATATCATTTTGAATTACCAAGACAAGATAATTTCACTAGAAAGCACAATACTTACCTGGCGATGGAGTTGACAAGTTTGCCGGTTATGTCCTCGCTGCCCACAACGTCCACATTTGTTCTTTCGCTTGCTCTCAATGGCTGACTTAATCCTCTCATACATCTTCTTATTCTTCTTCGGCGCGCCTTTAGTTACAACTGGCTTGGGGTTGCCAATAGTTGATAGTGATTTTATATCAGTTTTTGAATAAGGTTGAATAAGGATAGTTAAAAAATTCACAGAGGAACAATTTATCCAACCAATGGTCATGTTGTTAAATTGGAGAACTTACAAATATATTACTCCGACTTCGATACAGTATTTTTCCCGGTGTACGGCGGTGGCGGCGCTAGAGAGAGGAACTATTATGGCGGACGGGCCAGCGGCAGAGTTGAAGAGCGAAGGAGACAACCAAATTCTCAATTTTCCCCCCTCTAATCACCTCCCAATTGTGCAAGATTTACAATTCACTTAACAACAGGAAATCAAACCGCAACAAATTCTTCCTACAAACTAATCGTAAATGCCTCAGTTAGAAAACAGCGAAGAGAGAACGGGACTTGAATTAAATGTAGAGAGAGAATTAAAAAAAACTTGATGAAAGAGAGAGATGTACCTCGGTGTGAAGCCCTCTGACGACGTCAGAATTTCAGACGATTCTATTCACCGTTTTTTCTCTGGTTTTCATCGTTAAGTTTAGCACTTTTCAATCTCTCTTTTCGAAGGCTACAGAACGATGGAATGAAATCCTCGACAGTCTTTTTTTGACTGCTCCAAGCAGTCATTTTCTTTTTTATTTAATATTTCAAAATTTAAAAATTCAAATGTAAAATTTAAACCGTTGATCTTGTTAAATTTTACCGGCGATTCGTTTTCATATAAATTTATAAAATTTGAAGTTGATTTGATACTAGATCGAGAGGCCAACAAATGAACGAATCTGGTTAGATTAATTCTAATACGTTCATAATTATGTCACTTAATCAAGTATCAAATCGACTTCAAATTTTATAAAATTTATATGAAAACACATCGCCGGTAAAATTTAACAAGTTCAACGTTTTGGATTCTCCATTTGAATTTTAAATTTTGAAATATTAAAAAAAAGAAGAAAAGACTGCTTGGAGCAGTCAAAAAAAGGCTGTAGAGGATTTTAGTCCACAGAACGATGCCAACTACTCAACCGGCCGCCTAGGACATCTAACAATTTTCTATCAGAGGGAAGGAAGGACTGAACGATTGAGCGGAAAAATAAAAATAGTAATAGAGGAGATAACGGAGAGACTAAAAGAAAAAAATGCTAATGTCTATTTTACCCTTCCATTTATCAACGGGTCTGATCTATCAAAATAGAATCCGGGCTTAAAACCGGGCTTTTCTTCTGTCCACATTAGCATTTGCCTATATATATATCTTAGATTAGATTAGGGGTGGAGCCCTGGAACATGTTGGCTCCGTTTGGATAGGTGTGGGAAGAAGGGAAGAAGGGAAGAAGTGAGAAAAATATTGGGAAGTGTGTAATTTTGTGAAGAGTTTGAATTGTTTATAATTTTTTTTCTTCTTCTTCCTTCTTCTTCTTCTTTCTTCCAACCATCCAAACACACCCGTTCTTATGGCAGAACATACTCCCACAAAATGCTTCTCGCTTGCTACCAGTCTAAACTGTCAAGTCTTTTTCTCAATGAAAAATTTCCCTTCCATCCAAACTCGGTAAATTTAGCAAATTTCCTTCCCTTTCCATTTTTTCCTTCCGTTCCCTCCAATCCAAACAGGCTGTAAATAGCTCTATTTTAGTTTGGGTTTAACAACTATTGGCTTGCTGTGTTTTCGTTATATTATTTTTTTTCGCTACATTCTATTAAATTTACACCTTTCTATTAATTATGTGATGGACAAAAGAAAATTCAAAGAAGCGGTTTGACTGTGTTAAGAAAAAATGAATCACTAGGCACTATAAAATCCAAATTTATGTTTATATTTCATTCTGTAAAATGAAGTTGGTGTTTTTTCTCACATTTTATCTAATTTTCTTTGGAAAATGAGTTCGTTTAATGTACTTTTTAAAAGAAACTAGATGCTGTCCTAAGTAAGACCTCCACATTGTTATGCTCCTCAAACCTACTCATCTAACCTTAAGCTTAATGGCCCTATTTGGTAGGAAGTTAAGTCATTCTTAATTCAGTTAAGAATGAATTAAGACACCAAACATATCTCAAAATTACACTAGTAAGATTACTTAAGTGCTGACTAGATTATAGAGTTAAGAAAAAAATCTGCTGACATGGCATCTTAAACTAAGACACCAGAAGTGATGTCTTAAATTAAGAATCACGGAATCATTGATGTAATTTACATCGTTGCCCTCCGTTCGAATAAAGCGTTTCTAATTTTTGCACCTCTTCGAAAGATGGGATTCTAATTTTATCCAATCGCTGCCTCTCTTCCCAAATAGAAAAATCGCTTCTTCTCTCTTTTTTCTGAATAGAAAAAAGTTTCCTCTTTCTAACTCCCAAATTTAACCATGGTAAATGCACCAATGCTGGGGTGCATACATAAGGGGAACCTATTATTCCTTTTTCTATTGGCTAGAATAAATTTAACGGAAACATGATTCGTTTTGTTTTTTTGTGTTTAACGGAAGTAAACATACTCATGAAATTTCGATGGGTATGGAAACATGATTCGTTTTTTTCTTTTTCTTTAAAGAGTTTTACGGAAGTAAACAGACTCGTGGAATTTTAATGGGCATTTCGGTCTTTTTACAATTTGCATTTCATATCTATTTTTTTAAATTCTTAAATTACATACCAAACACAACTTAATTTTGGAGTAGTAAGATGACTTAACTAGTTACGAATTCTTAACTTACAACACAATTTAAGTCCCTACCAAACAGGGCCAATATTTACAACTTAAATGTACGGACGAACACAGAAAGCATCATGGTTCGAAAATTTTTTTGTTTTATTTCCACTTATGTTTGTAAACGTGTATAACCTAAGATGATAAATACAATGAATTAGGTTAGTTGGTCTTGCAAAGAAAATAATAAATACAAAATCAACTATACTGGTAAAAGAAAACTGAGAAAACACTAGGATGGAAACATTAATGCAGCAGCAGTAGCAACGACAGCAATTATCAGTGTCTAGTCAAGAAAACAAAAAACCATCGAAAGTTGCTAACAAATGCCATCAAAATCACACTACTGCTCTACACTAGATAAACAATTAAACACTACTAAGGTATAATATAACAAACAATTTTTCTTAACTATGACCAGTGGCTTTTCCATAAGGTCGACTTCAACTTACAAAATCAAGAATTATCAGAAAGGACTAATTTGAATAATGGACTTATGCCTAATGTAAGCATAGCTTAGTTAAAATTCAAAGTAAAGCTTTAACAAATCCTAGTAAAAAACTGGAACTGACATTAAAATTAAAAATAAAAATAAATAAGTAAATAAATCTAAACCCATAAAAATTCAAGACAGTCAAACTCTAGAAACTAATATATAGCCACATTTTTTTTTCTAGCACAAGCATCAGCATATGCTCGGTGGAGCCCAGGAATAACATGTTCATATGGTAGAACATACTTCTCCACAAACTTCTTTTCAGTTGGAATCATAAGAGAACTTAATTTGTAATTTGCTGGGGGAGACCCTTTAGACATCAGAAGCTTTCTAACAACATTGCGGGGGATCAGACGATTCTCCAAGCCAAGCATAAGCAAAGTTGGAGTTTGGACCACATCAAGCTTATCACAACCAGCATCCTTCAACAGGAACTCCATTTTGCTGCTTACCAGTTTCTTTTTTGACCACAACAGCATAGGAGCCTTACTGACTATAAGGTTCACTTCCTCCTGAGAAAGGCCGAGACTTTTCAAGTTATTTAGCCTTCTATCTATAGTGTGTTGGCTCAGCTGGCTGATAGTAATTAATGCATAAAGAAACATGCCGGATGAGCGTGCAATCCCCAACTTGTCAGCCCTCTGGGCTTTCTTCTTCAAAGATTCAGTGCTACAGGCAACCACCCTAGGAGCTGATCTAATCAACCGCACAATTTGAGAAGGCGAGAAACCACAGTGGTCTTTAAGAAAATACAAGTTGGGGAGGATAGCCTTTTCCAGGTTCATAGTAAGGAAATTGTGAGGCCTTCTGATGGCCACAGACAGATTCTCTACCGAGCCAAGGACCCCTAACCAGAAATCAATCTTTGGGGCTAAATTATACGCCATCAGATTAGGTTTACGGGAAATGATAGATGAAATGTCATGAATTGATAAGCCAACCTCTTGTAGCTTTGCAACATTCGGTCTGAGATTCCTCTCCACGCTTGAGCGAAGGATTAGAGGATCTCGCGACACCGCCCGTCTGATGTCGGAGTCGCTGATGCCGATATCTCTCAGGAATCGGAGCACGGCATCGGGCTTCTCGGGGGATTTGAGGTGCCGAATCTTGTCGTACGCACGGACTGCCTCGTCGGATGGCAGCCCACACGAGTGGATGAGGTACTCTGGGCTAAAAGATTGAGACGCGGACACGGACACGGAGGGGAGTCGACGCAGTCGCAGTCGCAGTCGTAGTCGTACGGAGGTGGAGAGTGGTAGAATGGGAAAAAAGGAAGGAGGTCGAGAGACACTCATGGTCATGGTCTCTCACTGAGCTTTTGAAACCATTTGAGATTTTTTTAGGGGTAAGGGGTGGATATCAAAATCAGGAACCGAATCCTCTACGTAACATCAAAAGTTCCGCACGGTACAGAACTTGTTATTTGATCCGTTCGATCAAATCCAACGAATAGAATTTACAGACTCTAATAAAATAAAATAAAATAACTCACATTTCTCCGTCTCTCCGTCAATTTCTTAATTTATAAGCGATATAAATAGATGTATTATTCAATTTATTTTTATATTACATGGAAAACTAATCAATAGTGTTGAATCGATGTGTTATTCAATTTATTTCTATATTAGATTGAAAACCAATCAATAGTGTTGCTTCGGCTGGCAATTGATATCCAACCGCACGTCAAACCAATCGAAAGGTAGAAATCCTTATTACATTCTAGACCTAGCGTGTTACACCTCTTCACATACGTGCATTTATAAGTAGTATAGAAGTATAGATTATAAATTTTAAAGTTCGCTTGTTCTAAAATCACCAGACGAAAAATTCAAAGTACATAAATTAGTTTTAATTTACTATAGAACTTTTTTAGCTCTAATATTATTGTTAAAAAATTTTAGAACTTTTTTATGGAAGCATATTGTTCATTGAATGAAACAAAATGAACAAAAAAATATATATTTTTTTATGTAATGAGTAGTGTTGTCAATAATTGTATGATTGTTTGCCAATGCTAAATGGCGTTAACAAATAGCTTTGTTTGTTAGTTCGATCTTGTTATTTTTTTGCATCTCTATACAAGTCAAAAGATGGCTAAAAGCTCAATTAGTTCCATAGTACTATGGTCGTGGTCCATTGGAGGAAAAAAAATAGTTATGTCCTATATTTAAAACAGATTATACCGATCATGGACTAATTTCATCACCTCAAGCTAACATGCGAACAAACAAATTTTTTTTTTCCCTATTTGGTTGCTAGTCTAATACAAAACACGAAGACAGAAAGATAGAAATTAAAGAGAATCATATTGGCTCCGTTTGGATGGTGTGAGAATAAGAGAAATAAGAAAAGAAGTATTGGGGAGTGTGTAATTTTGTGAATAGTTTGAATTGTTTATAATAAATTTTGGATGGTCTCTTTTCGATATTTAGGGTTGATGCTGCAGAGTGATGGCGAGATAGATGAAGATGTTAGCCAAAGAATAAGAGCAGGGTGGGTGAAATGACGGAAAGCATCAGACGTCCTATGCGATAAGAAAGTCCCGCAGAAGCTAAAAGACAAGTTTTAATGGACAGCGATTAGACCTGCGATGTTGTATGGCGCAGAGTGTTGGGCTACTAAAAGACGACATGTCTAGAAGATGAGTGTAGCTGAGATGTGTATGTTGCGGTGGATTCACACGAGAAAAGATCAGATTAAAAATGATGACATACATGATATGGTTGGGGTCGCACCAATAGAGGAGAAGTTGACCCAACATCGTTTGAGATGGTTTGGACATATCCAACGTAGACCTCTAGAGGCACCGGTTCGTAATGGAATTCCTAATCGTTTCGAAAACACAAGGAGTGGGACAGCGAGACCAAGATTGACATGCAAGAAGCGGTGAAAAGAGACCTTAAAGAATGGAACGTCTCCATGGAGTTGGCGATCGATAGGAGCGCCTGGAAGTTAGCAATTCATGAAATAGAGCCATAACGTAGGAATTTAGGGGTAGGAACGATGCCATAGGTTTGTAGGTTTCTCTATTAGGTCACGGTTGAGGTCTAAGTTTCTATTATTACTATTATTATTTGAGGTACTATTATTAGTATGGCTAGTCTTATATTAGTATCTTTTTATGTTTTGTTTTTTGTTCTTGGATGTATTCTCATGTTGGGTTTCTTTCTAGTCTATCTCAATTTGTTTGGGACAAAAGACTTTAGTTGTTGTTGTTGTTGAGATATTTTTGGCTTTTTGGAATTTAATTATCATTCTTTCGTACGAGAATTTAATTGATTTATGTCAAAATTGGAAGAGGCTGGAGGAACATTGTACGCATTAATTATAACCAGGTTTAAGGAACACTATAATTAAATAGGTTGCCTTTCCAAGAAATAGGTTTTTTCAAGGTTGCAAAAAGTTTTCAGTGGCCCTAATGATCTGTCAAATAGGTTGTTTTAAGGTTATCTGCTAGATGTTGGTATTTTGAGGAATAAATCAACAATTTAGAAGCTTAAAATTAAAAAAGAGAGAATTTTTTTTGTGTGGGAAAAAACGTTTTCATATATTGAAACAGCTCAAATACAGAGTCATCACATGAAAAAAAAAATAGACATGCCAGTATACTGATAAAGAACTATATACTGGTAAGTCCCCCTTAGGAATTAAACTCAAACCATTGTATATAGTTCCCTACTACTCCTTGTTCTTTTATTACATCCAAATAGATATGCAAAAATGTATCACACAGCGACACACAAATCATTTGTGAGATAAAATTAATATAAGCACATTCACTAGTTGCTCACCAATTCTGAAGGCCAACAGGGCCAACCCTTGGTGTTGTCAGTACTCAGTAGTTCTCCAATACTTCCTCCAGTGGCCAAGATTTGGAATGGAATTAGTTCTCAATTGAAAGGATTGAGCCATTTTCTCAATGCTTAATTGAATTTTGCCATCCATGACAGACTATTTTTGTATTATGAAAATGGTATTCATTTCTGGTCTTCCGTATAGGCACCAGCATAAAGCAGTTATTACAAGTAAAAAAACATATTTGGAATGGAAACTTAAGGGATAGCATTCATAAAATAAATGATTCTGTTGAAAATAATTATTCTTTTAGTTAGATAATTTAGCAATAGTGCTCTGAGATAATTAGATAAAAGATTTATATATACGGTCTTAGGTGCGGCATGTGCAGTGTAAACCTTCATATTAGATGTGTGGGGCGCATTTTGCCCATGGAACTCAATTCGTGCTGCAACTCCTTTCTTTTTTCTTTTACTTGACAGTCAAATATTTCCAAAAAAATGCACTTTTCCTTATTTTATTTCTTTTTCTTGGTAGAATGTCACGATGCTTTTGGAGTTGAGACTTAGGACCAGATCAAAATTCCATTTTTTTAACAAAGGATTTCATTTCAGTTCATTTCGTTGAAAAATACTTGATCAAAATGAAGAAATTTGGTGTCATTTTGTTAGAATTCTTATATAATTAAATCCAACAAAATTCCATGAAATCAATTCAAATAAGATGAAACCCCACCTCAAAATCATTTTGATCAGGGCCTTAAAGAGTATGCGTACCAGGAAATTAATTTACACTAGTTGAATTACATGCTTAATTAGGATTATTACACTAAAAATTCACAATTTGAAGACTCGGTGTATTGTTCTGAAGTTTCACTGTAGTGGTGTTATATATATGTATATTACAACTCTCCCCATGAGAAGTTCCGAGTAAAAGAAGCTTTTACGATCTATATATAGCCACTAGTTAATTTTCTTTTCTGATATTGTTGTACAAGTACACATGTATTATACGAGGAAAGTTCCGCTAAACCAATATTTTGGTTGCCTCCAAATGCCAACATTTTACTATTTAGTTTGTTTTTTAAATTTTTAAATTCAAACGTTACATCCTAATTTAATGAGTGATGAGTGATGCGTTTTCATATAAATTTTATAAATTTTAGGGTTTATTTGATATTTGATCAAAGGCTAAAATATGAACTTATTAGAACGAATCTATCATAGTTAACAAGGTTCGTTTTTTTTATCTATTGATCGAGTAAAAAATAAATTTCAAAAATTACAAAACTTATATGAAAACACATCGCTCATTAAACCAAATAAGATCAACGGTTTGGATTTAACGTTTGAATTTTAAAATTTGAAAAAATAACTTAATAATAAAATGTTAACATTTGGAGGCAACCAACATGTTGGTAGCGAAACCTTATTCGTATTATATTATGCATTATGCATTATGCTTTCACTGCATTTGAGCTGATATATTTCTGGCTTAAAATATTGTTTCTCCAATTAGTATTTGAAAAGTAAACTGGATTTGCACATTTAACTAGTTCAACTGGAAACCAATCATGTAGCTGGTACAAAAGTAGTCAAGTCTTACTTGTAATGAATCAGTGAAATTTGGCTATAACTAAGCCAAATTTCACTGATTCAAAATAGTTCTGAAATTTCAATACAAAAGTATTTCGTTCTGAAATTTGGCAAAGTTCTCGACTTCTGGTACTGGTAAAGCCGAAGAAATATTTGGGCTGAAGTCCAAAATAGTTATACAAGCTTCTAATTGGGCCTGAAGGCAATATACATCTAAGGCAAACGGGCCTTAATTGTATACATGTTAAAAGCATCGGGTTTTTGTGCTGTGTCTGTGTGGTCACTGGTCAGTCGTCTATTCTTGATAATCGTATAATATATAATTAATTCATTCATCAATAATTAAATCTTTTGGACCGTAGAGTTTGAGAACCAATGTACGAATCAGTTCTACAGTTACTCGTCAAAAGTGTGTAAAAACTCTCATATTGTTACGTTTGAGCTAAGTGAGAAAATTATTTGGTGTCTAGTTTAAAAAAATAAAAAGTGTATTCCTACGCAAGCATAGGCACACGATGGTTGCCCACAAACTCGACACGGCCGGTATGATATGACACAACACAATTGTCAGATTTAGCTATATTTGTGCATGTTGTGACATGTTTAGACCTTTGATAATGCCGGCCGTGCCGTATCAATTTTTCAGACTCCCTACACAATATTTCCAACGACAAGCTAGACACATCAACACGTATTTATCAGAGTAGGCCATGCGGTATTAGAGTGCATCCCACTAGAATGCCGTGCATGATCCGGCACGTACGCGCCATGCGAGGCTGTCCCGACTCCCGACCTCATGCGCCCAAATGCACCCCACTAGTATTATATCATGTATTACTTTTTATCTGTTAAACAACAAAAGGAAGCAGACAAAAAACAGACAGGTAGATAGCTAGCGTACTAGGGCCGTTATACTTTCGCTGTGCCATGTGACGAGATTTTTCAACATTTTTGGTGCCTTTCCGGTGCCCACTGAATCATTAATCGACGCCAACATGTATGTTGGACGGACCCTTCGTCAAATCAATTTGATCATAACATTTTTCATATTAATTAATTTATTTGTAAAATTCTCCTAAATATATTTAGGTAAAATTTATCATTAATTCATGCTTGAAATACAAACCTTTATGTTGAATTAATTGCTTAAATTCTACAGAATATTAACAATTTTGCTTATAAATTAGACAATATAATCAGCCTTTTGTTGAAAGAAAGCAAAATGAACTCATACCAATTTCATTTGTCGTATAGTAACATGCACCATCACTTAAAAGCTAGATGCTAGCTACCAAAAAATTTCTTATCTTTCTGCGCGCATGAACCGCAATCAATTGATAGTCATATGATGCATTGGTAAGCATGTGAAGAAACCTTTCTTATTGACCAACCTTTGTCATCACTGATATCGTAGATTATATATTTTTTTTCTAATTGGAAATTATTAGAATATGCGTCAGTTAATTTCAAGCTAGAATCATACCAATTATATATATTTTTTTGAACAAAACCAATTATATATTTATTTATCTGCCCTTCGTTAAGTAGATAAATTTGATAATTAAGTTGTATGAACAATAAAAAAACAAGGGAGATTTCTAGCTAAATGTAAAATCATCATTCTGTATAAAATCAGGATCGTGTTAAGCACGAGCCAACCCTCCTTTTCTGCACAAACATACAAATCCACCTGATCTCCTTCATGTAACGATAAGAGTGATAGTAAGATGCACAAGCCATAACAACATTTAGCCATGAGCCAGAGCAGCTCTGCCCAAATATTGCAATCTCTTTTTGTGGCATTCGCATGGGCCTTTGATGCACAACAAATCTTCATTACTATCTTCACCGAAGCTGATCCAGCATGGCATTGCCTTAAATCCACCGACCGAACATGCACCGCAGCTTCCAGCCCATGCAGCCTTCACCCCAGTTCGTGGGTTTGGACCTCCCCATCCGACACATCAACCATTTCCGAATGGGACCTCAACTGCTCTGGCAAGGCGCTTTCCTCTCTCCCTACTTCAGCATTCTTTATGGGTTGTTTGATAGGTGGTTTAATGTTATCAACGCTAGCCGACTCAGTACTTGGTCGAAAGAAGGTCCTAGTTCTTTCATGCCTTATTATGTCGGTTGCCGGTGCACTGACTGCATTATCTCCTAACATTTGTGTCTATTCTGTCCTAAGATTCGTATCAGGTTTTGGCCGCTCAGCTGTTACGACATGTTCTCTTGTCCTCTGCACGGAGGCCGTTGATGATAAGTGGAGACACAGGCTGAGCATGTCAGCCTTCCTCTTCTTTACACTTGGATTTTTGTCTCTCCCTCCTCTAGCCTACATATGTAGGAGGTCCTCTTGGAGGTTACTTTACCTCTTTACCTGCATCCCAGCATTGTGTTACACTATTTTGCTCAACTTCATTGCCAAGGAGTCAACAAGATGGCTCTCAGTAAACGAGAATACCGACAAGGCAAAACAGTTTTGTCAAGTCTTCTCCTCCATGAAGAAGTTAGTGACAACAAGATCGACCTTGTGGAAGCTTGTATCGATCATGATAGTCGGGTATGGGACCGGGATGGTATATTATGGTATGCCTCTTTCGGTTGGGAGTCTCGGGCCGAATCTTTATCTTAGCGTGGCATACAATGCACTTTCTGAGTTGCCTACTTCTCTAGCAAGTTTCTTTCTAGTTGAGAAAGTAAACCGAAGGAGCTCCCTTGTTGCTCTTACCATTTCTAGTGGCATTTTTAGCCTGTTTTGTTCCGTAAAGGGGATGACAAGAGCCATCAAATTGGCTGCTGAGGTAAATAGTGCATATCAAATACAAAAGTGTAAATTTTGTGTGGTCCTTAAAATCTACCTACCTTAGCAATCTAGTACCCCATGAGAGAAAAAGTACAACAACAAGATTATTTAAAGGTTCTTTATTACTAAATAAATTTGTTACCTTCATAGTCCTGAGATTATATGGCTGGTCTAATAGATGGTGATGTCAGGTGATTGCCTTCTTCAGCGCTTGCATGGCACTGAATGTGACCCTGATATACAGCACAGAGCTCTTCCCGACTTGTGTAAGGAACTCGGCTCTCGCATTGGTGCGACAAGCGATTCTTCTTGGTAGCTCCATGGCACCATTCCTAGTAGCCGAAGGGAGAAGAACCAGCAGACTTTGGTCATTTGGGATATTCGGCATTGCAGGCTGCTGCTGCGGGTTGTTTGTTTTGTTTTTGCCTGAAACAAAAGGCAAAACATTGACTGACAATATGGACGAAGAAATGCCAAAAGAGGACTCGACAATATAGATTATAGAATATCAATTAATTATGACTATTTGGTTATTATTCGTCATTAAGTTTTATAATTTTCAATTGTTAGATTTATGTTTTGCCTATTGCGAAGAAAAAGAAATGGCTCAAGTTAGTGAAGTTAGCGGACCTAAGCTTGCTGTTTATTTTTCCAAATTTAATTAAAATATTGGTCGTTATTAATTAAAACTTGTATTCATTAATTTCTTGATAAAATGTAATATGATAACGATCGGAATCTCTCATACTCATTAACATAAATAGACTAACCACATGTTCAAACGGAAGCTTAATCATAAAAAAAATAAAATTCAATTGAAAGGCTGGATTGGTCGATATATTATCTCGTGTCGTTGACTCCAGCCCAAATAATTAGAAGTTATCACCAGGGTCCAGGGCTGCCTGAATGACAGAGCGAATGAGCGATGTAGTAAAAATAAGGGAGAAAAATGACACAAATTTTGGGCCGTCAGCCCAAAATGATAAGTTAGCGCGGTCCAATTTACTGCCCATAGGCCATAGATCTCCGCGGATCTGAATTAGGGGTGCATAACGTCTAAAATGACCACAAAAATGGAATCTTGCGTTAACCATTTCGTTTTGGACACGAAATTGACTACATTTTATATTAACCGTTTCGTCTATCGAAATCACGAAAATAAACATGGACGAAATTGACTATGTGTTGCGTTAATTGTTTCGTTTTTTAAACACAACTAAAATCTTTAACTGTTTTGTTACGTTTTGAAACGAAAGAATGATTAAAAGAGTCACCATTTTCACCCCTAATCTGAACAGAGTAGTCTCAAAATTATATGATGCTAAATGGAAAAGAAGTTTGTACTAGATGGTCTGGAAATTGTGATCCTGAGGGGTAGGTGTCATATGAAAGAATCGTGTGAGAGTTTTCAATATAATTTGAGTAGAGGTGAAAACAGTGATTGTTTTAATCTTTCTTTCGTTTTGTTTCGTCTAAATCGAAACGAAATAGTTAAAAATTTTGGTTGCATTTTAAAAACGAAACGGTTAATGAAAATTTAAAACGGTTTTGTCCATGTGTATTTTGTGATTTCAATTGTTTTGTCCAAAACAAAACGCTTATGCAACTGACGATTTTCGTTGTCTAAAACGTTATGCAACCCTAAATTTGAGGTCCAACCTCTACAGTTCACTAAAGTGCAGCATTACAGCGTGTGTTATGCATACATGTCTCTGCCCAATATGAAAGCATATTGTTCATTGAATGAAACAAAATGAACAAAAATAATATTCTTTTTGGTAATGAGTAGTGTTGTCATAATTGTATGATTTTTTGCCAGTGTTGGCGTTAACAAATAGCTTTGTTTGTTACTTCGATCTTGCTATTTTGTGCATCTCTATACAAGTCAAAAGATGGGTAAAAGCTCAATTATTTCCTTAGCACTATGGGCGTGGTCCATTGGAGAAAAAAAAAATAGTTGTGTCCGCTATTTAAAACAGATTGTACCGATTATGGACTAATTCATCACCTCAAACTAATATGCTAACAAACAATTTCTTTTTCCATATTTGGTCGCTGCTAGTATAATACAAAACAAGAAGACAAATCTGTTTGGATCATGTAAGAATAAAATTAGAATTAGTTATTTGGACTAAAAAAAATATTATTCCTAAACAATCAAGAATAAGTTTTTTGAAATCTAGAGTGTTATTTTTAAGTAGTCCAACATTTAGATTAAATTTTTATTTCTATTATGTTTGAATCATCTTTCTATGTGGATAAAAATATAGTTTGAAGCATTTTTTAATTCGGATTAAAAAGATGATCCAAACATCTTGGGTGTGTTTGGATGAGCATGGAATAAGGAATAAGAATAAGAAATTTCGGTATGCGTGCTTATCTAAATTCTTTATTCTTATACCATGGTTTTGTTAGTATAGGAATAAGGGCCCAAAATCCTTATTTTTGTGTTGTTTGGATTTCACAAGAATAAGAATAAGCACGTAGATCGAAATTTTTTATTCTTATTCCTTATTCCGTGCTCATCCAAACACACCCCTTATGAATAGAGAATTTAATTCAGATGTTAGACCACTTAAAAATAATACTTTATATCACAAAAAACTTATTCTTGATCATTTAGAATTAAAAAATATTAATTCTGAATAACTAATTCTACTCTTAATCTTATATGATCCAAACAAAACTCCTATGGCAGAACATACTCCACCGAATGCTTGTCACTTGCTACCACTAAAGACGCAAATCTGTTATTTGCTAGTGGATGCCCTTAGCTATCAAAACATTTCTAACAACATTGCGGGGGATTAGTCGATTCTCCAAGCTACACATAAGCATAGACGGATTTTGGACAATATCAGTCTTACCACAACCAGCTTCCTTTAACAGAAACTCAATTTTGCTTTTTGCCAGTTTCGGACAATATCAGTCTTACCTTTAAACTGTCAAGTCTTTTCCCAATGAAAAATTTCCCTTCCATCCAAACACGGTAAATTTAGCAAATTTCCTTCCCTTTCCAATTTTTCCTTCCGTTCCCTCCAATCCAAACAGGCTGAAATAGCTCTATTTTAGTGTGGGGTTAACAACTATTGGCTTGCTGTGTTTTCGTTATATTATTTTTTTATTGCTACATCAGTACATATATTAATCCTGGCCTATTGGATCCAGATCCGAACACTATTCATAAGCACTGTTGCGCAATAGTGTGGCTGACAGGTGGGTCCCACTCAAGTTTATCGGGTTCGGATCTGTACAAAATTCAGCCCTGCATAGATATTCGGATTTTCTATGATAATCGGGACGAAATTCATACAGAACTAAAGACTATTTATCACAGAAGATCCGGTCTTGCAGTCCAGCCATGTAGGTGGGTCCACGCGTTCTGTGCGCCGGTGGTGGTCATCAGGTCGCTGGGATTTTCTATGAACATCAAAGCAAAATTCAGTTACGGATTATAAATAATTTTCACAGAAAATCCAGAGCACATGCGTCTCTATTTGGTACCTGACTTTTTTTTTTCTTGGGAAGTTCTCTGTGCAGTTAGCACATGTATTATCTGTATATAGCTATTAGCTTACACATTTTCCCAACCAGAAAAAATAATATTAAAGGGAAAAAGACAGAACTTACACGGGTTGTAATGTTAGTTTATTCAATCAACTATACTTCGATCAAAAAAAAAAAAAAAGCAACTATACGTTTTGTGACTAGATTTATGTAATGTTGCACATGGGTACTCCATTCACGTCTATTAATGTTGCCTCACTTATTCAATGAATTAATGAATGGATACCCAATCCACGTCTTACGTAGATTTTTTATTTTTTTTTTGGTAGTCAAAGGCCCGTAGGCAAAAATTCATTAAGCCAAAAGTCATTACAAGAGTTACATTACATCACATAATAGAAAGGAAAAAGCGGATAAGTGTAACTGGTACATGAAACACTATGTGTCCTGGCGTAATTTGCCAACTGATGTGATTCCAAATTGTGCTCCCTTGGGATGTAAGAGCAAATGAATTCTGGATTCAGCCTAAAAGCATTTATGAGGTCTAACATATCGTGGTAGTTTTGCCATGGCACATTATCAGGTGGAACTCTTGCTTCTAGGATTTGTTGGATCATCAGACAGTCTGTGTAAAAAATACAATCACACATCCCCATCTCCTGTACAGCTCTCACTGCTATCTTCAAGGCTGCAATCTCTGTTCCGATAGGAGATAGTGCAATACCAGAATGCATACCATAACAAATTAGTTCTTCCTGCTTGGAGATAATGAAGGCCCACCCACCCAATGAAGGAGGGAGAAAAGATCCATCCGTGTGACATATGACCCCTCGAGCATTTGAATCTCTAGCATCGTTCCAGAGGTGTCTGAGAGGTTTGGGAATTTTCATGGAAGAGAAAAGTCTGGACAATCGATTGTAGTGCTCAGCTAGTTGCCAGCAAGAAGCATGATTAAATTGTGTACCTGAGAAGATATGTGAGCATCATTGCTTCCAAAGAGTCCATAAATGGTTACCAAAGGAAGTGAATGAGGCTCCCTGCAGCTGCCGACTGAGATGAAAAAGTAGGGCCATCATGTCTGTTGGGAGCTCGTGCATGCGCAAGGAAAGGCTTGAGGCAAACCAGAACATCTTTGCAAACTGGCACTGGAAGAGCACATGTACAGAATCTTCTGAGTATTGGCCGCAAATCGTGCATTCGGGGACAGGCTGCCTGAGTCGAAGAGCAATATTACCCCTAGTTGGTACTGCATCCGATACAACCTTCCAAAGAAAAAGGCGTATTCTAGGGATAAGGCCTGGACAATGCCAGATTGTTTTAAGTACAGCCGCCTTCATAGGGCTCAATTGAAAAAAATATAGATCGCGCAACGCGCGAGAGCCTGCTAGTTCTATTAAATTTACACCTTTCTATTAATTATATGTGATGGACAAAAGAAAATTCGAAGAAGCGGTTTGACTGTGTTAAGAAAAAATGAATCACTAGGCACAATAAAAATCCAAATTTATGTTTACATTTCATTCTGTAAAATGAAGTTGGTGTTTTTTCTTACATTTCATCTAATTTTCTTTGGAAAATGAGTTCGTTTAATGTACTTTTTAAAAGAAACTAGATGCTGTCCTTAAGTAAGACCTCCACATTGTTATGCTCCTCAACCTACTCATCTAACCTTAAGCTTAATATTTACAACTTAAATGTACGGACGAACACAGAAAGCACCATGGTTCGAAATTTTTTTTGTTTCATTTCCACTTATGTTTGTAAACGTGTATAACCTAAGATGATAAATACAATGAATTAGGTTAGTTGGTCTTGCAAAGAAAATAATAAATACAAAATCAACTATACTGGTAAAAGAAAACTGAGAAAACACTAGGATGGAAACATTAATGCAGCAGCAATAGCAACCACAGCAAGTATCAGTGTCTAGTCAAGAAAACAAAAAACCATTGAAAGTTGCTAACCGTCCAATAACAAATGCCATCAAAATAACACTACTGCTCTACACTAGATAAACAATTAAACACTACAAAGGTACAATATAACAAACAATTTTTCTTAACTATGACCAGTGGCTTTTCCATAAGGTCGACTTCAACTTACTAAATCAAGAATTATCAGAAAGGACTAATTTGAATGATGGACTTATGCCTAATGTAAGCATAGCTTAGTTAAAATTTCAAGGTAATGCTTTCACAAATCCTAGTCAAAAAACAGGAACTGACATTAAAATTAAAAATAAAAATAAATAGGTAAATAAATCTAAACCCATAAAAATTCAAGACAGTCAAACTCTAGAAACTAATCTATTGCCACATTTTTTTTTTCTAGCACAAGCATCAGCATATGCTCGGTGGAGCCCAGGAATAACATGTTCATATGGTAGAACATACTTCTCCACAAACTTCTTCTCAGTTGGAGGCACAAGAGAACTCAATTTGTAATTTGCTGGGGGAGACCCTTTAGACATCAGAAGCTTTCTAACAACATTGCGGTGGATCAGACAATTCTCCAAGCTACGCGTAAGCAAAGTTGGAGCTTGGACCACATCAAGCTTATCACAACCAGCATCCTTCAACAGGAACTCCATTTTGCTGCTTACCAGTTTCTCTTTTGACCCCAACAGCATAGGAGCCTTACTGACTATAAGGTTCACTTCCTCCTGAGAAAGGCCGAGATTTTTCAAGTTATTTAGCCTTCTATCTATAGTGTGTGGAGTGTTGGCTCAGCTGGCTGATAGTAATTAAAGCATAAAGAAACATGCCGGATGAGCGTGCAATCCCCAACTTGTCAGCCCTCTGGGCTTTCATCTTCAAAGATTCAGTGCTACAGGCAACCACCCTAGGAGCTGATCTAATCAACCGCACAATTTGAGAAGGCGAGAAACCACAGTGGTCTTTAAGAAAATACAAGTTGGGGAGGATAGCCTTTTCCAGGTTCATACTAAGGAAATTGTGAGGCCTTCTGATGGCCACAGACAGATTCTCTACCCGGAACTGATATGCGACATCTCGCATATCTGCCATCCTGCCATCCCACGTATCGGCGCGTCAAAAATGGGCTGGCCCAGAAACGATGCGCAATACGATTTGAGGCGCCAGAGGCAGAAATTCTATGTTGCTCTCCTTCCCTTCTGATCTCCCATTCATTTTTTCTTCCTCTCCCACGTTGTTGTCCCTTCTACCTTTTTTTTTCTAGTTCTTCATTTTTTTTAATACAGCCGTACATAAATAATTTAATATTTCTCTTGATTCATAATAAATACTCCTTAAGTCAAAATAGATACTCCCTTTAGTGAAAAAAATATATACTCTCTTACGTTATAATATAATAAGATACTCCCTTACGTAAATATAATTACTCTCGTGATACAAATTAAATACTTCTTTAAAGTAAATTCATAGTTAGATACTCCCTTAAACATAATTAGTTACTCTCTTATCACAAATTATGTACTTCAATAATAAAAAATAAATGAAAACATATTTGACACTCCCTTAATAAATCTTACATACTCCCTTATGTAAAATTACATACTTCAATAATAAAACGATAAATTAAAACATATTTGACACTCCCTTATTGAATCTTATGTACTCTTTTAATAATATTTAGATACTCCGTTATGTAAAATTACATACTTCTGTAATAAAATATAATTTGAAACATATTTCACACTCCCTTAATGAATCTTACATACTCCTTTAATGATATTTAGATACTCCCCTGCGTAAAATTACATACTCCAATAATAAAAAATAAATTAAAACATATTTGACACTCCTTCATGAATCTTATATACTCCCTTATATAAAATTACATACTTCCATAATAAAAAATAATTTAAAATATATTTCACACTCCCTAATAAATCTTACATACTCCCTTAATAATATTAAGATACTCTCTTATGTAAACTTACATACTTCCATGATAAAAGATAAATTAAAACATATTTCACATTCCCTTAATAAATCTTACATACTCTTTTGTGTATAATATATATATATACTTTTTTATTTTTATTAAGAGTGACGGTGCTTATATAAAGACATAAGAGAAAATAAAGAAGAAAGATGAGGACAACAGAGGAGAGGTCATCTGTGAGAGGAGAGGTAAAGGGGAAGCACGAAGGAAAGAGGAGATCGGTGAGAGGAAAAGTGAAAGGAAGAGGAGATCAGTGAGAGTCTGAGAGGAGATCGGTGAGAGCTTGAGAGGAGAGCGTGAAGGAGAGATAGAACGAAAGAGACGTTCTTTGAGCGGAAGAAAACAATAGAAATTTCGATGGCCAGATTCGATACTCCTTTGCTAGAAGGTAAATTAAAATAATTTTAACACTTCCTTAATAAATCTTACATACTTCTTTAATGATATTTAAATACTCCCTTATCACAAATTACGTACTTCCATAATAAAAGATAAATAAAAAATATATTTGATACTTCCTTATTGAATTTTACATACTCCCTTACAAATAATTTGTTACTCTCTTATCACAAATGTCATACTTCCATAATAAAAGATAAATTAAAAATATATTTTTCACTCCCTTAATGAACCTTACATACTCCCTTACAGATAATTAGTTACTCCCTTAGCACAAAGTACTTCTATAATAAAAAGATAAATGAAAACATATTTCACACTCCCTTAATAGATCTTACATACTCTCTAAATAATATTTAGTTACTCCCTTATCACAATTTATGTACTTCCATAATAAAAGAAAAATGATAACATATTTGATACTCTCTTAATGAATCTTACATACTCCCTTAATAGTATTTAGATAATCTCTTATCGCAAATTACATACTTCCATAATAAAAGATAAATGAAAATATATTTAATACTCCTATAATGAATCTTACATACTCGCTTACATTTATTAATTACTTTTTTGTGTTTATCACGCCTTATATTTGCAATATGACAGAAAATATGATAAGGAAAGAAAACAATGGCGTAATGTGATGGAGAGTGAAAGAAGGAAAAAATGAAAAACAAAATGCATTGAAATTTTAAAATATAGGACCAGAGATGAAGTTGGGAGAGTAAAAGGGAGAGAACAGATGGGAGACAAGAGAAATGAAGCGTCGAGTAAAAAGAGAAAAAGAAGGTTTGCGGAAGAGGAGAAAGAAAAATAAATGCTAATTGGGCTGGGCTGGATTGATGCGCGTCAGTGGGATGGCAGGATGTCCCGTGAGATGAGATGTCAATTAGGAATTTCGGTACCAGACTGCTTTACCATCTTAGCACTGGGTTGCAGTTACCAGTCCAAGTTATGTTTGATTTTACTGAATTGATTTCCTTTTCCTTTTCTTTCTTTTGATATACTTATATGTTCTTCAGTTGCTTAGTTTTGCAGCTTGAATGTCTAATTGACCTATTAATGCTTTAACATTGAAATATTGACTGAAACAAAAACAGAAGAAAAAGAATTTTTAAATGACAAATTACCCAAATTGCATCCTTATTTCTGACATGCTTATCAAAGGAATCACAAGGGGCCCATTCATAGAAAAGAGTGTTATACAATGAACAGAAAGGAAAACATTCCTATGGATTTTAAATACATCGTGTTTACCATTTTGAGGTTGTTAAATAGTTTCTGTTTTCTTACAAAACCGTCAACTGCTTGGCAGATAGAGACGAAATAGAAGAAGAGACGAAGGGTTTGCTTATTTAGGTGGAAATTGACGGAGAGACGGAGAGAGGTGAGTTTTCTTTATTTTTGTTAGCGTCTGTAAATCCTATTCGTTGGATTTGATCGAACGGATCGAATAACAAGTTTTGCACCGTGCGGAACTTTTGAAGTTCCGTAGAGGATTCGGTTCCATCAAAATCAAACTTTTTTACTTTATTATATTGCAAAGTAATCAATTATTATTTGTACTAGCATAAGTTAATCAAAAAAAAAACTAGCATAAGGAATGTCCTCATATGTGGACAAATAAAGAAACAAAACAATGTTAGACAATAAAAATATATTTCTTAGTTTATCAGCAATACAAATAGATGTGTTATTCAATTTATTTTTATATTAGATGGAAAACTAATCAATAGTGTTGAATCGATGTGTTATTCAATTTATTTCTATATTAGATTGAAAATCAATCAATAGTGTTGCTTCGGCTGGCGATTGATATCCAACCGCACGTCAAACCAATCGAACGGTAGAAATCCTTGTTACATTCTAGACCTAGCGTGTTACACATCTTCACATACATGCATTTATAAGTAGTATAGAAGTATAGATTATAAATTTTAAAGTTCGCTTGTTCTAAAATCACGAGACGAAAAATTCAAAGTACATAAATTAGTTTAAATTTACTATAAAACTTTTTTAGCTCTAATATTATTGTTAAAAAATTTTAGAACTTTTTTATGGAAGCATATTGTTCATTGAATGAAACAAAATGAACATAAAAATATATATTTTTTTATGTAATGAGTAGTGTTGTCAATAATTGTATGATTGTTTGCCAATTCTAAATGGCGTTAACAAATAGCTTTGTTTGTTACTTCGATCTTGTTATTTTTTTTGCATCTCTATACAAGTCAAAAGATGGCTAAAAGCTCAATTAGTTCCATAGTACGATGGTCGTGGTCCATTAGAGGAAAAAAAATAGTTATGTCCTATATTTAAAACAGATTATACCGATCATGGACTAATTTCATCACCTCAAGCTAACATGCGAACAAACAAATTTTTTTTCCCTATTTGGTTGCTAGTCTAATACAAAACACGAAGACAGAAAGATAGCAATTAAAGAGAATCATATTTTATTATGAGTTCTTTAAATTAGGGGCGGAATCACGGTTTTCAAATAGGAGTGGCGAAAAATTATAGTATGAATCCTTTTATAAAATTTTAGAGTGTGTCAGTTAAGAATTTTTTTCAAATTTTAAAAGAACTAGAATAGAATTTTTTAATTTGTAAGAGTATTTTTGAAAAATTGAAGTATGCTAAGCAAACTTTGGGATGAACTTAGTTCGGCCCATGCTTTTAATCCAGAATTCAAATTTCAATTTAAAATTCTTTCTAAAATATAAAATTTATGGTCCAACTGTTATAAAATCAGATGCACCTTGGACCTCGAATCTGACATCTTTCGGAACTGCCGCTAATACCAGTGCTGGACTAGATACGGCCCATAATCTGGCATTAACTTGAAGTGGTACACTGGTACTTGTTTCAGCACTTTTATTTGATGCACTTTATATGCAAACTATGGGAAAACTTGCTGGATTATTGGTAACAATATAGATTTGGGATAACCTGACAATCTGGCATGCGCAGAAATCAGTACAGGTATGGATATGCCTGATAATTAAGAAGGCATGTGTGCGACTACCGTGCTGGTGCAGGTGCGGGTTCAAACTTATAAATATTTTTTAACAATCATACTCTTCTCTGGAATCAAACTTAACCAAGTTACAAACGTGACAAAAAAGTTCAATTGCTACATATGTGATGAAAAGTAGTAAATTTGTTTTAGTTTGATACCCAATGATGACATTACACAACTGATGTCCATTAATATTTACAACACGATGTACCCACGAACATCTAAAGCACCGCGGTTCAAAAATTGTTTCCTTTCTAATTAAATAGGTTGGTTGGCCTTGCACCAAATGAAGTAAATAAAAGCAAATTGAACTATACTGGTAAATGAAAACTGAGAAAACACAAGGACGAAAACATTAGCTACAGCTACAGCTATCATCTAATAATAAATAATTTAGTACGATATTAGTTCAGCAACAATAGCACCACACATTAGAGTTTAGTCAAGAACACAAATTCCATCAACAGTTGCTAACGGTCAAATATCAAATGCTATCAAAATCACACTACTTATACTGCAGACAAGCAATTAAACACTACTTAGATATCATATGACAAACATATTTTCTTAACTATGACCAGTAGGCTTTCCCATAAGGTCGACATCAATTTATCGACTCAAGAATTGTCAGCAATGACCAAATAGAGATGAAATATCGAGTTCCAATTTGAAAGGAGGAGTCATGGCTAGTGAAGATACGCATAGCTTAGTTGAAATTTCAATGTAAAATTAAATCAGGGGTCGGGTCTGGAAAATACGAGTGGGGTTTGGGATGAGAGGTTATGTCTTCCGTTTTTTCTACGCAAAAAACGAATTATTTTAACGAATAAACGCCGCTAAACCCGTTTATTCGATAGGCCGCATTTTTCAAAATTAGATCAATGTTATCGTTGCGGTGCATCCCTGAAAACCGATAATTCCTTTAAAACGGCTATAATACGGCGCATTTTAGAAGCTTGATAACAAACAATTTTTCTTAACTATGACCAGTGGCTTTTCCATAAGGTCGGCATCAACTTACTAAATCAAGAATTATCAGAAAGGACTAATTTGAATAATGGACTTAAGCATAATGTAAGCATAGCTTAGCTAAAATTTCGAAGTAAAGCTTTAACAAATCCTAGTCAAAAACTGGAACTGACATTAAAATTAAAAATAAAAATAAATAAGTAAATAAATTTAAACCCATAAAAATTCAAGACAGTCAAACTCTAGAAACTAATCTATTGCCACATTTTTTTTTCTAGCACAAGCATCAGCATATGCTCGGCAGAGCCCAGGAATAGCATGTTCATATGGCAGAACATACTTCTCCACAAACTGCTTCTCAGTTGGAATCACAAGAGAACTTAATTTGTAATTTGCTGGGGGAGACCCTTTAGACATCAGAAGCTTTCTAACAACATTGCGGGGGATCAGACGATTCTCCAAGCTAAGCATAAGCAAAGTTGGAGTTTGGACCACATCAAGCTTATCACAACCAGCATCCTTCAACAGAAACTCCATTTTGCTGCTTACCAGTTTCTCTTTTGACCCCAACAGCGTAGGAGCCTTACTGACTATAAGGTTCACTTCCTCCTGAGAAAGGCCGAGACTTTTCAAGTTATTTAGCCTTCTATCTATAGTGTGTTGGCTCAGCCTGCTGATAGTAATTAATGCATAAAGAAACATGCCGGATGAGCGTGCAATCCCCAACTTGTCAGCCCTCTGGGCTTTCATCTTCAAAGATTCAGTGCTACAGCCAACCACCCTAGGAGCTGATCTAATCAGCCGCACAATTTGAGAAGGCGAGAAAGCACAGTGGTCTTTAAGAAAATACAAGTTGGGGATGATAGCCTTTTCTGATGGCCACAGACATATTTTCTACCGAGCCAAGGACCCCAAACCAGAAATCAATCTTTGGGGCAAAATTAAACATGAACACCCTAGGGTTAAGGGAAATGATAAATGAAATGTCAAGAATTGAGAAGCCGACCTCTTGTAGTTTTGCAACATTCGGTCTGAGATTCCTCTCCACGCTTGAGCAAAGCACGCGAGCGTCCGGCGACACCGCCCGTCTGATGTCGGAGTCGCTGATGCCGATATCTCTCAGGAATCGGAGCACGGCATCGGGCTTCTCGGGGGATTTGAGGTGCCGAATCTTGTCGTACACACGGACTGCCTCGTCGGATGGCAGCCCATACGAGTGGATGAGGTACTCTGGGCTAAAAGATTGAGACGCGGACACGGACACGGAGGGGAGTCGACGCAGTCGCAGTCGCAGTCGTAGTCGTACGGAGGTGGAGAGTGGTAGAATGGGAAAAAAAGAAGGAGGTCGAGAGAACCATTTGAGAATGGGAAAAAAGCTCAGTCGCAGTCACTGAGCTTTTGCAACCATTTGAGATTTTTTGGCTTGCTCCGGAAGGAGGAAGTCTGGGCTAAGGAAAGGAATGGGAAGGGAAGGGAGGTGAAGGAAGTTTATGAAAATGAAGATGACATGTAGTTTCTTGCTCCATATTTCAAAAAGCATGTATAGAAGTTAACAGCTCTAATCTTTTATTCAATATACACAAAGACAATATTGCTCTTTTGTTCAATTAAGAACCAGTGCGGCTTATGATGGGACTGTACATTTTATTAAATTGAGACCAAATCCAATACATAAGAATGCAAACTACCCCCTCAATACATCTTAAAACCCCCCACAAAATAGACGATTAAAAGCAACTAAAAAAAATAAAGCAACTAAAAAGAAACGAAAGTGCTGTTACTAGCATGACCCTTCCAACAAGCACTTACCAGTACAGACCAAAAACCTTTAAAAATGAAAAAAAATGATAACTTCATGCTCTCAGTGACACTATAACGGACTAACATATCATTTGCATCTTTTTGTAGTGCTAACTGCTAATCAACTTTAATGACTCAATTAAGGCAAACTATGCTTGCATATGTTGCCATCCGTCATTGACCAAGTCTGGTTCATACAAACATACAATGACTTCCCTTTTAACTTTAAGAGCGTTTGTTATCTTGCAAAAGGCCCCTTAATCTTTTTAGTATATCCAGACGACCAGAATAATGAAAACAAAGTTAGGGATCAGCCAGAGCAATTTGAGCTTGGACGTACCAGTACATGAATTGTACATACCAGTATCCTTTGTATCACATTTTCTATTGATTTCTCACAAACCAGAGATTAATAAGAAGAAACCATATAAAGCACCTAATATTTCTTGAAGTGACACTAGATAACATTCATCTTACAACCAACCATAACAACTCGACCTAGAACTTACAACAAAAACAACTATATGCTTTTGAAATATTCTAGCTTTACTGTTAATCACAAAAAGATGACTGTTCCCAACTTACAACCAAAATAGCTAGATGCTTTTCTAATATTCCCAACTAAGTTTCCTCTCAAAATATTCACCAAAAGTGGAAACTCCTACAACTATGAGTGAGTATTTAGATAACTGCAGCATCATAAAGCATTGTTAGAAGGATAGTCTTACGTCTATGACTTGGACACCCAATAAATGCTCCTAGCCTAGCTGGTTCCTTGGTGAGATAGAGATATGCAGCATCTTCGATCTTTTCGTCCTCAAGCTAAAGTTCTTCTAGATATTTCCATATCTCACTCTCTGGAATTGGAAGTCGTTGTTGAGTCTTCATCAAGTCAGCAGTTGACTCCTTAATTGCATTAGCAAATATTTTAAAAGATTTATTCAAATTGGCAGTCTCAACATCCTTTGATCTTCTTATCTTTTGCTTCTTTTTTGAAGTGCTTTCTTCTCCACTACTCTTGTTAAGCAGTGGCGATTCAGGATCAACATCATATCCTCCTACGGTTGCTTGATTTTGTGATACGAGAAAGTCAACTTCATCAATAGTCTCATCTGCTTGTAATCCACCTTCTATATCATTCAAATGAGCATTTCTCTCTTTGATTTCAGCTGCAGTTTCAGCATTTTCTTCAGTAGCACGATCATCGCCAAATAAATCTTCTAGTCTCTTGTAATTACGTACAGGTTTAGTCATCCATACTTTAGCATCTGGACGAGACTATGAACATGACAATCAAATTATGAGTACAGATTGTTCCTGATAAATGGACAGTCTAGATAGCCCACCTTAAATTATGAGTACTTTAGCTTCTGATTTTGTCTCCCTATCTAATATATTAAATGGGATTGGTTTGTTTTTTTTTCTTTACCATTACATTGCCAGTAAATGAATTTTCAAGTACTGGCTACATGTACTAGTTAATTACAAATGCTGGCTACATTGTACTAGTTAATTACAATGCCATATAAATTTAATTTGTACATAGTGGCTTCATGTACGATTGCATACCTTTGTCAGGGAGCATGTACTAGTTAATTAGAAATGCTGGCTGCATGTACGACTAAGCTCATTTACTACTCCAAATAATTCCAGCTTATGCCCTTTTCAAAAATATCCTTTTTACTAATAGTAATTCCATACCTCATTCCAGCATTCCAGAGAAGTTAATTTCAAGGAGTAATTGCATACTTTAAATAAATCTTTCCAAACGTCTGGATCAGCACCCCATGTGTTTGTCAACGGGCTCCAAGAAAAACCACTTAATCCTTTAAATAGATCGTAACAAGGTCCAAAATTTCTCTTAAGGTACTTGACACGATTCTTTATTTTCTCCTTGTCAAAAGACACATCTTTAAACTTGCCTGATAATTCCTTCAAAATGTTGTCATAAGCTTTGGATGTAAAAGTACCACTGATTCGGTTGCCAATATTGCTTTGATATTCCAATGCATCAAGTAAAGCATCATCCATAATCTGATTCCAAGTAACTAGTTCCACATCAGAATTCTTTCTCTTTCCCATGAAGAAACTGAAAAAATAGAATTACACAATCACATATTTAAAAATAGAAATAATAAATATAAAAAGAACAATACAAACCACAATTGCATAATTAAAGACACTGGATAGTCATTATAAAGAGTCACATCAAAATAGTCATTACAAGAGACATGCTAATGAGTCATAACAAAACAATCATTACAAGAGACTTGCTAAATTAAAAGGATCTGACTACAGAAATTAAACAACATATACTACTAATAACTAGAAGTCAAGGGAAATGCTATAATCATTCCACATATCACTTGCAATCCTATCTCTAATAATTTCTCCTAATTTATAATCATTTTCATCTTCCAATGGATCATTAGATGGTTCCATAGTAGGTCGTCTTCTTCTAGCCAATTCTCGATCAACTTCGGAAAGAATTTCATAGTCGGGATCCACGTCAAGTAAAAAATTATGCAAGATACAGCATGCTAAAATAATGAGTTTTTGTGTATCCTTGTCATAATGTGGTTCTGTTCCAGATGCAATTATAGGAAAGCGCTTCTTCAATACACCAAAAGCTCGCTCAATCATATTTCGTAAAGAAGAATGACGAAGGTTGAATAATTCACGAGGAGTTCGGGGTGGGTTTCTACGAGAGAATTCTTTCAAATGATATCTTTCACCTCTATAAGGTGTAATAAGACCACTCTTCAGCATGAAACCTGCATCGACAAGATAATATTTTCCTACAAATTAATACTTCATGGTTAAATTTTATGATTGAATAATTATATAATTTATATAGTATATATATTATGTATATTTTGCATAATCTTTTTTATTTGTATTTACATTCTGGAATTATTAGAGGATTTCTTCTTCTTAGTGCATTCTTCATAATTTTGGAATCAGATGCTGTACCGGCCCACCCTACTAACACATATGTAAATTTTAGATTAGGGGTACATGCAGCCAACACATTCATAGTTGGGATATCTTTTCTACCACGATATTTAGGAGCCTCCTTAGAATTGACCTTTATCCTAAAATGTGTGCCATCGATTGCACCAACACAATCCTGTTATGAGAAATCATGGTTCATAATTTTATTTTGACACTATTAAGTAAGGTTCTTATTTTAATTGGATTTGTATGTACATAAAGTGATATACCTTGAAATAAGGAAAGAATCTACTACTGTCGGTAATTTATGATGGAGTTGTTGATCCATCTAGTTGCTTGAAATGTGTAGCCTCTCATTCTATCAAGGCATTGATTACTCTATGAAAGTCACGACTTATCGTGGATCTTCCTTGATGGAAAAAAAAAGCTCATCACACGATGTTTGGTGTTATGTCCTAGTATGTAGAGAAACCTAGCAACTTGTTCTTGGACAGTAAGCTGTCGGGTAGCCTTAAGACCACTTTGAACTTCTAATTTACGACATAGTATGAAAAATGCACTAGGATCCATTCTAATTATATCTCGGCATTTCTTACTCTTAACAAGATTTGATAGTAGTGTATCTCGTGCAATTTGAATTGTTTGCTCATTTTCTTCTTCATCATCATTAGCATTATCACCATCTTCTTCTTCATCAGACACTTGAGTTGTACTATTTTCTATTTTATTTAATGCTATCTGATATATTATGAATCCAGCAAGGTAAGCAAAAGCCAAATTATGTAAGTGCTTCACCAATAAAAGCAACTTCCTTCTTTCATTATCTTGGTTAGTCATCTACACAAATTTTAATTAATTTGTGAGTTTCAGAAAAATGATGTAATTAGGATTACTTACTGGTATATTTAACTTCCTCTTTATGCTTATATAAGATGTAAGAAATACATGCATTTATTTCTGGAAAGCAATGCCTATATACGCATCTACACTGGGTCGGTTACTGGTATTTTAATAACTTCATTTCATACATATCCTTTCTGCCTATATACACATCTATACTAGATATAGTCAAATGGTATATTTAACATACCCGTGGGCAAGCCACGAAGGTAACAATTCAAAACTCAGTAACTATTAAAACCAATAAATTAGAAAGCCACGAAGGTAACAAGCTTCAGTATTGTACATCTATACTGGATATTGTTAATAGAAAAAGGCACGAAGGTAACAAGCTAAATAGAGGAGCTTCAGAATATCGATAAAGGAGAAAATAAATTCTTACAGAAAGATTAATACCTTAAAAAGGGAATGTAAAAACTTATGCGCACAACCTCTAGCTTCTCTTTTTTGTTGGACGAAAGGAGATTCTGAGTATATGCTTTATATATAAAGAGATATTTTTACAGATCTGGCGGGAGAACGAAAAATTTGGGAGGGAATATCAATAGTTCAGCAAATTTTGGGAGGGAACGATGAATTTGGTGGGGTCCGACGCCAGAGGAAGAAAATCGCAAGGGCAATTTAGGTAGAAAAGTTTGGTTCTCGCGTGGTTCTCCGTTACTCCTCGATTTTGGGGGTAACATGTCTTCTTCGTAAATTAGCTATTCAGGGGCTGTGGTTTACTCGAGTTTCCGTCGGTTCATCCAGTTGCAGCCATTGGAGCAGGGTATCTCGGTTCTTCTACCTTTCCTTAGCTTTCGTTAAACCCTTCTGGAGCAGGCCCGGGTGGATATCAAAATGAGGAACTGAATCCTCTACGTAACATCAAAAGTTCCGCACGGTACAGAACTTGTTATTTGATCCGTTCGATCAAATCCAACGAATAGAATTTACAGACTCTAATGAAATAAAAAAAAAACTAGCATAAGGAATGTCCTCATATGTGGACAAATAAAGAAACAAAACAATGTTAGACAATAAAAATATATTTCTTAATTTATCAGCGATACAAATAGATGTGTTATTCAATTTATTTTTATATTAGATGGAAAACTAATCAATAGTGTTGAATCGATGTGTTATTCAATTTATTTCTATATTAGATTGAAAACCAATCAATAGTGTTGCTTCGGCTGGCGATTGATATCCAACCGCACGTCAAACCAATCGAACGGTAGAAATCCTTGTTACATTCTAGACCTAGCGTGTTACACCTCTTCACATACGTGCATTTATAAGTAGTATAGAAGTATAGATTATAAATTTTAAAGTTCGCTTGTTCTAAAATCACCAGACGAAAAATTCAAAGTACATAAATTAGTTTTAATTTACTATAGAACTTTTTTAGCTCTAATATTATTGTTAAAAAATTTTAGAACTTTTTTATGGAAGCATATTGTTCATTGAATGAAACAAAATGAACAAAAAAAATATATATTTTTTTATGTAATGAGTAGTGTTGTCAATAATTGTATGATTGTTTGCCAATGCTAAATGGCGTTAACAAATAACTTTGTTTGTTACTTCGATCTTGTTATTTTTTTGCATCTCTATACAAGTCAAAAGATGGCTAAAAGCTCAATTAGTTCCATAGTACTATGGTCGTGGTCCATTGGAGGAAAAAATAGTTATGTCCAATATTTAAAACAGATTATACCGATCATGGACTAATTTCATCACCTCAAGCTAACATGCGAACAAACAAATTTTTTTTTCCCTATTTGTTTGCTAGTCTAATACAAAACACGAAGATAGAAAGATAGCAATTAAAGAGAATCATATTGGCTCCGTTTGGATGGTGTGGGAATAAGAGGAATAAGGAAAGAAGTATTGGGAAGTGTGTAACTTTGTGAATAGTTTGAATTGTTTATAATAAATTTGGAAGTAGGAAGAAATTATTCTCTTATTCCTGCACCCATCCAAACGGAGTCATTTTGAGTTCTTTAAATTAGGGGCGGAATCACGGTTCTCAAATAGGAGGGGCGAAAAATCATAGTATGAATCTTTTTATAAAATTTTAGAGTGTGTCAGTTAAGAATTTTTTTTTCAAATTTTAAAAGAACTAGAATAGAATTTTTTAATTTGTAGGAGTATTTTTGAAAAATTGAAGTATGAAAAGCAAACTTTGGGATGAACTTAGTTCGGCCCATGCTTTTAATCCAAAATTCAAATTTCAATTTAAAATTCTTTCTAAAATATAAAATTTATGGTCCAACTGTTATAAAATCAGTTGCACCTTGGACCTCGAATCTGACATCTTTCGGAACTGCCGCTAATACCAGTGCTGGACTAGATACGGCCCATAATCTGGCATTAACTTGAAGTGGTACTTGTTTCAGCACTTTTATTTGATGCACTTTATATGCAAACTATGGGAAAACTTGCTGGATTATTGGTAACAATATAGATTTGGGATAACCTGACAATCTGGCATGCGCAAAAATCAGTACAGGTATGGATATGCCTGATAATTAAGAAGGCATGTGTGCGACTACCGTGCTGGTGCAGGTGCGGGTTCAAACTTATAAATATTTTTAAACAAGCATACCCTTCTATGGAATCAAACTTAACCAAGTTACAAAGGTGACAAAAAAGTTCAATTGCTACATATGTAATGAACAGTAGTAAATTTGTTTTAGTTTGATACCCAATGATGACATTACACAACTGATGTCCATTAATATTTACAACACGATGTACCCACGAACATCTAAAGCACCGCGGTTCAAAAATTGTTTCCTTTCTAATTAAATAGGTTGGTTGGCCTTGCACCAAATGAAGGAAATAAAAACAAATTGAACTATACTGGTAAATGAAAACTGAGAAAACACAAGGACGAAAACATTAGCTACAGCTACAGCTATCATCTAATAATAAATAATTTAGTACGGTATTAGTTCAGCAACAATAGCACCATACATTAGAGTTCAGTCAAGAACACAAATTTCATCAACAGTTGCTAACGGTCAAATATCAAATGCTATCAAAATCACACTACTTATACAGCAGACAAGCAATTAAACACTAATTAGATATCATATGATAAACATATTTTCTTAACTATGACCAGTAGGCTTTCCCATAAGGTCGACATCAATTTATCGACTCAAGAATTGTCAGCAATGACCAAATAGAGATGAAATATCGAGTTCCAATTTGAAAGGAGGAGTTATGGCTAGTGAAGATACGCATAGCTTAGTTGAAATTTCAATGTAAAATTACATCAGGGTCGGGTCTGGAAAAATACGAGTGGGGTTTGGGATCAGAGGTTATGTCTTCCGTTTTTTCTACGCAAAAAACGAATTATTTTAACGAATAAGCGCCGCTAAACCCGTTTATTCGATAGGCCGCATTTTTCAAAATTAGATCAATGTTATCGTTGCGGTGCATCCCTGAAAACCGATAATTCCGTTAAAACGGCTATAATACGGCGCATTTTAGAAGCTTGATAACAAACAATTTTTCTTAACTATGACCAGTGGCTTTTCCATAAGGTCGGCATCAACTTACTAAATCAAGAATTATCAGAAAGGACTAATTTGAATAATGGACTTAAGCCTAATGTAAGCATAGCTTAGCTAAAATTTCAAAGTAAAGCTTTAACAAATCCTAGTCAAAAACTGGAACTGACTTTAAAATAAATAAATCTAAACCCATAAAAATTCAAGACAGTCAAACTCTAGAAACTAATCTATTGCCACATTTTTTTTTTTCTAGCACAAGCATCAGCATATGCTCGGTGGAGCCCAGGAATAACATGTTCATATGGTAGAACATACTTCTCCACAAACTTCTTCTCAGTTGGAGTCACAAGAGAAATCAATTTGTAATTTGCTGTGGGAGACCCTTTAGACATCAGAAGCTTTCTAACAACATTGCGGGGGATCAGACGATTCTCCAAGCTAAGGTTAAGCAAAGTTGGATTTTGGACCACATCAAGCTTATCACAACCAGCATCCTTCAACAGGAACTCCATTTTGCTGCTTACCAGTTTCTCTTTTAACCCCAACAGCAGAGGATCCTTACTGACTATAAGGTTCACTTCCTCCTGAGAAAGGCCGAGACTTTTCAAGTTATTTAGCCTTCTATCTATAGTGTGTTGGCTCAGCTTGCTGATGGTAATTAAAGCATAAAGAAACATGCCGGATGAGCGTGCAATCCCCAACTTGTCAGCCCTCTGGGCTTTCTTCTTCAAAGATTCAGTGCTACAGCCAACCACCCCAGGAGCTGATCTAATCAACCGCACAATTTGAGAAGGCGAGAAACCACAGTGGTCTTTAAGAAAATACAAGTTGGGGAGGATAGCCTTTTCCAGGTTCATAGTAAGGAAATTGTGAGGCCTTCTGATGGCCACAGACAGATTCTCTACCGAGCCAAGGACCCCTAACCAGAAATCAATCTTCGGGGCAAAATTATAAGCCATCAGATTAGGTTTACGGGAAATGATAGATGAAATGTCATGAATTGAGAAGCCCACCTCTTGTAGCTTTGCAACATTCGGTCTGAGATTCTTCTCCACGCTTGAGCGAAGGATTAGAGGATCTCGCGACACCGCCCTTCTGATGTCGGAGTCGCTGATGCCGATATCTCTCAGGAATCGGAGCACGGAATCGGGCTTCTCGGGGGACTTGAGGTGCCGAATCTTGTCGTACGCACGGACTGCCTCGTCGGATGGCAGCCCACACGAGTGGATGAGGTACTCTGGGCTAAAAGATTGAGACGCGGACACGGACACGGAGGGGAGTCGACGCAGTCGCAGTCGTAGTCGACGGAGGTGGAGAGTGGTAGAATGGGAAAAAAGGAAGGAGGTCGAGAGACACTCATGGTCATGGTCTCTCAGCTTTTGCAACCATTTGAGATTTTTTTAGGGGTAAGGGGTGGATATCAAAATCAGGAACCGAATCTCTACGTAACATCAAAAGTTCCGCACGGTACAGAACTTGTTATTTGATCCGTTCGATCAAATCCAACGAATAGAATTTACAGACTCTAATAAAATAGGAAAAATTGGATATAACCCCCTCAAATCTTCATCAATTGGACATAACCCCCTCAAATCTTTAAATTTGGATATAACCCCCTCTAATCTAGTTTCTTTTGGATATAACACCTTCTGATTAATTTAAATCATATTTTAAATAAAGGGAAATATATTTTATTGTTGCTGACCAATATACCCCTCCTTCCCCATTCTCCTCTTCATGTTGCCGACCTTCCATCTTCCCACCAGCTAAGGTCCATAAAAACTCAAAAAAGAAAATAGAATTTTAATTCATTTATTTCCAAATAGCAAGATTACTCTCCTTCAGATTCTGATTCGATCTTCATTTTTTTTTCTCTTATCTCTCTATCTATGTCATATAACGATTCAGACAAGAGAACTAAGTTATTGGTATTGTCATATTAGTCGACGTGAATTAATCTAAATTCTTTTGGCACAAATTGATTCATACAAGCTAAATTCTAAGGAAACATTGCCTGACTTTGTCATTTTTTTCAATTTGTTTTTAATGAACCAGGTGAGCATAATAAAAGTGGTATATCGACTTCTTATACTTCAGTGATTCTATATATGTGCTGTGCGTACACAGCAATAAAAATCATTTCGTATTTTACTTCAGAATCTAACCTCAAATACAATTACAAAGTGTTTTTTTCCATTATACGTAAACGCTATAAGTGGTACATGGTACATTGAAAAAAAATGATGAATTAGAATTTAATTCTTTTAGTATAAGAAGATGAAAAGTCTAGTCAGCAGCTTTGAAGAATAGTATGGAAAGACAAGGGTATTTTGGTCAAAAACTTTGAAACTTGTTATTTTTTACTTAAAATATGATGTAAATAAATCAAAAGGTGTTATATCCAAAAGAAACTAGATTGGAGGGGGTTATATCCAAATTAAAAGATTTGAGGGGGTTATATCCAATTGAAGAAGATTTGAGGGGGTTATATCCAATTTTCCCAATAAAATAACTCACATTTCTCCGTCTCTCCGTCAATTTCTTAATTTATCAGCGATATAAATAGATGTGTTATTCAATTTATTTTTATATTAGATGGAAAACTAATCAATAGTGTTGAATCGATATGTTATTCAATTTATTTCTATATTAGATTGAAAACCAATCAATAGTGTTGCTTCGGCAGGCGATTGATATCCAACCGCACGTCAAACCAATCGAACGGTAGAAATCCTTGTTACATTCTAGACCTAACGTGTTACACCTCTTCACATACGTGCATTTATAAGTAGTATAGAAGTATAGATTATAAATTTTAAAGTTCGCTTGTTCTAAAATCACCATACGAAAAATTCAAAGTACATAAATTAGTTTTAATTTACTATAGAACTTTTTTAGCTCTAATATTATTGTTAAAAAATTTTAGAACTTTTTTATGGAAGCATATTGTTCATTGAATGAAACAAAATGAACAAAAAAAATATATATTTTTTTATGTAATGAGTAGTGTTGTCAATAATTGTATGATTGTTTGCCAATGCTAAATGGCGTTAACAAATAGCTTTGTTTGTTACTTCGATCTTGTTATTTTTTTGCATTTCTATACAAGTCAAAAGATGGCTAAAAGCTCAATTAGTTCCATAGTACTATGGTCGTGGTCCATTGGAGGAAAAAAAAATAGTAATGTCCTATATTTAAAACAGATTATACCGATCATGGACTAATTTCATCACCTCAAGCTAACATGCGAACAAACAAATTTTTTTTTTCCTATTTGGTTGCTAGTCTAATACAAAACACGAAGACAAAAAGATAGCAATTAAAGAGAATCATATTGGCTCCGTTTGGATGGTGTGGGAATAAAAGGAATAAGGAAAGAAGTATTGGGAAGTGTGTAACTTTGTGAATAGTTTGAATTGTTTATAATAAATTTGAGAGTAGGAAAAAAATTATTATCTTATTCTTGCACCCATTCAAACGGAGTCATTATGAGTTCTTTAAATTAGGGGCGGAATCACGGTTCTCAAATAGGAGGGGCGAAAAATCATAGTATGAATCTTTTTATAAAATTTTAGAGTCTGTCAGTTAAGAATTTTTTTTCAAATTTTAAAAGAACTAGAATAGAATTTTTTTAATTTGTAAGAGTATTTTTGAAAAATTGAAGTATGAAAAGCAAACTTTGGGATGAACTTAGTTCGGCCCATGCTTTTAATCCAGAATTCAAATTTCAATTTAAAATTCTTTCTAAAATATAAAATTTATGGTCCAACTGTTATAAAATCAGTTGCACCTTGGACCTCGAATCTGACATCTTTCGGAACTGCCACTAATACCAGTGCTGGACTAGATACGGCCCATAATCTGGCATTAACTTGAAGTGGTACTTGTTTCAGCACTTTTATTTGATGCACTTTATATGCAAACTATGGGAAAACTTGCTGGATTATTGGTAACAATATAGATTTGGGATAACCTGACAATCTGGCATGCGCAGAAATCAGTACAGGTATGGATATGCCTGATAATTAAGAAGGCATGTGTGCGACTACCGTGCTGGTGCAGGTGCGGGTTCAAACTTATAAATATTTTTTAACAAGCATACCCTTCTCTGGAATCAAACTTAACCAAGTTACAAAGGTGACAAAAAAGTTCAATTGCTACATATGTGATGAACAGTAGTAAATTTGTTTTAGTTTGATACCCAATGATGACATTACACAACTGATGTCCATTAATATTTACAACACGATGTACCCACGAACATCTAAAGCACCGCGGTTCAAAAATTGCTTCCTTTCTAATTAAATAGGTTGGTTGGCCTTGTACCAAATGAAGGAAATAAAAACAAATTGAACTATACTGGTAAATGAAAACTGAGAAAACACAAGGACGAAAACATTAGCTACAGCTACAGCTATCATCTAATAATAAATAATTTAGTACGGTATTAGTTCAGCAACAATAGCACCATACATTAGAGTTTAGTCAAGAACACAAAATTCCATCAACAGTTGCTAACGGTCAAATATCAAATGCTATCAAAATCACACTACTTATACAGCAGACAAGCAATTAAACACTACTTAGATATCATATGACAAACATATTTTCTTAACTATGACCAGTAGGCTTTCCCATAAGGTCGACATCAATTTATCGACTCAAGAATTGTCAGCAATGACCAAATAGAGATGAAATATCGAGTTCCAATTTGAAAGGAGGAGTTATGGCTAGTGAAGATACGCATAGCTTAGTTGAAATTTCAATGTAAAATTACATCAGGGGTCGGGTCTGGAAAAATACGAGTGGGGTTTGGGATCAGAGGTTATGTCTTCCGTTTTTTCTACGCAAAAAACGAATTATTTTAACGAATAAACGCCGCTAAACCCGTTTATTCGATAGGCCGCATTTTTCAAAATTAGATCAATGTTATCGTTGCGGTGCATCCCTGAAAACCGATAATTCCGTTAAAACGGCTATAATACGGCGCATTTTAGAAGCTTGATAATAAACAATTTTTCTTAACTATGACCAGTGGCTTTTCCATAAGGTCGGCATCAACTTACTAAATCAAGAATTATCAGAAAGGACTAATTTGAATAATGGACTTAAGCCTAATGTAAGCATAGCTTAGCTAAAATTTCAAAGTAAAGCTTTAACAAATCCTAGTCAAAAACTGGAACTGACTTTAAAATAAATAAATCTAAACCCATAAAAATTCAAGACAGTCAAACTCTAGAAACTAATCTATTGCCACATTTTTTTTTTCTAGCACAAGCATCAGCATATGCTCGGTGGAGCCCAGGAATAACATGTTCATATGGTAGAACATACTTCTCCACAAACTTCTTCTCAGTTGGAGTCACAAGAGAAATCAATTTGTAATTTGCTGGGGGAGACCCTTTAGACATCAGAAGCTTTCTAACAACATTGCGGGGGATCAGACGATTCTCCAAGCTAAGGTTAAGCAAAGTTGGATTTTGGACCACATCAAGCTTATCACAACCAGCATCCTTCAACAGGAACTCCATTTTGCTGCTTACCAGTTTCTCTTTTAACCCCAACAGCAGAGGATCCTTACTGACTATAAGGTTCACTTCCTCCTGAGAAAGGCCGAGACTTTTCAAGTTATTTAGCCTTCTATCTATAGTGTGTTGGCTCAGCTTGCTGATGGTAATTAAAGCATAAAGAAACATGCCGGATGAGCGTGCAATCCCCAACTTGTCAGCCCTCTGGGCTTTCTTCTTCAAAGATTCAGTGCTACAGCCAACCACCCCAGGAGCTGATCTAATCAACCGCACAATTTGAGAAGGCGAGAAACCACAGTGGTCTTTAAGAAAATACAAGTTGGGGAGGATAGCCTTTTCCAGGTTCATAGGAAGGAAATTGTGAGGTCTTCTGATGGCCACAGACAGATTCTCTACCGAGCCAAGGACCCCAAACCAGAAATCAATCTTTGGGGCAAAATTAAACTTGAACAGATTTGGGTTACGGGAAATGATAGATGAAATGTCATGAATTGAGAAGCCGACCTCTTGTAGCTTTGCAACATTCGGTCTAAGATTCCTCTCCACGCTTGAGCAAAGCACGCGAGCGTCCCGCGACACCGCCCGTCTGATGTCGGAGTCGCTGATGCCGATATCTCTCAGGAATCGGAGCACGGAATCGGGCTTCTCGGGGGACTTGAGGTGCCGAATCTTGTCGTACGCACGGACTGCCTCGTCGGATGGCAGCCCACACGAGTGGATGAGGTACTCTGGGCTAAAAGGTTGAGACACGGACACGGACACGGAGGGGAGTCGACGCAGTCGCAGTCGCAGTCGTACGGAGGTGGAGAGTGGTAGAATGGGAAAAAGGGAAGGTGGTCGAGAGACGCTCATGGTCATGGTCGCTCACTGAGCTTCTGCAACCATTTGAGATTTTTTTCAGGGCCTGCTCGAGAAGGATTGGCATCCTCGACAGCCTAATAAACCGGCTGTACCAAACAGCCAAGTGTTTTTTCTTAGGGTGATTTAGATTTATATCACTGCGAAAGTTTAAAATTAGCAATATGTCATCACTAAATGACAAATTATTTTTCTGCCACTATCAAATAATAATATTTAGTTTTATACCATTTACCAATTGATATGACCATTTTAACCTTTTAAATATGCCATTGTATAATATTAAAATTCAAGATATGCCATGGTAAAATTAAAGAGGGAGTCTTGTGCAACTCCTCAACATCCTTATCCGGTCCTCCGGTTTTTTAATTAATGGTGAACGAAAAAGAGAGAATATTATGCATGAACTAAACTCCACGAGACAACATTTTTTTACTGTTTAGTAGAAAATAAAAAGGCATTAAAATTTAAGCAAGAAACGTCTCCTCTTTCTCTGCACATGTCCTCAAATATTTCAAAAAGAAAAAAAACTGATTATTGATTCAATTTTCCTTGATTATCGAATCAATTTTCTTTCATTATCCTACAGTCAAAATCAATTGCAAAATTCTTAATCTTATAAGTCTCCCTTTTAACTTTGTTAAATTACAAATTATGAACGAAGAGAGATTCGGTCATAGGTAGCATTTAGTTTTTCTTATTGGTATATCATTATGATTGTGATTTTAATTGCTTCCTGTAGTTCGAAGAGGTTTGATATAAAATAAGTTGATAACCATGCTTTTCGCACGCTGGTTTTTTTTCCTTTCACCATTCGGGACCAAGGGAGGAAAGAAGAAGAAAATGGATATAGAGGGTAATTTGGGAATTTATAAAATTAATGGAAGCTTTGATGATGGCAATTTAGAATTTATTATGTTTTGGAAAAAAAATAATGGCTTATAACTAATTTTAACAATTTAATGATTGCATAAATCTAATTAGTAATTTAACAATGACATTTTACAAATTAAAAATATTTATAGTGGCATAAATCTAATTATTCCTTTTTCTTAATATTTAAATATTTTAAAATTCAAATGTTGAATTCAAACCGTTCATCTTGTTCAATTTTACGGACGATGTGTTTTCATATAAATTTTATAAACTTTGAAGTCGATTTGATACTTGATTAATTTACCAAATTATGAACGTATTCAGTGGCAGAGCTAGAATATTTTGTAATGGGGTTCAATATTAAAATTTATTACATTAATATTACAAAAAATAAATAAATCAATATAATATTTATTTATTTTAAATTAAATTTTAAATTGTAATAGTTCAAATATAAAAGATAAGAAGAGCTAAAAAAATTAATTAACCACTACTACAAAAAAAAATATGAGGACTCAAAATGTAAAATAATTTTGTTAAATTTATAAGTTTTTATAGATTTTACTCTTCTAATTGAATTCTTTAAAATTGAGATAAGATGAATTATAATTTAATATCAAAAAAGTTTTAAAATTTATTGACCATAAGTAACCATAGTAATTGATTGTATCTTAATCTTTTGGCACATATAATTAATTAAATAAAATAAATCATATGTATGGGAAAACAAAATATACTACAAACTTAGACTATAAAATTACATATTCAAGTATATAATATTTAATGAATTTATTTTTCTAAACAATTACTAGTTGATCAAATCAGCTATGGGGTTCACTAGTGGATTTCTTTTTGGATACAAATGGGGTTCAAATATTACAATCTATAAAAAATAATTCATTTTGTAAGTATAAAAATTTATATTTGATGATATTAATCATAAATAAATGGGGGTCATTTGGCCCTCATTCATTGAGTGTAGCTCCGCCTCTGAACGTATTAGAATTAATTTGTGATAGTTAACCAGATACGTTCATTTATTGACTACTTGATCTAGTATCAAATCGATTCCAAAATTTATAAAATTTATATGAAAACACATCACCCATAAAATTGAACAAGATCAACGGTTTGAATTCAACATTTGAATTTTAAAATATTACAAAAAAAATACTTGTTGTTTGGTACAGCCGGTTTATTAGACTGTCGAGGATGCCTAGCCGGTTTTTCAGGGCCTTCTCGAGAAGGGTCAGGAACGGAAAAGAAATCAAAGTTTCACCTGCTTCATATACAAAAATCTTTTTGATTCTCGTAACTGGTTTAACCTTATTTTTATTAAAAACAAAAAAGGTAATATTGTCTTTGATTTGAATTGAAAGAGTAATATTGCAATAAATATCATGGATACTGTTGGTAAAAAAATTAATTTTCTGGTGTCTTTTGTTACACCCCAATTTCAGAGGTAACAAGTCTTCTCTGTCGTGTCTCAACTTGAATATTGTAATTTATTTTGTAGTTTCCAGAAAAGAATTGCAAAGAAAAGAAAAATAATAACGAAAGAAGGAATGACAAGAAAATTGTAAACAAAATTTCTGATTGTTGATTGATTTCTTACAAAGATTTAGAGCAATATTTAAATAGGTACAAGACCTCTGCATAATTAGAAACATAATAAAATTACTAAATAAAATACTACCATATAAAAAAATTCCTTTTATCACACCTTAAACCTAAAACCTGACATTACTCTCCCCTTTAAAACTTCCTCGACCTCGAGGAACTTCTTCAAATCAAAATTTGGAATTTTCAAAATCTGACAACAACAACTCATATGCATTGGGCTCATTCTTTTCTTCTTCCTCCATCATGCAGCGCACTTTTTTCTCATCAAACTCCTCTCCTATCATGGCATTCAATCCATTGTCCTTACACTTGTGTCCATGGAACCAAGGATTATGACATTTACGACATTTGTTTGTGATTTTATTTTGGTTTTGTGGTTCTTGATGTAGATTTGTAGATTTTAAATTAAACTTCTGTTTTTTATTATTTTCAACTATCAATTCTTGGTAAAACGCCACCTCATATACCTCTTTAAGACTTTTGGGCCTACAACTTAAGACTGCTAGTTTCAAATCTTCTCTTAATCCACTCATAAAGCTAGATATGAAATAAGATTCATCTAAAATGGGGTTACTCCTCATCAGCAACAGTTTTAATTCCTCAAACTTGCATCTATAGCTGTCTACATCAGACCATTGCCTTAACTTGTTGAATTCTCCAACTAGTCCCAATGTTGATTTTCTTTCAAACCTCTCAATTACCTCATGTGCAAATTCCTCCCATAGCATTCCAGGCCACACTATTCCTTGCACCCATGTGTCAGCTTTATCTTGCATATGCATTGAAGCTACATGCACTTTTAAGTTTTCCGCAATAGGGCTTAACTGAAAGTATTTCTCGCACTTGAATAACCATCCTCTTGGATTATTTCCATTAAACACAGGAAAGTCTAGTTTAGGAAATGGTAAATTTAATGGATTTTTTAGGCCTTGGTTGATGCTCTGCATATTAAAGGGTGTGTTCATAAAATTTTGTGGATTGATTTGCATATTTGGAGGGTTGTTGTGCTGGTTAAAGGGAAAAATAGGAATCTGAATTTGAGCATGTGTTGGGTGTGGTACAAATTGATAAGGATTAGCATTCAGATTGGTTCTGGGGTTGGTCAAGGGTATTTGTGGAATATGTGTTTCTATCGGATTTTGCGAGATAGGAATGCATGAATTTGTAGTTGTGGTTGTAGATAAGGTGGGGGTGCTTTGGACAATTTGTGAAGTTTGAAGTGTTGAGTTTTTGCTAAGGATTTGGTTGGGTCCATGCGAGCTTGTGTTGAGAGAGATGGCATGTGTACTATTCACCCTATCATCTATTGTACTACTGGTTCCTCCTCCATCTCCTATTTTTTTCATTATCAAATTGAACATGTTTCCGATTTGATCAAATTGAGATTTGGTCTCACCTACATGCTGATCAATTTGCTTTTGAATATCTTCTCGTTGGTTGTTCATCTTCTCTGTCAAATCAGTTTGCATCTTCTCTATTATTTCCTTCATTTGCTTGAGTTGCTCATCATAATGCTTAGATCTTGTTTGCATCCCATCTTGTGCCATGATCGTGTCTCTGATACCAATTGTCGTGTCTCAACTTGAATATTGTAATTTGTTTTGTAGTTTCCAGAAAAGAATTGCAAAGAAAAGAAAAATAATAACGAAAGAAGGAATGACAAGAAAATTGTAAACAGAATTTCTGATTGTTGATTGATTTCTTATAAAGATTTAGAGCAATATTTAAATAGGTACAAGACCTCTGCATAATTAGAAACATAATAAAATTAATAAATAAAATACTACCATATAAAAAAATTCCTTTTATCACACCTTAAACCTAAAACCTGACATTCTCCTCTAATTTTTAAGCTTTGGAAATCTTCATATTCCTTACGTTTCGGCTCATTCACCCAACAACCAAGATTACACCAAGCTAACATCGTTACCCTTCCTTTTACCTCTAGTTCATCCTTTCAGAGCATATGCTTAGAAGATAATCACGAAACCTTTGCACCAGTCTCTTGCCTAAATGGCGTTAATAAATAGCTTTGTTTGTTACTTAGATCTTGTTATTTTTGTGCATCTCTATACAAGTCAAAAGATGGCTAAAAGCTCAATTATTTCCATAGTACTATGGTCGTGGTCCATTGGAGAAAAAAAAAATAGTTATGTCCTATATTTAAAACAGATTATACCGATCATGGACTAATTTCATCACCTCAAGCTAACATGCGAACAAACAATTTTTTTCCCCCTATTTGGTTGCTAGTCTAATACAAAACACGAAGACAGAAAGATATAGCAATTAAAGAGAATCATATTATGAGTTTTTTAATCCAGAATTCAAATTTCAATTTAAAATTCTTACTAAAATATAAAATTTATGGTCCAACTGTTATAAAATCAGTTGCACCTTGGACCTCGAATCTGACATCTTTCGGAACTGCCGTTAATACCAGTGCTGGAATAGATACGGCCCATAATCTGGCATTAATTTGAAGTGGTACTTGTTTCAGCACTTTTATCTTTAGATGCCAAGTATGGAAAACTTACTGGATGATTGGTAACAAACTTAACCAAGTTATAAAGGTGACAAAAAAGTTCAATTGCTACATATGTGATGAAAATTAGTAAATTTGTTTTAGTTTGATACCCAGTGATGACATTACACAAATGATGTCAATTAATATTTACAACACGATGTACCCACGAACATCTAAAGCACCGAGGTTCAAAAAATTGTTTCCTTTCCAATTAATTAGGTTGGTTGGCCTTGCACCAAATGAAGGAAATAAAAACAAAATGAACTGTACTGGTAAAAGAAAACTGAGAAAACACAAAGACGAAAACATTAGCTACAGCTACAGCTATCATCTAATAAAAAATAATTTAGTACGGTATTAGTTCAGCAACAATAGCACCATACATTAGAGTTTAGTCAAGAACACAAAATCCATCAACAGTTGCTAACGGTCAAATATCGCTCACTTGCTACCACTAAAGACGCAAATCTGTTATTTGCTAGTGGATGCCCCTTAGCCATCAGAAGCTTTCTAACAACATTGAGGGGGATCAGTTGATTCTCCAAGCTAAACATGAGCATAGATGGAATTCGGACAATATCAGTCTTACCACAACCAGCTTCCTTTAACAGGAACTCAATTTTGCTGTTTAGCACTTTCTCTGGTACCCCCAACAACATAGGGGCCTTACTGATCATAAGGTTCACCTCCTTCTGAGAAAACCCGAAATTTTTCAAGTTGTTTAGCCTTGCATCTAAATTCTGTTGATACACGTAGCTAGGTTGACAATTGTTTGATTAATGGATGCATAGTATATTATTCTGTTAAGTACTTGCCTTTGAATTTTGATGCACGTACAAGGTGCCTTGATGCTTCTGTTTGTTATTTCCCATTAGTCCTTATGTTTCAAATTTGCTGATTGTTAGTTACAAGACCTTAAAAGGTCAGTACAAGCTAAGTACCAGTTCGGTTTTGCCATTCTCATTTACTGGTACACTCCTTATACTTTTAAGAACTGATATGTAAAAAAACTTTCTGCTAAGGATCTATTTGTAAACTTCTTTGAACTGAATAAAGGATGATAGATGCTGTTATTAGGATCTCTAATGTAAGTGAAATTATGAAATAAAATGATCCAGGGTCTGTTATGAAAAATTTCTAAGGTTGCGGGTCGGATCTGAGCAATAAATGGATCGGACCAAATAATTAATCCTGTGGGTTCGGACTTAGACCGTAACCCGCTGGACCTGAATCCAATAAATGGATCGGACCAAATACTTAATCCTCCGGGCCGTGTGCTCTCAGCCTGTTAAGGCATGTTCGAATTTCCTCTCTTAGGCCCCCTTTATTTTATGGTCGGATTGGATTGGAGATAGAATTAGTAAACAAATTAATGGTAATTATGGACTTAATCGCTTATAATGGAAATTAAATAAGGATCTGATTAATCTGCATTATGCAGATGGTACCATCTTATTATGTCAAGCCGATGAAAAGATGATGCAGGCACTGAAATGGATATTTATTGGGTTTGAGGCATTATCAGGGATGAAGATTAACTACCACAAAAGTGAAGTGTATGGAATCAATATTTCTGAAGATAAGGCAAAGCAGCTAGCTTATATTTTTGGCTGTGAAGTTGCTGTCTTTCCATTCCATTATCTAGGCATACCCATACATCGGAAAAAAACCCTGCACTAAAGATTGGCACAAAGTGTTAGATAAATTTGAGAGGAAATTACAGAGCTGGCAAGGGGCCCTCCTCTCTTATGGAGGTAAGATTACACTTATCAAGAGTGTACTCTCAGCCCTTGCTTTATACATGATTTTTTTTCATTGGTTACCTAGCAATATCCTGAGAAAAATAGATAGAATCAGAGCAAATTTTCTATGGAACTCGGGTGCCAAGAAGAGATATCACTTGGTTAATTGGAAAGTAGTTTGTAGGAACGAGGACCAAGGAGGATTAGGTTTACTGGAATTAAGAACCATGAACTTAGCTCTGCTATGTCAATGGCTATGGAGATTAAAAGATCAATGCTCTCGAGGCTGGTGGAAAGATTTATTGTTGTATAAATATGGTCCTGGAAATAGTAATAGAAGAACTTACTTCTCCCACTTTTGGAAAAAAGTGAGTGAGTATGAACAAGTTGTTAATATCAATTGTCGATTTCAAGTAGGACATGGTAGGTCGATTAGATTTTGGGAAGATACTTGGTGTCTAGATAAACCTCTTTCCATTGAATATTATTCTTTATATAAGATTTGTTCTCAACAGACATAAGCGTTGCTGATGCCTTGCATGATGTGAGTAGATCAATTACCTTTATTAGGAATTTGAGTATAGTACAGATGGCTGATTGGAATCAGTTAAAGAATTTGGTGTCTCAGATATCTCTAGCTAGGTCTTCTGATAAAGTAATTTGGAATAGATCCAGTAAAGGAGAGTTTTCTGTTAAATCAATGTATCAGTGGCTAGAGTATGGGGGGTAGTTCCTATTAATCATGATTTGATTTGGCAGCTAAAGTTACCTTCAAAAATAAAAATTTTCCTTTGGTTGCTGGCTAAAAGACGGGTTTTAACTAAAGATAATCTCATCTTGAGGGGATGGATTGGCGATCCCTTCTGTGTTTACTGCACACACATCGAAACTATCGATCACCTTTTCTTTGTCTGTAAACACAATAGATTAGTTTTGAATTGGTTTTTAGAACAATTTAATTGCAATTGCCCTTGCTCACTGGAAGATTTGTTGAGCATAGCTTCAACCTTAGATAGTAACAGTGCTTTTTTACACTGGTGTGCAGCAATTTGCTGGATCCTATAGACCAAACGAAATGATATCTGTTTTAATAAATCTTCACCTCACTCTATATTTTCAGTTTGTACTGCTATCAAAGGATTGATGGGCTATTGGAAAAGTTTGTGGTAAAAAAAACTGACAGAAGAGATCTGGAGCATGTCCCCCATGCTTATGGTGTTGCTGGAGCAGCTGATAGAAGCACAAGAGATAGAGGAGGAAGCAATGTGCAACCCTTTGCAAATGTCAGTTCTGGCCTGTGTTGATTTCTAAGGGAGAAGAAAGGGGTGAAGTTCTATTAGCAAAGATTGATAGAAGTGATTTTGTTGATGTATACTCTTGTGTTCTTTTGTCTCTCTGATGGAACGTCTGTCAGTCTTTTTGTTACTTTTCTTTAACTGTGTAGCAGGGGTACTGGTACGAAGGTGAGTGCCGGTACATGTTGGGAACTAGATTAGTTTACCGGACTTCATGTTGTATCGTTTTAATGTACGTTTGTTACTGTTTCTTGGGTGTCTTTTCATAAATGAAAAGAGGTGGAATATTTCCACTAGTTTCAAAAAAAAAAAAAAATAAGGATCTGATAAAGACTTAATGATAAATTATTTAATTGATTAATAATCGAGACTTAATAAAGGGAAATTGATTACTGCCATCTGCAGTTTTGCCATCCCTGTCATCGCTAAATATAAAGTGATTAATAATCGAGACTTAATAAAGGGAAATTGATTACTGCCATCTGCAGTTTTGCCATTCCTGTCATCGCTAAATATAAAATGATTAATAATCGAGACTTAATAAAGGGAAATTGATTACTGCCATCTGCAGTTTTGCCATCCCTGTCATCGCTAAATATAAAAGAACATATACAGCAAACAAAATGAACATATAGATGATCTAAGTGAAATCATATACCAAGGGTAAAATCACACCAACCCCTATGTGATTTGTACCCTCAACCCAAACTACCCATCTCTATTATTTGCAAGACATACCTTCTCCAATGGGACGAACCTAGAGACACCTTGAAGCACATTGATCTATCAAAGCAAGCAATGCTAATGTTGCGAGACTCAATCCTTCACAACCTCGACATTGATTTGATGAGTTTCTCTTTTCCTTTCTCTCTTTTAAGTTTTGTTTTCATTACATTGAGGACAATGTAAAGTTTTAAGCTTGGGGGCAGAATAGGAATTTGTATCTAGGACTTGCATTATAACTTCATATAGTT